>CM067518.1:2694527-2919527 GCA_034509495.1 Acestrorhynchus altus | reverse complement strand
TGGGAGGCAGTGTTGGATGACCAGCAGCACATCGCTGCGCAGCCTCAGGTGTCAGTGCAACAGGTGAGTCTTTGTCTTCTGGTGAAACTGGCCTCCTGTAGCTGGATGTCTTTCGGTCCAGTCCGCTTTGCAGACCTGTCTAATCCCCTTTCCCTCTTTTCAGCCTGCTGTGGTCTTTAAGGGACCAGCAAAAATGACAGCCTCGTTACTGGCCAGGTTTCCAGCCCATGAGCATAAGCAGCTGCTGGGTAAGTCATGAGCATTTATGCAGTGTGTGTGTGTGACGTGACAGCGTTATCAACTGTGAATTGGGCTTGGATGTAGCTGTTTGGCCTGACATGAGATCAGCTGCAGTTTCATACACTTAATTAAACCTTTATGAAAGTTTATTAAATGCATTGAATGATGACATCATTAAGTGCACGGTGTTCACTTTTCACCACTCTTATCACTCTGCGTTTCACACCTTTTCTGACTAACATTTGTGTGTGTGTTTCGCTCCAGGTGCGGAGCTGTTGCCACGAATTCAGGCCATGCGTCCCACCCAGGCCAACAAGCTGACAGGCATGCTGCTGCAGCTGGAGAACTCCACTCTGCTTCGTTTATTGAAGTCACCTGATGCTCTGCGCTCCAAGGTAAGATCTGCTCGAATTAAGCTTTCATACGTCCCTCATAAGAGTAAAGTGATGACTGAGCAAAGCCCTCGTGATCGTAGTGCAGCCGACCTCATAGTGTACGAAAGACCTTGCAGTTCACGGGCCTTTAAGGTCTTTAACAGAGATCCAAAATTACGTTGACATGATTAAAATGAACATTTACACCTCGATTCGTCACAAATGTCCGTAGGACATAAAGGACATGGCAGTGATCGTATGAATAAATCACTCATGTATGTGTTTGGGTTGTTGTTTGAACTTGTAGTCAATGTGATTTATTGTATTTCAGGTTGAGGAGGCACTCGCGCTGCTCCAGGCCAATCAGCCTGCAGAGTGTGCAGCACCAATCTGCCACAAAGAGCAGCATGTGGAGGCACAGCCTCAGGTGCCAGTGCAGCAGGTGAGTCTTTGTGTCTTTTGGTGGAACCGGCATCCTGTTTCTTGATGCTTGCTGTATCACTCCACCGTGCAGACCCGTCTAATCCTTTCTTCCCTCTTTTCAGCCTGAGGTTTCCGAGGGACGAGCCCGCCTGACACCCGCATTCTTGAGCAGATTTTCATTAGACGAGCAAATGCAGCTGCTGAGTAAGTAAAAGAGCGTTTATTTTTGGGATTCCAGTGGCAGCGTTATCACCTGTGAACGAATGATTCGCTTATTTCTCTTTAAAAATCGATCCCGGCTTGTTCAACCTGCTTGGATGTAGCTGTTTGGTCTAAGATGAGACCAGCTGCAGTTTTACACACTTAAACCTTTATTCAAGTCCAACAGACCATTCATTCCAAATGCTGTTGCATTAAACGATGACATCATGAAGTGCACGGTGTTCACTTTTCACCACACTTATCACTCTGCGTGTGTGTTTCGCTCCAGGTGCGGAGCTGTTGCCACGAATCCAGGCCATGCGTCCCACCCAGGCCAACAAGCTGACAGGCATGTTGCTGGAGCTGGAGAACTCTGAGCTGCTTCCTTTATTGCAGTCGTCCGATGCTCTGCGCTCCAAGGTGACATAGATGGTGTTTTTTGCTGATATAAACAACAACATCATAGGAATAAATCACATGTATGTGGTCACGTGTCTCAATGTGATTTCTTGTCTTTCAGGTGGATGACATACTCGCTGGGCTCCAGGCCAATCGGGCTACGAAAGCTGCTCAGGGAGCAGCACCAGCCTTCAAGAAGAAGCGGCGTGGGAAGAGACGGCCACGGGTGCCAGTGCAGCAGGTGAGTCCTTGTATCATTTGGAGGACCTGGCATCCTGTTTCTTGATCACTGCATTGTGAGGGTCAGTCTAATCCTTTATCCCCTCTTTTTAGCCTGCTGAGGGTCCGGTAAAGATCATTGACTGTTTTTTGGCCGCAAATCCACCAGAAGAGCGCAAGATCAGAATCTTTGAGGACATTGATGGCACATTTGTGAAGCTCTAGGTCCTTCGGGGGCAAGAGAAAGACCAGCTCTGCTGATGCCCCATTCCTCGAAACTGAAATGCTGACAGATTGCTATAAATTGTTCTAGTGCTGGTTTATTGTAGATTTTTAACTCTTTAATAACTTTAGTCTACATAGAGTGGCATATAGCGTACTCTCTACCTAATAACTGGACAAAAGTATTGGTACAGCTGCTCATTCAGGGTTTCTTCTGAAATCTAAAAGTGTAACTTCATTCATTCATTAGTCAGTTAGATTGTAATGCTTATTCATATCAATTAATAATTCATCATTTATATTTAGACATTACTTAACCTTTTACTATTGTTTATTACTTTCATACATATGACTTTTACACACAAATATGAATAAAATTCAAAGTAATGGATGTACAGTGAGAGTAATGATGTGGTTAATATCACCACACCTAACAAAGCACCACATCTCTGTGATGTTTGTTCTGGGGGAGCTGGGCAGTGCTCGTCCAACATCCTGACCTCACTCGGGCTCTTCTCACAGAATGCAATCAAATCCTCACAGCAATGTTCTTCCCTGGACAGTAGAGACGGTTAAAGCAGGATAAAGTCTTTTTAAAGGTCAATTTCAGCACATTAATGTATGAAGCCTTGGTTCTTCTTGTAAATATGTTTGCAGGTCATTTAGTTTCTCCTAGAGGTGTGAATAGGCTGCTCTTCGAGCGCCCTCTGGCGGCTGCTCAGGAGAATTACAGGTAAATGTAGGATGTACATATAAAACTCATAGAGTAATAAATGCACAAGCCTTTTCATGGCTCATAATGAGGCTTCTGCTCTGAATAAGCTGATGGGATGCACTGGAAGAGCTCAGGTTCACAATCTCCATGAATAGTGACCAGAGATGGATGATGCTCTGATGATATTTATAATGACATTCATAGAGCAGTTCCCTTACAAACCACTGAAGGGTGCTCTAAGCTTCCCCATCCTCTCTCTATCAGCTGCTCTGATCATACAGGAGCACTCTGTAGTTCTATCATTCCAGACTGTGGTTCATCTGTTTCTCTGCAGACTTTGTTCTCCTCCTTTCACCCTGATCTTCAAAGATCAGGACCCCACAGGACCACCACAGAGCAGCCATTATGTGGGTGGTGGGTCATTCTCAGCACTGCAGTCACACTGACACGGCGGTGGTGTGTTAGTGTGTGTTGTGCTGGTACGAGTGGATCAGACAGCAGTGCTGCTGGAGTGTTTAAACCCTGTGTCCACTCACTGTCCACTCTATTAGACACTCCTACCGAGTGTCTCCACCTTGTAGATGTAAAGTCAGAGACAGAAGCTTGTCTGTTTTTGCCCAGTTTGTGTTGGTCATCCTCTAGTCCTTCATCAGTTGCCCACAGGTTGCATTGCTTGGTGGACTGTCCTCAGCCCAGCAGTGACACCGAGGGGTTTAAACACTCCAGCAGCAACACACACTAACACACCACCACCATGTCAGTGTCACTGTGTCCAGCATTTTCATATGCCACTCACCATGGTCTGCACACTTGTCCCCGTCAGGGATGTTGTTGTTGGAACATCTCTCCGAAGCCTTTATGGGCCGTTTCCTGGACGAGTGCACTTTCAGGGCAAAGTGCTGACCAGTGTTTCAACCATCCCCATGACGACCGCAGCACAAATCTCATAAAGCCTGAATATCTCACTGGGATACCTCACGCCTGAAAGACATGAACGTCCCAAACCCGTTCCGCGTGTGTGTTTGTATGCGTGTGATTCTTTACAGTTATGCCAAATAATTTAGCCCCAAATGTTGGAGCTGCTATATGGAGGAGCTCCCGTTTTCTTCATCTGTTCTTCATCCACACTAAAGATTTCATCTCAGCCTCGTCTGTGAAGATGAAATTCAGTTTTGTTAAAGTCAAATATGTTCCCATCACCATATCTGTTATTAATATGCCTAACTTCACACGGACATGTTGCGCTGGCACGAGTGGATCAGACCCAGCCGTGCTGCTGGAGTGTTTAAACACTGTGTCCACTCACTGTCCACTGTATTAGGCACTCCTACCTGGTTGCTCCACCTTGTAGATGTAAAGTCAGAGACAGAAGCTCATCTGTTTCTGCCCAGTTTGTGTTGGTCATCCCATGACCCACGTAATACCTGCTCTGTGGTGGTCCTGTGGGGTCCTGACCATTGTGTTGAACGATAACGTGCTACTGCATGGTAAGAGGAGCTGATAAAATCGACAGTGAATTAGAAACAGCAAAGGCAAAGGAACACTGATTTGAGCTTAAAGTATGATGTCTTCATACCCAATGAGTAGCAGTTAGACAGTAGGGCCACCCTAGACCTGTAAGGTTACACTAAACATTTATTAAGGATTTTGAGGCTCAACTCAAAATGTATTGTTGACCAAACTGAGATACAATAGTCAAATATGTGCAGTAGGAGAACTTTCGACTAAGTTAAATTAATTAAGTAGAATTAATTCATAAAACAGTTACTGTATCATTTTCAGTGCCACTGAGAACACACACAAACATTAATAAACGTACAAAAACTCACAACTGTTGTTTTTGCTTATTTTCCCTCTGCTCCGTGACTCTTCGTTTTGCTGTTCCTCCTCTGCATTTGCTCGAGGCTCCTTTTATGTTTCGCTTTGTTGTGATTTTTTCAGCAGATGCCACCAATGAGCAGAAACAGCACTGAGATGCGCTGATGGTCTCGCTGCCCACATCTAACAAAGTTGACTCTTTTACCTCAGTTCTGCATATTATGTCAATATAAACACACACACACACACACACACACACACACACACACACACACACACACACACACACACACACACACACAGCAAGGACTTGGTCAATGCAGACACAGACCTGTTTCTGATTAAACCTTCATCTGATTTTTATCCCACAGCATTTCTTGTCTTTTCTACAAAAACATGTTTTTCAAAGTGCTTTGTATGATGCACAAACACACACACACACACTTTATAGACCATTTTGGGAACTATGTCACAGTTACGTCACTGTGGCGACAGAAAAACAACAGAAAGAACAGAAGACAAGACATTTCTACCAGAAGACACATTCTATGGAAACATTTATGACAGTTAAAGCTGTTGACGTCGGCCCCATCATTGGACCAGGTCTTGCTCTGGGTCCTTGTGGATCCTGCTGAGTATGGAAGGCAGGGATGGAGCCAACCCCTTTGGGGGCCGATGGGACCAAACTGGTGGTGGTGTAGAGGATGGACGTGTAACTAGATGGCTTCCGATGACAGGTGGTTCAGGTAATTGATTGAGAAAAGGGGGCGTTTCAGTCTCCTGGTAGAACTTTCACTAAAGCTCTTGGTTAAGTGGTGTACAGTTCTTCACAACTGATGCTGACACAGAGCAGCTTTGCAGAAATCAAAAAATAAAAAAAGGTTTAGAATAAAATATAATAGAATAGAATAAATGGTATAAAAATAGAAATGCTTCTATATTGGACACTTTCCTCAGAGTGTGTTGGCAGCCGGGCAATGATGCAATGCTGGCAGTTTGAACAGAGGTTGGTTCACATGTATCAGAGGAAGCATGTGCATGTCTTGACCCTTGTAGTGTCAGGAGCATCTTATATGATAGGGGTTAAAAAGGAAAGCAGTTGAGTGCATTCATTAGAAGGGGTGTCCACAAACTTCTGCACATATACCATAAATGCTCCATGGAAGGACAAATGCTGAATCAAGACACTCTGATGCTCATGGAGGCCCCACCTCACAGGGTTGTCTGCAGAGGCCTCGTGTAGTCCATGTCTCGATGGGTCAGAGCTGCTCTGGCACAATATTAGGTGGGTGGTTTTAATGTTATGGCTGATCATAAGCAGAAAGTATGAGGTTGTGTCCAATACTTTCGCATAGGAACAGTTCCACACACACACACACGCACACACACACACACACACACACACACACACACACACACACACACACACACACACACACACACAAGAAGACATGTTTGCAAATGAAATTAGATGTGTGTATCTTGGTGTTTTAGCCTGCAGTCTTTGCTCATGGCTGGCATGCAGCTGCCTGATTGGATAACGAGCTGAAATTGCACCCCCCAAACTCAGCTCTTATTGGATAATGCACTGAAGGCAGACACTGGCATGCCACTCAGCCCAGGCCTTTCATCTACACTCAGCTGAGGCCTTGGCCAGCCTGTTTTTCCATCTCTGTGTCTTCTCTTCTCTCCCCAGGGAGAGGGAGTCGTTGAGAGAGTGGCTAATTTTGGAAGCAGCGAACCGCTCATGTCAACAGGCGACGCGGTGATGTTATCTCTGTGTGGCAGCGAGTGAACCTCACTGCTTAATTCATCATAAACACAAGTAGAGCACGGAACAAACCTACACACACACCCGTTATCCATTAAGGGTCCGAAAGAGGGGTGATCTAGGACCATCTGCCCATCTACAGTACACTCTCCGGCCCAGACTGGGGTCACCTAGTGCTTTGCTCATGTATGTTTAGAACCCAACCGCTGATGTTCTTCTGGACCTTGATTTCATGTCAGTTTCTGACCACATACATGTTCTGGGCTAGAGAGAACTTTAATTCTGAAATTTGAACACTGCCTTCCTTTATAACCCAATATCTGGCTTGGTGATGTCATTAGCCCCGCCCCCTCTCTACGATCAGTCAGAGTCGGTATGCAGGTTGAGCATGTACATGTGGACAGAGCAGTAAACATGCACCGGAAGCTCCTCTGGCATTTAAACTGAATTCAGTTTGAAACGAGGGAATTTCAGTTTTCCGAGCTGGATTACTCACTGATAGGATATTGGATAGGATATGTAGGTTACTCTGATCCTGAGTTATGGAGATCTAAGCTTCTAAGTGTTAAATATATTAAAAAGGGTGTCCTATTTTTTTTCACATTGTATTTTTCACAATATGTCGTATTGTATATCACCATTCAGTAAAAACAGATCAGGATTAAATTTTTTGTCCATCACACTATGTTCATCTAAAGTCCAGCAAACCTAGTGAAGAACCTTCAGACACCAACCCTGTCTCGGCTGATTGACCAAATATGATATCAATGGACTATTATGTCATTGTTTTTTGCTGACCTATAGCTTGAAGCGAACATTGAACTCTTCTTGCTGCGTATTTGCGGAAGTTCTGATAGTACAGCTCCTGCAACGTGGGGTCTCAAAGCCTGGTAGGCTCAAAAGCTGGCGGTCAGAGGTCATTAAGCCAGTAAGAGCAGGAAAGGGGAACCATAAACATGGTGCAGGCTGTAAACAGAAGCTCTTATCACCATGGAGACAGGGCTGAGGTAGTCAATGATTAGCCGGTTTGAACCGTTAGATTGAGTGATGAGCATCCTGTCATTGAAGAATGGCATTCATTCCAAGAGTTAAAGAGCTTAAGAAGAGTGCTTTGAGATTATCCAGAGTGTGTGTGTGTGTGTGTGTGTGTGTGTGTGTGTGTGTGTGTGTGTGCGTGTGTGTTTGTGTGTCAGGTAGCACTCCCTCTGAAGCAATCCCTGCTGTCTGTGTTATCACTCAAGTGGTGTGAGAAGCTTCTTCCACATTCCATTAAACATAGATAAGATAGTAGACCACTGTCCTTAGTACCTATAAGGTCCAGGCCTCAGAACATCAGCACTATGGTGGAGCAGACTATGGAGGTGCCATCAGGGAAAAGAAAATGGATATGAATTAAAGAAGGAATCTCCAAAAGATCACCAAGGAATGGTGTTTGAACCATATGATATGTAGGAGAGTAAAGTGTTAAACTGGTTCTTTACTCTGTTGAATTGTTCTTGAAATATTAAAAGCTCTTAGATGGTTTGTTATCAACATATATGGAGATAAAGATCATGCTGCGAAGGTGTGTACATGCAGGAAAACCACCAAACACCACTGGGCTCTGCTGACCGTTAAGGTTGTGGCCATACTTAGGTGATTTCCTTTTGCTTTGTATAGTGGTTGCTGTGGTATCACAGGAGGTTGCTAGATTGTTGCCATGGTATTCCTTACTAGTCTATTGATGGGCTGTTGCTAGGGTAATTAAGGTAATTAACTAATATGTTTCTAAGAGCATGCTATGGTTTTGCTAAGGACTTCCTAGGTGGTTGCTATGGCATTGCATGTGGTTGCTAGGGCAGTTTCTAAGGTATTTCTTGTATTGGTATTCCAGGTGGTTGATAAGCCGCTGCTAAGTGGGTGTTAATGTGATGCTAAGGTGTTCGTAACTGGTTGCTATGGTATAGTAGGGGCTTGTCAAGCATTGTCAATTTTGATCATACTGGATGTCTATTCTGACCTTATACTGGTCAAGAACTAAGCTGGTCAAACCAGCTTGACCAGCTTTGTTTTCAGCAGGACAATGATATCAGACCAGTTTTCACTTCCTATTTAAACACCAAACAACAAATTAAATTCCATGAATGCATTGTTTGGCATTTTGTAAATAAATAAAACAACAAATCAGTACAGATGTGTGTTATTTTTAGCTTTTACGGCCAATAGATGGCGATGTTGCACCTTCACTCAACTCTGAAAAGCATCAGCAGAGGATGACTGAACAATGACCATTCATTAATGAACATGTCCTTCCATCCATCCATCCCTCCATCCATCCATCCATCATCTACTCCTTATCCAGGGTCCGGGTCACGGGGGCAGCAGCCCAAGCAAAGAGGCCCAATATTATTAATGCAACGTTATTAATGGAAATTGGCTTTAATTCTTTTGTACACGACTGACCAACGTTTACAGGCTCCCGGTGGTCTTATTACAGAGGGTCTTCTCTGTCCGTCATAAATACCTCCTGTCGAGGGCAGGATCTGGTCTGACAGCTCTAACCGTGGATAAATATTTACTCCCCTGGGTTGTAACACAGCAGGGATACGGACAATACCCTGCCTCTGTTAGTGAGGTTTTCACACTTGTGTGTGTGTGAGTCAAACACACCGTTACCCTCAGAGAGAGTGATGTGAGGTAAACACCCTGAACAAGAGACCCCACAACACACACACACACACACACACACACACACACCAGGCCTGGACACTGCTGCTCATACACGCTGCTCCGGCAGGCCTAACAGCTGTGTGTTAAAGCAGGGCAAATAAAAACCACTGGACACAAAAGAGAGGAAGACAAAAGGTGTGGAAGAAGTGAGATAGTCTCTCTCTCGCTGTCTCTCTCTCTCTCTCTCTCTCTCTCTCATTAACACGAAGGCCTGCTCTGTACCACCAGAGGTCAGAAATCCCCGTCCAGAAAGTACGAGTCCGCTCCAACGGCCTGGTTCTGCTGCAGCTCACTTCCCTACACGCTATACAACTGTACAAACGTGTGCATTGAGGTTCTATGTTTAAAAGAACGTAACAAAACATGTAGACCATGAAGAGGTCATAGACCACATAAAGGGGTCACCTGACAGGTCAGCCTGAAGTTTCCTGCTGGACTCAATGTAACTAAAAACAATAGAACCCTTATCCCTATTTATTAGGGGGAACACATGCTGTGTGCACTCATTACCTCGTTCACTATTCACTAGGACGTGTTTACTACTGTGCACTGAATGTCCAAAGTTGAGAGAAAGGGATCTAGGGTTCTGATTTTCTCTAGAACATAGTTCTAGAGCACATTTCCCCCATCAATTAGGGCTCTAGAACACATCATTTCATTCCTAAACGTGAATGGTTATAGAACCCTTCATTTGTTTCATTCTTAACTTGTTCTAGAGAAATCCCTTTCATATTGCTAGCTCTCATTTCCTGGCAAGGCTCTAGAACATGTGCTTTCTTGTATGAGTAGTTCTAGAACATAATTCTGTCAGTGTTTCCCTGTCAAGAAGGGATCTAGGACACTGGAACACTTCTTTTCTTTAATTCATGAATTAATCTAGTAGGACTCTAGAAACATTAATAGACAGTTTATAGACTAGTTCTTTTTCATTCATGGTTCTAGAATGTATTACATGTATGTAATCATGTCAGGAATTACTCTAGTACACTTTTCTTTTCCCCAAAACATGTTCTAGAACTTATGTTCCATCAAATAGGTTTCTAGTGTGCATTTTTCATTCCTACATAGTTCCAGAATGTTGTTCCCTCTCTAATGGCTCTAGAACACTTTTTTATCTTTCATTAATAAGGTGTTTTAGAACATATTTCCTTCAAGTAGTGCTCTGGGACACTTCTGTTTCCCAGTCAAGAAGGGATCTAGAACACATACTTAAATAATAAACTGTTATGGAATGCTATTCTGTCAAGAGTCTCCAGAACACTTATTTTGTTTAATATATCAATTGTTGTAGAACGTGTATCCTGACAGGTAGGGCTCTAGAACACTTTGTTTGTCTTACAGTAAAGACCATCTCTCAGACTGCTGCATGGGACGCTACACTGTACGACACACTGACTCATTAGACGTCTAGGCAGCAGACAGCAGGTCTTTACCCGACGCTCTGCCTTTGAAGGGAACGCTGGGTACCTGCGGCTACAGGGGAAAATTCCCTCACTTGTTCCCTAACAGTAAACATTGCCTAGCTAGAACACTTTGTAGTGGGGATCTCCATCCCTCAAATTAGACTAATTAGGCCACGGTTGTTCCACACGCAAACTTAGGAGTGTGTACCATGTCTTGCCATGTTCACCAGGGGCTGCTGACAACTCCATGTAGAAGAGCAGAGGAACTTCTTCATGCAATCTATGGACAAAAGTATTGGGACACCTGCTTGTTGATTATGTCTTCTGAAATCAAGTGTGTTAAAGAGTTTATCCTGCTTTAATTGGAGTGACTGTCTCTACTGTCCAGTGAAAGCGTTCTACTAGAGTGTGAAACATTGCTGTGGGGATTTGATTGCATTCAGCAACAAAAGTGTTAGTAAGTTCCGGATGTTTTCATCTCTAAAACCCAGTATTAGTTGGATTCTAGAACTTTTCCTTTCAGTTTTAGTTTAAAAATGAATCCAGAACTTTCCGTTTAAGTTTTAGAACTGGTTCTAGAACTTTTCCTTTCAGTTCTAGTTTTAAAACTGAATTCAGAACTTTCGGTATTAGTTTTAGAACTGAATCCAGAACTTCTCCCCTTTCAGTGTTAGTTGTAGAACTTTCTATAGAAGGGTTTCAGAGATGAAGGTGAGGTGCTGGTGCAGACCAGGGCTCGAGCTGGTTGGAGTGGTAAGGCTGGAGTGGGAGTGGGCGGGGCCTGCTCGGCGCGCTCCAATAGCAGCGGGCGGCTGAGAGGAGCGCGCGCGCTGGAGCAGCACACGCTGCACTTCACGAGCTTTTCGGAGTCTGGAGAGCAGGCGCGCGCAGGAGCGGACAAACACACACACACACACACACACACACTCACACACTCGGGCTCAGGATATTACCGGACCTCGGAGAGGACTGGAGGAGGAGCGGGGCTGCGTCTGATGGAGCGGAGCTGAGCGGCTGCAGGTCCGAGACAGAAGATCAGTACCAGAGGGTCTGCTGCGACTGGAACTGACCCACAGCCTCTCCTGCTTCAGGTTCATTCATCAATCAAACACACACTCAGTTCTGACTTTTAATCTGCTTTGATCTTCACTGGATCAAAGACTCCTTTCATTAAAATGTGCAACATGATCCAAATATGGGAAATAATTTCATTGCATGCAGTTCTGCTGCTCCGTTTCTCAGTCTGTTTGAATCTGAGACTCATTTCTAACTGAAGACACGTTTTAATGTTATGAAACTGTCAGAAATTCAGTTCAGAACAGTCTAGAACTCATATTTTTGGTTGCATATTAAAATTCCTTTTTACTTATAACTCTATAACCATTTTTAGACAGAAAATGGAGTTAAATGTGACCAAAAACTCAATTTTTAATGGTCAGTTAACTAATATTTGGATTTTGAAATGATGAAAATGTTCATTTTAAACACAATAAAAGCTTAACTTCTCACTTTATTTAATTGTTCTACTTTTTACAGCAGTTCTATGCGACCCAGTACTAATTTTAAGTGGTGAATGAATGTAAAAACGTACATTTTTTAAAATTAGTTGAATTTCAGGTACATTTTAGGTATTTCATTGTTCACTGTTGTGAGTCAGTACTGAAATGGGACCTAACACTCACATTCTAACTGCATTTTTAATTCTCACACTTTTATTCCAATTTTCTGTTGCTTTATTAACAATGGGTGTAAAAATATGGAGTGAAGTGATTAAAGGTCCTGCTGGGATTAATGGACATCGCTGGGTTGAAGTGGGATCAGAGTGATGGACTGGTGTGCTGCTCTGGTGCACAGCTCAGCTGTACCTGCACGGCTGTTTTAAAAGCTCGTAAAGTGTTTAAAGAAGAAGGTGGGCAGTCAGAGGGGGATGAGGGTGGGGAACAGAGCGGGACTCTCCAAGTACAGAAACGAGCCCCTTTGAAACCCGTGCCAGGGCGAGAGGGAAGGGGCTTTTCTGCTGCTGCTGCTGCTGCTGCTGCTGCGGTTTACAAACTCCAGCAAAACTTAAAGGCTTTCAAACACGTCCGAGCTCGCACGCGCTTTTCATTTAAACCCCCCCCCAACCTGGCTATGTTTCAGAGAGAGAGAGAGAGAGAGAGAGAGAGAGAGAGAGAGAGGGGCATTAGTATTAGTGTGTAAAGAAAGTAAATCTGTCGTAGGTTTGAATATGATGTCAGGCTGCGTGAACCTTTCCTCTAACTTCCTCAGACTTTCATCATTTTATTCCTTTTTGATTTTAGTGTAAAACTAACGCTGGTTATTTGGGTCCTGTTTGGTGAAACATTTGCGTAAAAATTCCATTTCTACAGGGTGAATGATGGTCTTTCGGCCGAAGCGAACTGAAATGTGAACGTCTTTGACTTAAATCGGTGTTGAATCCATGAAACAGTGGCTTGGTTTGAAACGGTTCATTGTGGAGGTTCCTGCCGACTCAGGGTGCTTTTAGAGTACCGCGGCTTTTCCCAGACCTGGGAGCACTTGCTCCGAGAGTTTAGTGCATGTGGTGAGGTGTGAAAGCTTGAAATCCATGGTTTTGGGTATCGAGCCCTCCCCTAAACGAGCCCAGAATCAGTCCAGGGTGTGGAGTTATGTATTTGGGACATCTGGGACTTTACAGCGATCACAGGGGTCACAATGACTACGACACAAATAGAGCCGTCATGTTTCATATCCAGCATGACCAGCACAGTCGGCCAGTACCATGCTGATAGTGAAGAAGTGATCAGGCTGGGCTAAAAGCTGTCTTAGGTGTTTCTCATCCAACCGTCTCAAACAACCATCCAAACATTCCCTCCCTTTTAGGAATGTTCCGAGTTTAAATATGACTTTAGAGACCTCTGGGATGGAGATGCTTTGGCCCTGTGTCATTCCCAAGTATACAAGCCTGAAGAAACTCCCCCAACTCTGTGTTAATAAGGGTGGTCTGAACTAATCAGAGAGTGAACGCTGTAGGTGTGAGTTCAATAGTGAAGGTGTAAATTCCACACTGGTTTTAGCTGAGATAGTGCCGAGATGCGATTCACCAGAAGGGTCTGACTCAGGCTAGTTAGTGGATGAGAAAAGAAGAGAAGGGTGGCTTGTGGTGGAGAGGCTTTTATCTTGATGATAGCCCCCCCTTTTGTCTCTTTGTGTAAATGAAAAAGAGCTCTCTCTCTCTCTCTCTCTCTCTCTCTCTCTCTCTCTCTCTCTCTCTCTCTCTCTCTGTGTGTGTGTGAAGCTGTGGTTTAAGTCCCATCTGTGGAGAATTTGGTTGGAGCTGCAAGTTTCTCTCTCTCTTTGAATCGGAACTCGAAATGTCGCGGAGAATGGATATAGTGTCGCTTGTCGCCAAAGCGTCGGGGACGGCAGCGGTGAGAATGGGAGTCGTAGGCTACTGTTGGCTACCTGATCTGTCGACTTAGTGGGAGTGATATTTTCCCCTTCGGTCTTAATGAAAGGCAGACAGAGCAAGAGCGAGTTTAAAGGACTGTATTTAACGGAGAGGCCAAGCCTGACTGCTTCCCCCTGCACAGAGAGAGAGAGAGAGAGAGAGAGAGAGAGAGAGAGAATGGAAAAGTGGAACAAAAGTGTGAAAATGGGGAAGGTCTGTGTCACATAGCGTATCTAAACCCCCATTTGCATATGAAAACTGAGGCACTGCAAGAATTCCGCCACTGTTGCGGCGGTCCGTCTGCACGTCCGGCGAGGGTGACAGGCTGCTGAGGGTTATACAGTGCCGGGGGGTCGCGCTGGGTGCCCTTGATGGTCAAGAACTCCTTGTCACGTCCTGTACAGAAGGTACAGAATCAGGGATTTCCCACTCGCCTCCTTCCCCCCCGCTAACCTTTTTAAAATCCACAAACCCCCTCATTTCCATACCTGTTCAGCCCCTAAATGCTGTTGAATATTCCCTCTGGAATGTTCTTTCCCAGCGGGTCCCTTCAGGGGCACACACACACAAACAGCTCGGGTTTTTCGCCTCACACACTCCTCACACGCTCTCTGAACGGCTCCTCTGTGCTCGCGGGGCCAGTGACACAGAAAAGGCGGTGATTGACTGCTTTCCCACCGCGCCTCCGTCTTGATATGGTGATGTGTGTGTGTGTGTGTGTGTGTGTGTGTGTGTGTGTGTGTGTGTGTGTGTGTGTGTTGGTATGTTTAGGGAGGGTAGTAGACTTTCCCTTACTCCACATGGTTTAGCTGAGTAGTCTGTATGATCGTTCTCCTCCTCATGACAGCATCTAGAACAGAACCTCCTTTTAGGCCCGAACGTTGTGATGGTATAAATTCCCCCTCTGACCTTCAGACAGGCTGACCGGGAACATTCCAGGATGAAGCACTAACTACACTACTTTTTGGACAGGATTAGGTCGACACGTTTGGGTGGAGTAATGGTTTAGCAGGATACCATTTATCTACGTCTTACGTACAGCAGAAATAACTCGGGTTTGATTAGGCGACGTGTTCCGAACACATGTTGGCTATGCACTACTCTACAGAAAAACTGCCTGAAGTTGCCAGAACCGACCCCGCTCTGGGAATGTCTCCTGCAGTTGAGTTCTGCGTGTCATACAGCACTTGAGGTTTGCACATTTGCCACAGACATGAACAACTCACTTGATTTTGCCCCCTTGGGAACTTCTTAGAGACTCAGAGACTGAACTGAGCCTAGGCTGCTGCAAATGAAGGTTGGATTTCTTGGCCATTATGTCACTGAAAACTGTTCCATTTTGTAGGTTCCTCCAAATGCTGATGAGAAATCAAAGGACTCGGTTGGGGCATCCTTTTTTTTTCGTTTGGTTTGATTTCCAGGCAAACGTGGAAATACATAACCCTCGGGGCTTCTGTAAGGTTCTGCGCATCATCTCTCAAGAGGAAATGTACTTTGCTTTTTGGGACCAACCTTAATGAAGTGCTATCACGGGAGCTGAAGATCCGCACTGCATCGTTTGTTCGAGTCCCAGCATCTGATTCCACTTGATAGTCAGATGTCATGTTGATTTCTTTTCCCTAAAGACTGCGAGGGTCCGAGATCAGACGCTGAAGGCCATTTATCTCTCAGGCCTCCGATGCACCACTGAAGTTCCAAATCCGTCATGAGCTCGTCTGGTTTATAGGTGCGGTAATCACACCTTCGTTGTTAAGATGTACACACTAACGACGTTCTCTTTGTGGGACCTGCGTCAACAGAAACGTCAGTAACTTCGCCGAGCATCGTCTAAGTTTAGCTTCCCTACATTTGCCAGTGAGCACGAGAGCCTGGCAGCTGCTAACTGATGCTTGTGTGTGTCGTTTGGCTGCCCTGGTGCGGCGCTGCCGCTTTGGTTTGGCAGCTAAACGGAGCTCGAGTCCAGGGCTCTCAGGCTGTGAAGCATCTAAGAGAATGTGCTTTAGTGGAGAATGTGAGTAGCTGCTTCGGATGAGCGTGTGCCGGAGACTTGTACGACTATGCAAAGTTCTAATCGTGGACCCTCGAACCTGGGTGATGTTTGGAGGGCTTTTATCTCTCCGGCCTTTACGAGAGGACAACATAACGATAATTATCACTTGTGAGAAACTCTTAACATTGTTCTGTTTGTCCCAGAAGGGCTTTACTGTGGGTCCAATCTTCAGTTCCTTAAGGAGAACCAATTACTGGAGAAGGACATTGCTCTGCGGCCATGGTGCCACCTTGACCTTTCCAGGCAAAGTTGGTAATACGTCATCCTGCAGGGCATCTGTAATGTCCTGTGCTTCGTCTGTAGATGAACTGTACTTTGCTTTTTGGTTGTTGCTCGTTCTGCTGTGTTCCGATACTCACAGGCACTGGGCTGAGTGATGGAACCTCGAGAGGGGTATAGTCTTTACTCTGCTTCCCCCATGGTCCTCAGATATGTTTAAGTGAGATATGGTTACTTTTGTTCTAGATAAAAATATCTTCTTGAATGAACACCTCACTTATAAGCCCTCTAGAGCTTAATGGGGATCTCTAGATCCAAGAATTCACATTCACAAATTGCTTTCCAGCCTTCTTATCAGCCACTTATAGGATTTGTACGGGATCTACAGCATGAAGGCAGTGGGCAGCCCTATCATGGCATCCAGGGAGTAAAGGGCACATCAGTCATGCCATGCCAGTTCAGGGATTTAAACCAGCAACCTACAGTCACAAGGCTGGTTTCCTGAGCTTCCAGTGCACTTTCACTGCTCTGTTCACATGATGAACCTGCATACAGACTCTGACTAATCAGAGAGAGAAGGACGGGCTAATAACATAACAGACCCTGATATTGGATTATGAATGTAAATGAGAAGGGAGGGGCTGTTTGCTGTCTTTCTTTGCTCACACAGTGTTCACATTTCAGAATAAAAGTCCTATTAAATATAATACTGGTGCATACATAAATAAATAAAAAATAAAGAAGGAATTTCAGGCTGTGTTTATTTTAGTTGGACCGCTGTCAGGTATTTTAACGAACCTTTTTTGTCTAAAAATCCCTGTCAAAATAAATATTACATCAAAATTCTTGCATTTTCACCTGGAAATTATTAGTTTCCAACTGGATTTCTGAGATGTAAAGTAATTTAGAGCAAAAAGAATATACAAATTTGAGTAGCCTAGGATGATACCTTCATAATGTTTTGGTGAATAAAAGTCAATGTACAAAAATGTCCCACAGAGCTGGCCTCAAGTACTGAAGCTTAAAGGTGATGTCTCTGGATTCTTCAGTCTGAAAACCAACCCGACCCAATTGTAATGCATACAGACTAGGTGTGAAACCAGCCTCAGTCTCAACTAAGGGCCACACCAACGTCAGCCGGGCCTCAGTCCGAGAGCTGAATCACGTTAATGCTGAAATCGGAGCGCTGATGTCTCCCTGCTTGCTGTTAAATGACCTCCATCTGGACAGAAAGGGGGTCACCACACTCGAGACTGGAGAGACTGGGGCAAGTGAAACCCAGTTTGAAATCTTTTCTCTCTGTAATGGGTTTGTGTGTTTTTCGTGGTCAGATATGTGGGTCTGGATTTGCACAGCTGTGTAGTGGCTTCTAAAATGACCAGTACAATTGACCTACAGAGACCAGCTTTTGTTCACACACACACACACACACACAGTCATAGAGCAGAGGGGTGTGGTAATGATGGAGCGCCATCCAATACTTTGGTGTGTTAGGGAGTTGGGGTCGGACCTAAAGCTGTTGTTGCTGAATGCAATCAGATCCTTACAGCAATGCTCCATAATCTAGTAGGAAGCCTACCCTGGACAGTAGAGTTACTCCCAACAGTTTGGTCCATATAGTGTACACACACACACACACACACACACACACACACACACACACACACACACACACACACACACACACACAGACATTTCTGCTGTTTGTGGGCAGGACTGCTTGATTGACACATGGAAACCACTTGACAGATGCTGTTTGCTTCCATACCGTTGGTGCTGCTTCTGTGCATTTAACATACATGTGCTACTCATCTGTGACTGTGTGTGTGTGTGTGTGTGTGTGTGCATACTTTGTGCTGGCAACCTGCTACTATTACCATACACTCCATTTCACTGAGCCCTTCCTGCTGTTCCCTGCACTGGGCCGAATGCCACCTTTCACACCATTCCTCGCTCCATCCTCTGACCGAACGACTGACTAACGACTGTATCGATCTGAGCTGATTGATTCCATTCACCTTTTCATTGATGAACACTTTCACACTCTTTTCACCACGGACGTTCGGGCCTCACGCACACAGTCCGACGCTCAGCAGAGGGAAATGCTGCGTTTAATTGCGCTGTTATGGCGAGGACTATTTTTAGGAGAATGCAGCTTAATGGGAGGAAAATCACGCCATTGGGATTCGAGAACAATCCGTCATTTTCCCAGCCTTCATCGGGTTCGGAAAGCAGCTGGTGGCGAGGGACTGTGATCCACACACTTGTTTACTTTAATGATTGTCGAGATCACAGAAAGGGGCTTAGGGGAGAGTTACGGTTTGAAGACTCGGCAGGAATTAGTCAAATGGCTTTTATGTAAGTGATTAAGAGCAGTTTGAATATGCTCATACAAACAATCCACGGCCCGTTATTATCCTCAAAGACTTTAAGCTGTTTGGAATTATCCCCGCAGCCCCCAGCCGGCATCATGTTACGCACACTCACCAATCACAGTGGTGGTCAGTTCATCACACTTCTCGTTTTTGTCATTTGAATAGGCCGAAACAAAGTTCCTGTCGTTGTAAAAATCGGCGGACAATGAAGGGCATAAATAAATAAATAAATAAATACATTCAAAAATGCAACGCAGCAGCAAAACAAAGTTGACACGCTCGCGGCCGGCCCTGCCTTCCAATTATCCCTCGCTCAAATTATGATCAGACATTCTCCTCGGCTCTAATTAAACATTAAGCATTATTTCTTCCAGATGGGTCTGTTTTGAAGTTCTATTTTTTGCTCGGGAACGCTGCTCTCCGCTGAGGGAAAGGCAACAACATCCGCGGGAACCTGCTTCTGAGTGCTCCGACGCTCCCCTGGTCTTGAGACCGAGCCATAGAGCTCATGTCCTAGAACGACAACATCAAACAGACCAGAACTGCACGCCACATCCACGTCTCAAGCCACACAAAAAACAGTGCCATCCAGTTAGAATCCAGTGTTGACACACTAACCGGCCGGAAGCTTTCCACTCAGTGGGAAAGATCAGAGTGTTGCACTCAGATGTCCTTGAAGGCCAGGAGTGAAGGAGAAGTGGACTGATAGCAGTGTTGTATCTGGAAAAGAACATACCATACCATTTAGACAGTTGTACTTATAAAGGAACAAAGGGGCTTCAAATGGTACTTAAAGTGATGCCTTAGAAGAACCACTTTTGGTTCCATGAAAGACCCTGTATGTAATTAATGTGTGAAGAGAGTAGAGACGTCACGTATAGGTTGACCTTTGCTGTCGGGGGGCTGATAAAAATAGCACACAGAACAGGGTAAAAACTGTTCTGGGGCACTTTCGGAATCACAGGAATTTGTGGTAAAATCAGAGATGTTATAAATGAGGAGACTGATCACCAGTTGAAACATGAACGTGAGTTATAGTAATAGTGAACTTGGCGTCTGTTTATGGATAAAGTCCTGTCCTTAAACAAAAAGAGCCCATCAGCTTAATGGCTGTGGTGAATCGGTATGACATGGTGCACACCCTGATCTCGTCACACTCAGACCACACCCTGATCTCCTCCCACCAGCCTGTATGAACTCTCACTCCTATCGTACCCTCAACCTCCCTGTGTTGTCCCTTATATGCCCACCTCACGGGGGGTTTGGCTTCACGCACAACCCAGAAGTGGCTCCAAACTTCACCCCAAAATGCATCATCCTGAATAGGGTCAGGCAGGACAGTGCGCCTGTCCATTGCATGTGCAATGAAAACCATGTACCTCCATTTTTAACAGTTTGTCGCTGCTCTGTACCCTGTGACCAGTAGAAACGCTGATGGTCATGGTCACAGGCATGCTTTTGTTTGGACAGTGACGACATACTGTATATTGCATCATTGCAATTTTACCCATTTTACCTTTTGCAACTCCAGTGCTTGTTTGGTGGTTTTCTTTGTCGTCTTTGTTTCTCCTCTTTGGTTTCAGGACAGTTTAAAAGTAAGGCGTGGAAATGACACTTCGATTGGGCTCTAAAAATGAGATCTCGGATGAGAATTTGGCGTGAATTTGAAAGTGCAAGGGGAAGGAAGTGGAACAAGAACAAGAGCAGCGTAGAGAATGATAGACCGACACAAAGCAAAGCAAGACAAAGACCGAATGAGGACGGTCTAGAATACAAGAGAGAGAAAGAGGATGGGAAAAGAGAGGTGGGGGTGGAAGAGGGGTCGTTAAAAGGACAGCCGCTCTCTTTCTCTCTCTCCTGCAGTAAAGTATCGGCCTAATCTGCCATCATTAGCCTGATTATATCAGCGGGGACTGGGCCTTCCCATCAGCTTCAATCAATGAGGCCCAATCAATAATCACAGGATGTGATCTGACCTCCACTCAGGAGTGAGGCAGGCGTGACTCGGAGCAGCGCTGCATGCCGGGTAACGGCCAGAGACTGATGGGCTGGTGGGAATAATGTTGTCATGGGTGGACGGGTCCATGTCCAGTTAAAGAGTTAGCAAGTATGATACCTCCTTTGGATTAAACCAGCATTTCAAGCAAGACCCCAGCATTATTGGACATAATCGGAAGCAGATTTCCTAAGTAGATGTTGGTGAAACAAGAGCAAGGGGCATTACAGCCAATCAGAAGCCAGTGGGGTTGGGCTTTGGTGATACAGTATTGCATTCATGATACATCGGGATATCAATTTTATGACATCCCTAGACAGAAGTGTTTGCTGCAGATGCGAAGTGAGAGAGCGACTTAGGGGTTCAGTCTGAACTGTTAAATCTGCAGCCATGTATAGCTGATAGTGAGCTGTATGTCACTATATACATCATGTATGGAATGTGGAATGAAAGAACTCAGCGTGGAACCCGAGAGCCCAACGTCCTACCTGTAGTTGTAGTGCTTTGACTGTTTATCTGTTTTCTGCAGTTTTAACAATGCTGCCCAAACCATGTGTGGAAATACACTCCCGCCATGTCTTTACCCACGAATTACGCCTGGTTAGAAATGGATTCATAGTTTCTTTTATAGAAACACAAAGATCACATTGGGTCTCAGCATTATGGCACTTTAATCAGAACTTCTCTAAAAATTCCTAAACATTCCTGCAATGTAATTTAAAGGAATTTTAATGCAGGATTGTGAACCTGTATTACAATGCATCTCACTCCTTCAGCTGGTACACGTTACCCTCTCATACATATCTTTATTCAGTGTGTGCTCCAGAGTGTTACCAGCAACAGACTAACCTGAACCTAAAACAACAGGTACTTGTTTTATTAATGTACAATATGAGTTTAATAAACGCTGTAATGCAGAAAATAAGATTGTGTTGATACAGAACATGCCAGGCATATTGGTCAAGGTCAAGACTGGAGGGTAAATAGACACGTTTCAGTGGGTGAGCTGTGAGATGTTCTGGATTTAAAAGCACAATGGTTTTTGTCTTTGTGGGGAAATGTTCTGACTTGTGGTAAGGAATTGTAATAATGTGAGGATGGAATTTGGATTATGTTCCTTGGTTAATATGTGGAAACATCCCTTTATAATTTAATGTAGATGAAAAGTGACCATCACTGAGAAGAATGTACCAAAAGCAAATACAAATCAAGCGAAACTATTGACGCATTGACTGTGAAAGGTACCTCCCTGAGATCTGGTTTGGACTCGACAGTGTTTTGTACAGCCCCAAACCTCACACCAATCAGGCATTTTTGTTCCCGTACAGCCTAATGAGGATTATGAGAAGTAGTCTGGACCGGTATGGTGGCAACGTTGACACATGATCCTGCAGCCAATGCAGCGTCTGGGTATTAATTTCTATAGTCAGTGAAGCGTATTGAGTTAAAGCGCCTGTATTTACGTATGTAAGCATGTGATCATTTACTGATTGCAACTGCCTATTAACTTCCATTAGGCGTGGTTGCAGGTTCGAATCCCGGGTCATGCTGCTTGCCATGAGTCTGAGGGAGCAGAATTGGCCATGTGCTTTCTGGTTGGTAGGTGGCGCTCTCTCCCCACATCACTCCCAGTATAGTGCTTCTAACAGGCTCTGTTAGACGAATCAGAGCTGGGGACCTGGAGCTTTCGCCCAAGTGTATTGGCCGCCCAGTAATGATACAGTGGTGGCAGTCGGAGGAAGCATGTGCTTGTCTTCACCCGCCTAGTGTCAGGAGCATCGTATGTGATGGGGGAGTCTTAATTTACACAAATATATTAAAAAAGTCTCTTATATAAGTACGGAAAATAACATCACTGCACTGTCAGTGGAAAGACTGTACAGTACAGAGGTTACCAGAACAGATTACGCTGAAAAGCTCCGACCTGTTCCTTTAATCAGTGAGTCAGAGGAGCCCAGATCTGCATGGCTGGATATGTTATGAGGTTTTGAACCAGATTTTCGGATTCTTAAAGCATGTGTTCTGTTCTGTAAGCTCAGTGATAAGATCTTCACTCTGTCAGAGCACACGCCTGATGTTCTAACATTAGCTGAGTTGGCTCTAGAACGGCCAGGGAACATGACAAATGAAGTAGTTAGGGCGACCCAAGCGTTCCAGAACAAATACAAACAGCCACATGTGCTTCACATCTGGCGTCTGTGTGTGTGTGTTTGTGTGTGTGTCTTTGTGTGTGTGTGTGTGTGTGTGTGTGTGTGTGTGTGTGTGTGTGTGTGTGTGTGTGTGTGTGTGTGTTGCAGGTTCAGGGCTAGCTGTCGGCAGTGTCAGATAATGATAAAGAGCTTCATGTATTGATAATTAGTCAGAACGACAATTATTTAGGGAATTTTTCACCTCAGAAATGGTCTTTTCGGGTCTGTTTGAACCACCAGATGCAAATGTGAGTATGTGTATGTGTGTGTGTGTGTGTGTGTGTGTGTGTGTGTGTGTGTTCTGGTGTGTTTAAAGAGCAGAAGCATTTGCACACCATCAGATATTAAATGCTGCATCCCATCTGTGTCCACTGTGTCCAGATCAGGAGAGCTTCAAAGCCTCAGTGAGTCACCACCCAGGCCAGTTTGGACTGGACGGTTCTGTTGGAGTGGACTGTATTTGTTTATGGAGGAAGTAGAGTGACGTTACAGTCCAGACACAGACCACCAGAACTTTTCCCATCATTATTTTAACCTGTAAAGCAATCAGTACACGGTGCAGGAGACGACCAGGTGCACACTGACCCCGTAGTACAGTGTGCAGATATCCATTACATAGGGATGCACTGGGAATTCTGGGATGATGCTGATGTCCGATATCTTTTTGATGAATCTGATGCAAAGGGTTGGTTGAGTGATACCATAGAACTCTTCACACCTGGGCCTTAAATCCAGTTTCTAGTCCTGGGTTTTGTTCTTACTAGACATTACGGGAACAGTTCATTAAGCTGATTGGCTGCATAGAGTCACACCCACCACACATTACATCGTCCCACATTACATTACATAAGCCCAAGAGATGGTTCCAGTAAATGGTTCCATTCCAGTAAAACATGGCTTTGTTTCTGCAACTTTTATGGGTTAATCTCATTCTTCTCACACCTTCTCACACTGTTTCTCTGTCCTCCTCTGGCAGGATGAGGCCGGTGTTTGGCTGGTTTGGGTTTGGTGGGCTGCTGGTGTTGGCGCTGGCTGTGGTGGGTCAGAAGTTGCCCACTCGCGATGAAGGCCTCTTTCAGATGCAGATCCAGGATAAAGCTCTGTTCCATGACTCGTCTGTCATTCCTGACGGGGCGGAGATCAGCGGATACCTGTTCAGGGACACCCCCAAGAGGTACGCCTACACACACACACATACACACACACATGCACACACACACACACACACACACACACACACTGACCTGTCTGTGAAACGTGTTTTGACATATTCTTATATATGTAGATTTGAGTGGCTCAGCCATCGAAGCCATGTAATCATGAGAGATCACATGATCCCTCGTGATGTCACATCCATCCAAAGTAGCAAGTAATTGTGAAGTGAAAAGAAATTATACATGGTTTTCAACGTTTTTAATGAATAAAAATGTGGAAAATGTGGTGAGCATTTGTGCTCTGATACCCCTAAACAAAATGCATAAGTCACCTAATTAGTAAATAGAGTATCTCAGTATAACCACAGCTGTTCTGTGAGGGCTTCAGAGGTTGGTTAGAGAACAGTAGTGATCAAACAGCATCATGAAAAACCAAGCAACATGGCTGACAGGTCAGGGATAAGGTTGTGGAGAAGTGTAAAGCAGGATTAGGTTATAAATAAATATCCTGAGCTATGAACATCTCACGGGCCAAACTGACAGCCCAGGCAAGCCGAGCACTAACTAAGGAGCTTCCAAGAGGCCCACGGTCACTTTGGAGGAGCTGCAGAGATCCACAACTCAGGCAGGAGAATTTTGGTCTTGTTCTCCAAAAATCTGGACAGTGTAACCCATGTAGGGCACACAGCAAAGATGTGGGAGGTGGTGCTCTGGTGCTCAGGTGAGACCAAAGTTGAACTTTTTGGCCTTAATGCAAAACGCCGGTAGAGACGTAACCCAAAAGGCTTGACTTGCTGCTGTAAATGCAGTGAAAGGTGGTCTTTGGAGTATTGACTTGGGGGGGGGGGGGTGTGAATACAAATGCACGCCACACTCTCTAGATTTCTTATTTGTAAAAAAATATTTTGAGTTCATGTTACTTTGCGTTGGTCTACCACAAGTTTGTGGGTGTAACATGCAAAAATGTGGGTCTGCACACGTATTCAAGGCACTGTGTACGTCGTTGTTTTTCGTCTGTGGCGTCCAGAGATAAGACTTCCATGTGCTGTTCCCTCACCGTCAAACCTTCTGTATCTCCTAAATCATGTTCCCTCACTCATTGTAGGACAGAGCTTCGCTGGGCATGTGGACGCCTGGCTATGTTTTGAGTGTGCTAATGGAGAATATGGACTCTATTAGGGCCAACGAGCAGCCGATCAGGGCATACGGAGGCATGCATTATGGATGAGATGCAGGGAAATGCGCGTGTGTGTGTGTGTGTGTGTGTGTGTGTGTGTGTGTTTATGTGTGTTTGAAGGAGAAGCTCTTTTGATGAAGAAGTGTTCAGAGAAACAGGTGGCTCTAACGAAAGAGGATAGCCACATTCCTACTGGTCCGCCCACACACACACACACACACACACAGAAATGGGGATGGGTTTTGGAGAGGGTCGGCTCAGTCCTGCATGAATTAATCAGCTCCAACATGCAGAACACATATGGCTTCGTTCCCACAGTCTCGCTCACTTTCTAGTGTTACTCTGTGCTGGAGGAACCGCCTCTCTTCTCCACGGTGTGTGTTTGTTTGGTTTGGTTGACATTTTCACCTCCTTGTTTTTTCAGTCAGGCTCGCTAATAAATCTTTCCACATGTTTGTTTTAAGCCTGTAATGAAGCCATAATCATACCGAGTGAACCCCTTGTGTTTTTAATTGGCTTATGACATGGATCAGCGCAATGTCTGGTGATATCATGTGGCAGCTCGATGGGCCAGAGCTTGCTGGATGCACCGTGATCCAGTTGATTTGACCACATTTTCACAGTTCAGGGCGGAAAACA
The DNA here is from genome assembly GCA_034509495.1 of Acestrorhynchus altus. Lineage (NCBI taxonomy): Eukaryota > Metazoa > Chordata > Actinopteri > Characiformes > Acestrorhynchidae > Acestrorhynchus > Acestrorhynchus altus. The sequence goes on along the minus strand of CM067518.1, from coordinate 2,893,804 downwards.
GTAGGTTGTGGGATCGTGTTCCGTTACTGGGCTGTCCCTAGACTGGACGGACGTTGCAGAATTACTGTCCTGTTTCAGTGTAGATAAAGTAACCTAACCAGGAGATTGTGGGTTCAAAACCCTGGAGTGACTGGGAAACACTGTGATGCTCCTGGACTGGACATGGTCCGGCAACAAAATGACCAATGTCCTTTGAATGGATTAGTAGAATAGCTTACCTTAAAGTAGTTATGAACTATGAATGAAAGGGAATAACCACCAAATACAGAAAAAATTTTAAGAATGTGGATTCCATGTAGATGTTTGGGCAGAAATGAGAAATGCATGTTAGAGGAAGAGAACATGCACATGTGGGGCTCAGTGAGGAAGGAGCAGGGCGGAAAGCAGCCAGTCGGAGGTTCTTCTGCTTCAGATATCGCTATGGTGAACCTGAATCCACTAGGGGGCGTGCTAGTTGAGTTTAGAAGAGCAAAGGTGAACTTTATGGGCAAAAAAGGTTTTTGCTGGAGTATGAGTGTGACCTGAAGGTTTTGGGTTCCAACAGCTAACCCTGCACTGGCCCAGAGGGGTCTGCCGGCATTCCCGAGTTCGGACATAGTCCAGTGACTTAACCAGAAGGTTGTGGGTTCAAATTTTAGGATTTAGAATAACTCAAATGTATTGTTGAGAAACAGCAGTGCATCCAACAATAAGGGTAGCATGGAGCTTCTGATCCACAGTGATAGATAGATAGATAGATAGATAGATAGATAGATAGATAGATAGATAGATAGATAGATGGGGTGAGAGGGTAAGGTTTTGGAGATATTTGAATGTACCTTACAAACAACAGAAGTAGCTGATGCGGGTTCTGATTTTGCAGGTACTACTTTGTGGTAGAGGAGGACAATACACCGCTGTCTGTGACGGTGACGCCTTGTGACGCTCCTCTGGAGTGGAGGCTGACGCTGCAAGAGCTCCCAGAAGATGCCAGCGGAGAGGGATCAGGTAAATGACTCAGTTCCACACCTGCAGCTGGTTTCGAAACAGCTACTCTCAGATTTTACATTACATGTCCAAATGTTTGTGGACACCCCGTCTAATGAATGCATTCAGCTACTTAAGCTGCACCCACTGCTGACACCGATGTGCTAATGCACACACAGCTTGTCCAGTCCCTGTCGAGAAGTACTGCCAATAGAATAGGACTCTGTGGTGGTATCATACCAAAACTTTAAGTTTCACTGTTAAATTTTTTTATTTCAAGCCATTTTGGAGCTTTTATATGAGTCTATTCGTCACACAGTTTTGGAAATGAAGTGAAAAATGGAGAGGAGTTTTTGGTCCACTGTCTCTACTCTGACTGAATAAAAATGGCTACTAGAGCCGCACGATATTGGAAAAAAAAACACGAATCTGCACAAACGTCCGCTGACCAGCAAGTTTACCGTGTGTTTTCTCAGCCAACCAAAGGAGTCGAGGAGCATCTCCGGGAGAGGTGAACTTGTTCAAAAATAGCCGTAGATTGATTTATGAAAACCGAGGAAAGGTTGCAGGAATGAGAGCTCGCATGCAAAGAGAAGAACTGAGAAACTGCGTAAATATTTGTTGTCTGAGAGGTGGTGGAAAAGAGACTCGCGCAGTCAATCGTTAGGGTGTGTATGTGTGTGTGTACGGGTCTTCATCCCAGTGTGACCACACATGACGTGCCTATGAACCGCATCTGACGTCTACAGTCTGGAAACCAGTGAGGTAAAAAGTGAGATACTGAGAGAGAGAGGGGGGAAGAGGGAGAGAGAGAGGAGAGAGAGAGAGAGAGAGAGAGAGAGAGAGAGAGAGAGAGGTTCATAAAAACAGGGTGAATGGACTCTTAAGAGTCTTTCTTATGTCCCAATCAAATCAGCGCATAATTCAAGCAAAAAGGGGTCATGGCCCCCCATTTCTTTTCCCTACCACCCTTGTCAAAGAAAGGTCATAACTCCTGCTCAGGCTGACTGTTCTTTTCCTTTCGGTCCAGCCCCTCGCTTTTCTCACCCTTTCTTCTCACCACTGCCCCCATTTCTGCTCCTCTTGCATCTGGAGAGGATCTGAAAAACACAAAAATCCAACAAAGCCCCCTCCAAAACCGTACTCCCGTATATACCACCGCATATACAACATGTAGAGAAGTGCTTTTAATCAGAGAGGCATATGGAGAGAACAGATTAAAAAGTTACGTTAGTGAGGTTCTGCAACCTGTGGTTCTACCTTTTCTGAACACACACTCCGGTGCTCTATTCCAAATGGACGACGCTCGTCCACATACTGCTACCGTCTCAAGATTTCGTCTTGACACAGATACTATGCCGTGGTCGGTCTCATCTCCAGACCTGTCCCTGATTGAAAATGTGTGGTGATGCTATTGGACGCTCTATCAACACTCCACCCCTACCACACCATCTGCAGAACTGAGTGAGAACATTCCAGCTGCATGGGATGGATCATCACAGGACACCATTAGGAACCTCTACAACCCATCTCCACACTAAGATACACTACTTCTGTATGTGTAGATCAATTAATATAGATTATATCAGCATTGCAGTCCCACACTTATAGTGTATGAGCTACATACTACATACAGATACATCATCGAACAAACTGTTGCACCTAGATATATGTCCATATGTCCAACTCTTTCTAATGAATGACACTGATGTGCAAATTGCTCCTTGAATGCAACGCTCCAAACACAGGAACTCCAAGACAAACAATATAAACTCTTTTTAATACCCTTGATTTCAGAAGAAACAGGGAACGAGCAGGTGTCCCAATACTTTTGTCCATATAGTGAGTTGAATAATGAATAATGATATTCTGCATGAATATTGTTTACATAAGCAACCGTTCTCGGTTTAAACTGGGTGATCCAAATCTTGGGAACTGCTTGCATAAGTGGTACTCTGACCAATCACAGGGCGGATGTGGTTTGGTCTGCCCTCGCAGCTCTAACCAATCTATCAGTTCAACACCCAAGGGTGCCCGAACACTTTGCATGCGACTGTATAGCTGTCAAATGGGCGCTGTTAGATGTTTATATATTGCATAACGGCATGATTTAGAACAATCAGAACAAGCTCTGTGGCTTTTGTCATTGTCAAGCTAAATGAAGTTCTATCATTCAGATGATATATTGTTTCCCCCAATGTCACGAGACTGGAGCTGTACGTGATGGGAGTCTGTGTGTACAGTAATTTGTCCCAGGCCTCACACTCCCCTCGGCCACTCTGACAAACAGCAGAACCCTCATCACTCACTCGCGCTGTAATCCACTGATTGGTTTCTCACAAACGAGTCCTGATTTTACAGAAACTAAAATTCCCCCATGGATCTCCTGACGCTGTCTTGGCTGCTGTTAGGGGTCCTGAGGAAGAGTCTTTCACCCCGATTCCCCTCCACCGTTGGCAGTGTGTGGTGGCAAAGTGTAACCAGTGATGAAGAACAGACCTTTTCTTTTTCGGGTCGTTCCAGGTCAGATGAGGGTTCGTACTGACAGATAAGGTCCACTTATAAGCAAGACTTGTTTTGGACCATCAAGGCTCCAAGATTAGGTCTGAACAAGGACCTGGAACTGAGCAATAAACATCAGCCCTGTGACTCAGCTCTGGAAAGTATTTATATTTACACAATTTTATAGAAATGGAGAGCATATATACTGTAAATATACCGAAATATACATAAATCTACACAAGCACCGGGTGTCCATACATAATCTATGAGCCTTTTGCCATATTTGCGGAATGCCTCCAGAGGCAGCGGCGTCTTTGAGCACAACGTGTGTTAATTTAGTGCACCGACGAGGGCTCTCTCTGGTTGACAAACATAATATTATGCTTTCTGGCCGAGCTGAAAGGAGAGGGAACGAATAGGGACTGCAGGCCAAAGAGGCTACAAGGCACCTCTGTCTGGAGTACAGGGGTTCGTGGGGAAGCAAAGTGAACGTGGGGCTGTGATGTCAAGTACTGTTTGGAGAGAAAACACCCCAGCTAGTGCCGGCAATGGATAATCGTCCACTAGGGCCCAGAGACAGTCAAAGTGACCTCACCAGGACCAGTGTACTAAAACGCTGAGGACTCGGTTAAACTGCACGTTGTTTAGACTTGCTGCTAATCGGGGTCTGGTGAAAGAGGGAAGGAAAACAAACAAGTAAAAGAAAAAAAAATTGGGAATTGGGGTCAAAAGTGGAAGTGCATCATTATTGCATAGACGAGGTAGATTCGTTGGAAGATGAATGCCTCAAACAAGTGGATTTCCTGAGTTGTTATGAATAGCTTCCTCAGTTTGTTTGTCAATTTCAACACGTTTGTCTAAAGCCCATTATGATTATATATGATTCTCCAGTCAGCCATGTGTACAGGACAGTTTGTCAGCTGTTCTCACCCTTTGCATGACTTTGTGTGCAAGAGGCTTGGATGTAGATCCTCAAAAACCTAATTCTTGGTGCGTTTGTGTGTTTCACAGGAGAACCAGAGCCTCTGGAGCAGCAGAAGCAGCAAGTGACGGCCAACGAAGGCACAGAACTCTTTTCCTATAAGGGCAACGATGTGGAATCCTTTGTGTCCACAAGCTCACCATCTGGCCTCTACCAGCTAGAGATCCTCTCTACTGAAAAGGACAGCAACTTCAAAATCTATGCCACTACCACCCCAGAATCTGACCAACCCTACCCCGAGCTGCCCTACGATCCCCGGGTGGATGTGACTGCCCTGGGCCGCACCACTGTCACCCTGGCCTGGAAGCCCACACCTACAGGATCATTGATGGGCCAACCTGTGCAGTACTGCGTGGTCATCAACAAGGAGCACAACTTCAAGAGCCTGTGCGCCGCTGAGGCCAAGATGGGAATGGATGACATATTCATGGCTGCGCCTAAGCCTGGCCGAGACTTCAGCCCATTCGATTTCGCCCACTTTGGCTTTGTCCCATCTGAGAACGACTTCCTCAAGGACCGCTCTCTGGCTACCAACAGGGCACTGGGCGGCAAGCTGTCTCGTACCTTTGTTCCCAAGCCCAGGGTGTCGGACATCCGAAAGATTTGCATTGGCAACAAGAACATCTTCACCATCTCAGACTTGAAGCCGGACACGCAGTATTATTTTGATGTGTTTGCCGTCAACACAGCCACCAACACCAGCACAGCCTATGTGGGCACCTTTGCCCGCACAAAGCAGGAGGCCGAGCAGAAGACGGTCGAGCTGAAGGATGGCAAAGTGGTGGATGTGTTCATAAAGCGAAAGGGAAGCAAGTTCCTGCGCTTCGCCCCGGTCTCTTCGCACCAACGGGTGACCCTCTATGTCCATGCTTGTTTGGACGCTGTGCAGCTACAGGTGCGTCGCGATGGCAAGCTTCTCCTCTCGCAGAATGTGGAGGGGGTCAGGCAGTTCCAGCTGCGTGGGAAACCTAAAGCCAAGTACCTGATTCGCCTCCGGGGATCCCGCAAGGGTGCCTCCACGTTGAAGGTCCTGGCCAGCACTCGCCAGGGCGCCAAACAGCCCTTCCCATCTTTACCCGAGGACACACGCATCAAGGCCTTTGACAAGCTTCGCACATGCACCTCTGTCACAGTGGCATGGCTCGGCACACAGGAAAGGAACAAGTACTGCGTTTATCGGCGCCAAGTTGACGAGGGTTATGGGGAAGAGCAGCGGCGCCGGGAGCAGAATCAGTGCGCCGGTCCTCAGAGCCGCCGCAAGTCCGAGAAGGTGCTTTGCAAATACTTCCACAGTGCCAACCCTCAGAAGGCTGTCACCACAGAGACGGTCGGCGGGCTGGAGCCCGGCAAGAGCTACCTACTGGATGTTTATGCTGTGGGCCACAGCGGCCACTCGGTCAAGTACCAGAGCAAACTGGTGAAAACAAGGAAGTACTGCTAAAAGAAAAGAGATGATTAAGCAAAATGCAAAAACACAAAAAACAGACTCTGCACAGAAGTAAATATATTATATATATAATGAGAAAAAAAGAAGTTTATTTAACTGGAAGTGATATTCTACTAAGTTTTTTTTTGCAGACTGACTACTTGGTGCAAACCGTCAGCTCTGTGTGGCAGAGACTGAACTGCTTCTTTAGAGAGAGATAGCGTCCTGTACATTTCTCATGACGTGTCCTGTTAACGAGCTGAGACCGACGCTCCCTGCCGGAGAGACACTGGGAGCTGCTGTTGGATTTCTTTTGGTTTCGGCTGCGTCGTGAGAACTGCGTTAGTTCATATTCATCCCTCCATTGCTGACCCCTTTACAGAGGTAGCTTCTGCCTCCCCATCTACTCTCTCTGACTGCGTACTCACGACATGTTTAGGAAAGGTTCTTAAATTATTTTATACCTCTTAATGTTTCGTTTCATTATTTGAACTGTTATGTTGTTGTTTCATTTTTGTTTTTGTTCGTTATCAGCTTTGATTATTTCTGATATGGCGGGAAAAAAAATGTTGTAAAATTATCTGACGAAGTTCGGGCAGTTGTTGAGGTGTCACTTGACCACCCTTTCCCCCCAACCCCCTGTCCATTTTGTCTGTGTATTATCTCATTCTGTGAGTGAATCGGTCTGGGATTCTGTTAATGTGCTCTTTCTCTGTGTCTGCTCTGCCTGTCACATGTACAGAGTGCTTCTGCCAATATTCATGTACATAAAACCCTAAATATAGAGGCCAGTAATCCCCTGGTGTGGCTCCTGGTGTTGTGTTTCTCAGCAGGGATAATCGCTCGCTCATAAAGTGGCCCGTGGATCGGGATCAGCAGCCGTGTCCTCTAACCCATGACCGGGTCACTGATCCTGGATTAGGGCAGGACATTTTAGGACGTTTTTGAAAAGCACATGCATATATTACACACACACAAAGGCACTTTCACACACTCGCAGGTATGCCCGTAATGCCGAAAGCCATTCTGTAAGCAAGGAGAGGCTTGTTACTTAATGCCTCCCCGGGTTTAATGTAGCCTCCATTACCAGGTGACAATATTGCCTAGACAAGCACGGCCTTGGCGAACAAATGAGCCCGCCCATTTAGGGGAAGGGGCCACATATCGCACACAAGCCCACCTCCTACGAATGAATCAAATGACCCCGATGCCTTCCACGGTGAAACTGTAGCAAATCCAGATGTGTTGCTGGACTCGCAGCGGCGGGAACTGTCAAATCCAGGCTTACCGACACTTATGCACCACTTTCCCCGCAAATCTGCTCCAACCCCGGACAAGCACAAAACAGGCTTTTGGATTCTTCATTTGTTTAAAAAGTGTGCAGAGCGGCACGTGACGCCGAAACTCTAGCTCTCGCACAACAAACAACCTGATTCATGGTGACGTTGCATTCACAATTGGATCCGCGTGTGTGTACGGAAATGCATTCGCTCAAATAAACAGTGACATTCAAGCTCAAGTGTTAAAGGGACCGTATGGTTACAAATTCAGGACATACTAATAATTCAGCCCCCATGAATAATTCAGTATCTACTGATATTTAATCAGTAATGTGAGTTATTCAGTGTCGAATAAACATTCATTATATGGTAATTAATTCTCACCTACTGATTATTCAACGTTTGTTCATTATTCAGTACCTACTCATTATTCTGAGGCTACTTACTATTCATTAAACAATTATTACTCAGTATCTACTGATTACTCAGTAATTATTGTGAAACTAACCTGTAACTTCAGGGTTGGGTTTTAATCATTCAGCGCCTAATAATTATTCTAATCGTTTGAATCTGTTATTCTGTATTTATTATGTAGTGTCTAGTAATTATTCAGTACATTTTAATTATTTGGTAAGTACATATTCTGAATATTCAATACAGACTAAATATTCAGTATCTTCGAATTATTCAGTGCCTACGAACCAACTATTCATTTATTTATTCATTATTTTAAACTGAATAACAGTTCAATAAGTACTGATTATTCTGAATCTTATTCATCTTAATATTATTAATTCTGAATTGATGTAATATTCAATCAGTATTAATTATTCAGTACGTTATGGTTTTATTATTTATTCTGCCAACATTATGAAACTAACCTGCACGTTGTTGTTTGAAGTTCAGAATGTGCCTCATACAAGCCTTTAAGGTTGAGTTATGATTTTTCCAAACCTATGTTTTATTCAGTTCATACTAATAATTCAGTGCCTATTCATTATTCAGTACGTTCTATGAAGTTCACTATGTTACCTCATACGGGTTAAAGACGAGACAGGGTTATACTATCAAGTGCACTGCTAGAGTCCTGTGGGACAGCTGTGTCCTTCAACACCACACTCAAAAATGGACCGATTCCCAGTGTTTATGCTTTATTGAGTCAAACGAAGCAATACATTATATATGCATTACATACTGTAAACTCAAAACCAGTTAGAATTACTGTTTAGATCCCACTGCCCTACTACTAGTTCCCCAGTACCTCATCTGTCACTCAAACAAAGGCCACAGGAGACACACACACAGCCCCACCTGGGTTCCATTAGCCTCCATGCTGCTTGGGACTAATGTGGAAGGGCTCTGGAAGTGGCCTGGGATTGCTCTGGGAATGCTGATCATGGCCTTGTGAAATAAAGAGGCTCATAAATATGATGGAGGCGTATAGTGTCCATATGCATGAATTAACAAGTGTGAGAGTCCAATCAGACACAATACAGTGTCTTTCAGTCACACACACACACACACATGCACGTGCACACACACACACATGCCTTCACCTCGGTTTATCCCTTGTCCTGGAACATTTGTTAACCGCAGTTGCTTACGGATTGCGGCCAAAACTCACTCGGAGAGAAATGATAATAGTGCAATCAAAACAGGACTTTGTGCTGTAAAAGCAATTCACATTAGTGTTGTTAAAAAAAAAAAAAAAAGAGGACGAGGCTCAGATAGACTGAATAAACGCTCTCGAGCTGCACCGCGGCACTGTGGGACTGTAAAAGGAGAGGCTTTACATTAAGACGGAGGGAAACTGGAAGAGCAGAGCGATGGGAAGAAGTGGCCAGGGAAAACTGAGCACGCAATAAATATCCTACAGGAATATGCCGCATCCAAACCCCGAGCTTCCAACATTTAATGCTGAATTTTTGCATTTGTTCTGCTCTCATCTGGATTTCTGTGTTTGACTAAAAAATGCTGAAAATGGTAAAAACAGGGCTGACAGTGAACTGACAGCCCAAATCCATTTCACACATATAGTGTATAAATACACATTGTTATTCATATTATAAATCTGGCAGGTGATGATGAACGGACCAATAGAAAGGCTTCAATAAGCACCCATTGCTGACACAGATGTGAAATTGCACACACACGGAGCAGATACACATGAGCCCACTGGTACAGCCTAGCTACTCAGGGCTAGAGGGGCATAAAGCCCCTCAGCAGTGAGCTGTGGAGCAATCCCAATACTTTTGGGATGAGTTGAGGAGTCGGAAATTGGGCTGGGTAATCATCCAACATGCTCCTGTTACTGAATGCAATCAAATCCTCACAGCAGTGTTCCAAAATATAGTCGAGAGAGACAGTAACTGCAACAAAAAGCAATGAACTTTGTAGGTGTTCCAATACTTTTGACCATATACTGTAGCATACGGACGAAAGTATTGGAACCCCTTTTTTCCAGGAGGGTGTCCTAAAGTTGAACTCTCTGTGACACATTTGGAGAGCATTTGTGAAGAGACTCTGGCACACACACACACACACACACACACACACACACTCACACACACACACACACACCACAGTCTACCTCACTAACCACACCAACACACTAACACACCGTTTCAGTTTGTGGCACTCGTGTGCGATTCTGTTTGGCGGAAGACAGAAAAGGAATGGGAAGACTTCAGCAGGTTCCAGGGGGGTGACCAGAGAAGCCACAAGACTGGGCCTGAACTGGGGTTGACTGAGGTTGTGTTACTCTGATATTACCATGAGGCCACTGCAACGTACACGAGAAACCTTAGGCTGACTCACTGACACTACGAGCGCTGCTTGTCAAAAGTTTGGGGACACCCGCTGTTTAACATGTTGAGAAACTAGAAATTGAAAATAACATTTCCAAAAATGGTAAAACTGAAGATCGTGAGTACCCTAAACCTTCCCTAGTAAATGGTGATTTGCTGGTACATTCCAGAACTCACAGAAGAACCTCACTGTTAAACATGGGGGTGGCAGTGTCATGGTTCTCAGGCAGTTCTTCTGTTGGAACGCAGTGTTTGTTTTCTTACAATTGCTTTTTGTTATTTATTTCAGACCCAAAAATGTAACTTACATAGACGTACATGGTGTCAGGATTCCAGGTGTACATTACTGACACGCTGCGTGGGTCATCTTCATAGCATTGCCTGCAGTGAACGACTGCTAGTGTATCAAACGTGTATTAAACTTTAATGGAGGGAACAATGATACCTGGCCCGACCCATCAAAAACGTGTCCTGCAGTCCAGGCTTCCACGTCTGATAAGCACAGACCTGTATTAAAATTTAATGGGATATTAATGGGATGGGCTTCGGCAAACTGACCCACCTGTAGAAAGCTGGACTGTTCAGTTATGTCATGGTTATGGTCAGACACTCAGCGTAGTCTGGCGATGACGTACCAAAACAGCCAAAATATAAAAACAAGAAGAGTAGAACTGAGTGGTGTCTACATATTAAGCATCAACTGAAAAGTGAGCAAGCAGGAGAATTTGAGACCAATCTGTGATGGCAAGATGATGGCTAGGGTAAGAAGATCTCCAAAACATCAGGTAGGTCTTGTGCTCCAAAGAAGGAGAACTGGTGAACCAGTGGCAGGGTCATGGGTGCCCAAGGCTTACTGATCCTCATGGAGACCCCACCTCACAGTTTACTGGACATAAACGTTTTAATCTGCTCCTAATATTTTGATGCCAGATAACACAGGACACCTGCAGAGGGTCTTGTGGACTCCATGTCTTGACACTAAGGAGTTAAAACACTCCAGCAGCACTGCTGGGTCTGATCCTCTCATACCAGCACAACCCACACTAACACACCGCCACCATGTCAGGGTCACTGCAGTGCTGAGAATGACCCACCACCCACATAATAGCTGCTCTGCTGTGGTCCTGTGGGGTCCTGACCATTGAAGATCAGGGTGAAAGGAGGAGAATGTATGTAGAGAGACAGATGGACTCCGGTCTGTAATTATAGAGCTATAAAGTGCTCATGGTCAGAGGAGATGATCAAATGGACAGTGAATGCAGACAGTGTTGTAGAGGCCTGTGTAGCAAAAGGTACACTACCCAAAAGTAGCCTCTGAAAGTTTGGTGAAGACCCAGTGTCTAATCAGACCACTCCTGCCTGTGTGTGTGTGTGTGTGTGTGTGTGTGTGTGTGTGTGTGTGTGTGTGTGTGTGTGTGTGTGTGTTATCATCCTGCAGTCTCTCGTACGGGGTGGTCGTGAGTCGTCCTCATCAGATGGCAGTCATTTTCTCACGCTTAATCTCCACAATGATCTCTGCTTTCTCTTGCTCCTCCCTTCATCTCTCTATTCACTTCCCCTCTCTCTTGCTCTCTCCCTCCCCATTGTCCCCCGGGCCCCCCGACCCAACCGACTTTGTGTTTCAACACAGTAAAACCATTAATTGCTTAGTGTGGTCCCCGCAGGAGACGAGGAGCACCCGGCCACTCCGAGTGGGATTAAGAGCGGAAGAACAGGGGCTTCATCTGAGGTTTTGATGGGAAAGAAACGGCGACCAAAGGAGTGGTCGGGCCTCTGCGGAGATCGCTGAGTGTTAGTCGCTGGGTCCTGCCGAACTATGTGCGCTCAGAGGGAAAATCCTCGGTGGAGGGAGCTGCGAGTTGCCAAACTGAGGTTTCCCTGAAGAGAAAATATTTGCTCTGAAAAAAGGAAGGCCTGCAGAGAGGGAGAGGGAGACAGGGACTCTGCCATGCTATAAACCGAGTGCGGTTTCTGCAGTACAGTCTTTCTTTGGCCTGCTTATTGGCAGTGTTGATAGACAAGTACCTGGCTTCAGAGCCCTGCTTGCTGGTTCAGGAGGTTTCTGCTCTATTCTGGACCTCAGGGTTTGGTATGAATCACTTCTGACCATGTTTACGACCCTCTGGACAGTGATTGGGATCCTTTCACAGCGACCACAGTGTTTAGTCACTTTCAGGCATAAAAAACTGGCTTTTGGTGCAACTAGAGAAAGTCAAATATACTGAACACCAACCAACCACACCGTTAATAACCACCTCCTTGTTTCTTACACTCGCTGTCCATTGTATCAGCTCCATCTGTTCCTCTGCATACTTTACTATCCTCCTCTCACCCTGATCTGAGATGGTGGTGGTGGTGTTAGCGTGTGTTGCGCTGGTATGTGTGGATCAGACGCAGCAGTGCTGCTGGAGTGTTTAAACACTGTGTCCACTCGCTGTCCACTCTATGAGACACTCCTACCGAGTGTCTCCACTTTGTAGATGTAAAGTCAGAGACAGAAGCTCATCTAATAACTCTACAAACTTAAACTAACGCAGGCCACTATTTTGAGTAACAGTGTTTGTGTGCGTGTGTGTGTGTGTGTGTGTGTGTGTGTGTGTGTGTGTGTGTGTGTGTGTGTGTGTGTGTGTGAAAGGCCACAGTCATCTCCTCCAGTAGCTCTGAGACCAGTGAAAGTTGGTCCCAACAAAAGTCAACTAGTGAAAGTTTGTGTGTGTGTGTGTGTGTGCGTATGTGTGTGTGTGTGTAAGGAAGACAGGTCTTGGGTCGCCACGTCCTAATCGTTTCAGCCCTCCTTACAGCCGTCGTGCTGACAGCGGGGTCACCAGAGGTCAGAGGTCACTGTGGTTGGGGGCAGGGGGCCACACAAAGACCACTATTAGAATGACTTCTTTTCTCTCTCCACTGCACACTCACACTCACACTCACACACACACACACACACACACACACACACACACACACACAGCAAGTGCTTTTATGGATATGTTGTGTCCACTCACTTCCCCTGGATTGGTTGAGTCGTACCAGTTAAAAAAGAAACCAGCTCCAGTTTGGCTCAGCTGTGGGAATCCAGTTTTTGAGGACATAGACAGCATAGAGAAGAGATGGCCCAGTTTGAGCTCCTCTCCTGTGGACTCCATGGTCACGAGGCCTGGTTCCAACAGCAACTCATATTCCCATAACTGGAGTCTGGAGGTGATGGGCTGCTGTCTAGCATCAACAACACCATGTTCTCCTGAAGTCACCACTGCGTTTCATACTGATTCATAGAAACTACACACTAATACTGTGAGCTACAGACTATATATTAACAGTGTTGGTTTGATGGGTTAGTGCACAAAATATTACTGTACTAACCCATTTGAACAAGTGATGAAGCGTTGCTATGCCAACGTACGTTATTGCACATTCTCTTGACGCAGTTGCTGTTATGCTTGTATCATAATCCGAATCTCACATTGCATTGTGGAAAAATAGTGTCAAACATAAACTGAGTATGCATCATGGAATTTTGTGCATAATCAAAAACTGGGGTTTTCACTAGTGGGTGTGGTTTATGTAAATCTTGCTTGAGCAAATGTAATGAATCAAAACTGTGATGTAACAGTTTTGGGATTTTGGAAATGCCCTGTTTCCAGCTCTGTTTTGGTTCAGCGGGGTGTTCTTTTCAAGGAAGATCAAACGTGTTTGAAGTTCACGGTTTGAGGTTCACACCCATATACTGAACTCTCATCCTTCTACCATGCCAAGGACGTTTCCCATTCTAGGCCCCCTTAACTCATCTTCAGCCCTCACGTGGATGAACATCTATTGCTGAGGAATTGCAGTGTGATGTTCTGTTTACATCGTCAGACTCTCAAATAAACAAATATTGTTCCGTTCCCTTAGGAGAAGCCAAAAGCGTAACCAAGCTGACCAAACAGCCACATGGTCGCATTCTCCACCAATCCAGGAAGTCCCGGAGCTGGAGAAGTGGCTGCTCAGGAAGTGCCTGAGGTAAACATGGGCGGCCAAATGGAGTAAACAAGTTCATCACTACACTGACAGTGGACTGATTAGAGGAGAGCGTGGATTTGTGGAAGGTGTTGTGTTTAAGCATGAACGTCACCAGAGCACACAGTGCTCTCTCTCGCTCGCTCTCTCTCTCTCTCTCTCTCTCTCTCTCTTTCTCTCTCTCTCTCTCTCTCTCTCTCTCTCTCTCCATGCACACTTGATTACACAAAAGGCTTTCATGCAAAGTAACATGTTGGTTTATGTTTAATGGTCCAGGCTTAAAAGCCCACTCGTGTGTGTGTGTGTTTATATGTGCCTTCATGAGTGCCTGCATGTGTGTGTGTGTGCGCTTGGTCTGTAGGCCTTCATCTCCCTCTCTCACGTGAGTTCATTTGGACAGCTGGTTGTCCACATGTTTCGGGATCTCTGGACAACATATCCATTTCTCCTCACGTCGCCCACGGCAATAACCTGACTCCAATTATACCTGTTTTGTCAGGCTCTATTTGGCATCCTGTCTGCAGCATTTAGTCCTCTCCAGTCCTTTAGTCCCATTTTCCAGTGACATTCCAGTGATATTCCAGTGACATTCCAGTCATTAAATGTAACTGTTGAATATTTATTGATGTATTTATTATACATTCTGAAACAACTCAGCTGTTACTTTCAAATAATTTCAAAAAGTGAAAAATGGAGGATCATTGGAGGAAATACACATTTGGGAAGAATGTGGAGTCAAACAGGAATTCTTGTTTATTTCTGACAATGGTTCTAATGCAATATGTGATTTTTAGAAGATTCGTGATTTTAAATAATGGGTTGGGTGCCCCAACCTTCTCCTGGAATTTGCCATTTTGGAGATAAACTACACTACTCCACTCTCCTTGATCATCCAGATGACTTTTCCAGTTATTTTAACTCCCGAGATCCACATGTTGCAGTTACATGAGAAATTCTAAGCATCATATCTCAGGATCATCATAACCTTCAGACATGATAGACATATCGTAACAAACCACAACACTTACTCCTATCTCACTGTGTGATGGATTATTAGTGAGAAACTCAGCGTGGAGAAGAGCTCAAACTCCACCCGAATTAAATCCCAGTTTAAATGCCAAACCAGCTTCCAGTGCATGTTTATTGCTCTGTCCACGTGTACAAGCTCAACCTGCATACAGACTTTGAACATCAATAACAGTCCTCATTGTCCCTCACAGAACACCAACAGACCTCACTGTCCCTCACAGAAAAAAATCAACAGTCCTCACTGTCCTTCACAGAACACCAACAGTCCTCACTGTCCTTCACAGAACACCAACAGACCTCACTGTCCCTCACAGAACACCAACAGACCTCACTGTCCCTCACAGAACATCACTAATAGTCCTCACTGTCCCTCACAGAACACCAACAGACCTCACTGTCCCTCATAGAACACCAACAACAGACCTCACTGTCCCTCACAGAACATCACTAATAGTCCTCACTGTCCCTCACATCCGCATCCTCAGCCCCGCCTCACTGAAGAATGCGTAGCCCCTGGTTACAAACTTCCAACCAATCACGGCGCGCGGAGCTCAAACTTTCCACCAATCACAGCGCGCTCCCCGCTCGCAACCGGAGCAACATGGCAGTCCGGGCAGCTGCGCGCCGCTGAGCGGGTCCGCGGAGGAGCGAGTCCGGCTGCCTCCACCGCCCCGCCGCTTCTGCAGCCTCGAGTCAGCGCAGCATGCTGGGCATGTACGTGCCCGAGCGCTTCGCTCTGCGCGCGTCGCGCGTGCAGGCCGGAGTGGGGCTGTTCGCCGCCCGGCGGGTGAAGAAGGTTGGTTCAGCGCCGAAGAAGAAAAACAACAACAAACCGGGGGCTTCTCCCCGCCGGGGTCCGTGCCGGGGGGATGAAGGGGGGGGGCGGCGGCTGTAGGTCCAGTGCGGGGCTTGAGGGCCAGTGTGGGGCTGTTTGTGGGGGCAGGGCGGTCGGACGGTGCCACGTAGCTGCAGGGTGGCGGAGGTAACGTCAGAAGGAGGAAGCCCCTCTGTCTCCTGCCCCTGGGGGTCTTTAAACAATATTGGCCCACTTGCCTATTCATTCTAGTTCTGTCTGCTCAAGAGTCACGTGACCTCCCAGCTGGGCTTTTGGAACATTGCTGTGAGGGTTTGATGGCATACAGGAGCACTGGTGCGGTCAATATGTTTGGTTGACCACCACACACCATGTCCAACTCATCTCAGTAGTGTTTCTCCAACCTGGTCCTGGAGACACCTCTGCACTGCACCTTATAGAGGATTCCCTGCTTTAGCCCCGCCCCCCTGCAGCCCTGGCAGGCTTGGTAATGAGCACAGGCCCACAGTGTTGGACGAGTCTGTAAACCCCCGATGCCCACGCTCGGGTTTGATTATCTGCTGTGGAGAGTCCTATTCTTTTGGCAGGACTTCTCCGAGCTGTGTGGGCATTTGCACGCCTGCGTCAGCAATATGTGCGTTGTAGCTGAATGCATTAATCAGACACTCTGTAAATGAGTGTAAAACCTGCTCCAGTGGTCAAAGAAACGAAACCACCAGTCAAAGGGTTTAGAAGACCCTCAGTTTGTCCAGAAAAGGCAGTAAATTGTATATTTTTTGCATCGAATTTAAAGCGTAAATTTTTACGCACCAGCTGTAAGTTTTCACTCCTTTTTAACATTTGCGGTCACTGATCTTCATACCGTTACAGGTTCACTACACCGGGATCGCTTAAATATACAACAACAGTAGATGTAGGTGTTACAAATCGTTAATAACCGGTCATGTATTTGCTGACCTTAGAACTTGATAGAAGAACAGTGGAGAAGAGCAAGAAACTGAGCCAGAACAACATTTGACGTAGTTGCATGAATGAAAAAGCCAAAATGCATTTTTGTCCTCCTTTTTGTTTTGATGTGAAGTGATAAATGAATTAAAACTGAGTGCCCCTTCCTGAAAACTCACCGTAACTCACCGTCGTTATTCAGCGTTACGGACCTTGTTGTGTTCTTTTTGAATAGCTTCCAGACAGCCGACGTTTGCATCATTTACAACGTCACTAACAGTCCTCACTGTCCCTCACAGAACACCGGGAAAAAATGGACATTGCAAGAATATCGCTGCTGTCCGTGTGAAAACCACGTATCTCCATTTTGCTTCGTTTTTAGTTTTCTTTATGGTTTGAATGCTGTAGACCAATAGAAACGCTCGAAAAGGTCTTGTTTTACATTAAGTCAGCATTTTTTGAGATACACGTTGTTCTTTGAAACACACAAAACGTCCCTGCCAGCCCTACATCACGCTGTCCATTTTCTGAATCATTTTGGCTGCAGAACCTTCAGTGCATCCCTTGCAGAAACCAGCCTAAGACCTTGTACTCCTCTCCTTTTGTGCTGCAGTTCCACAAGAACTTTCCAAGCAACCTCCATATAAGCTGTACTTGTCGAGACTCTGGAACCATCCTGTTCTCTTGTTTCAGGGGGAGAAGTTCGGCCCGTTTGCTGGGGAGAAGAAAATGCCCAGTGATCTGGATGAGAGCATGGATCCGAGGCTGATGTGGGAGGTGGGTGAACTCAGAACATTATTCCATCAAACAGCTCCAGACCCCGTGTTATTCAGGGTCCGACAGTGAGAAGGTCAACGTGGTTCTGATCAATTAAGAGTGCAGGTCATGGCCCCAACATCTCCTCTCACCTCCAGAACGTCAGCTTTTCTGTCAAGGAGAAAATGCCCCCTTTGATTAAAGTTGATTGTTTTAAGTTCAGGGGTTTTTACTGTTGTGAGAAATGAGCCTCCCAGTGAAAGAAGATCTTGAATTTTTGAATTTTTGATCTTTTTGATCTTCATTTTAGCTGGTCACATGACACATTACCACCTAATATACCTAAATTTAGAATCAGATGCACATCAGCTGCAAATGATTAGAGCATCATTAGAGAGGACTTTCGGAGGAACCTCAGACATTAGTTAGGTTTGCTCTTGATGGTTGAAGTCTTGTCGTATTGCCATGTCAAGATCCAAAGAGCTCCCCGAGGCCTTCAGAAAGATGGATTTAACAAGATGGCAACAATTAGAAATCCTCCGCTCCAGTGTCCGGAAAATGATTTGGAGAGCTTTTTAAACAAGTGCCAACGTGGCCATATCAGACCAAGCAGGTTCAGCCCAGGAGCAGAGCACAAGATGTGCAAAGAAGCCTCCAACACTCTTAATGTTCATCACAGGACCTACAGGTAGCTCTTCCCACAGCTGACGTCAAAGTGCAGCACGTACCATCAGAAAGACTGTGAGTCTCCTCACGTTCAGCTCCAGTTCATCTCAGTGTGCAGGGTTTAGGAGAGCATGGCTAAAGCATCAGCGTTTGAAACTGGTTTGGCTCTCCACAGCTATGCACGGTACTGGGACGCAGAGACGCTTGACTGGGTTTTTCTGGGCGATGGCTAATCAGTGCAGGCATGTAGATCGGGTTCTGTAAGCCATGCCGCTTGGCCCGCCGTCATCTCTGTAATAATGGCCCTGCCTGCCAAGCAGCACCACGGGCACATAGCGCGCAACCCCTCTGCCCTCCAAGATGCCATCCGATATTTGCCCGAAGAGATTCGGGTTTTATTTTCAGCTACGTGACGGTTTAATTAGAGCCCAGATTCTACCGGGCTTTGCCACATTAGTCCGTGATTTATACATCTGTCGATCTGAATGACACTCCGCTGCACTTTCGCGCAGGAGGTTTAAATCTTAAATTACAGTGCTGTGCGCGATTGCGCTGATGCATAGCTATGGTATGTAATCTTTTACTGTGCTCTTACTTTCCTGTGCTGGTTGGTTTCACGGCCGTCATTCTGTCGTTGTGAAAGCGTGGCATCATTAGCCGTCATTTCAGTTCATTGAAGGCGGGACTGTCGCGCGAAATAATAATCTGTATCCAAAAACAGATGCCGGGAGAGCGTTTCGTGGCGTGTCAGTGGGAGCTGGAGAATTCTCAGTTGTTCAAAGTTTCATTGTAACTCTATTCTCCTGTGTTCGGGTTGCTGTGGATGTGGTGAAGACATGCAGATGGGAAGAACACGGAGTTCAGGAGTTGAATAACACATTTATAAAGCAGTACCTAAGCGTTATCTCTGGCACCTTCTGTGACTGGAGTAGCGAAGAGAGTTAAAGATGACCTGATTTCCAAAATGTGTAGAAATAAAGCAGCCATTCCTTTAGAATTTACATTCCTTTTTTTTTAATTTCTAAAAATAGCGAAGAAAAGGAAAAGCCCTGCCGCACCGCTCTTTCGTGGTCTGTCCACTAGGGGTGTAGCTGTACACAAAGGTCACGGATTGGTGCGCATCACGGTTTACGCCTCGCGGTTCTGTTCCACAGACGAGAACACGGAGAGATAAAGAAAGAAGGGAGATAAAAACGACCATATTACTTTCCTCTGGATGTGGCAGCAAGAAGGAGGGAGACGTAGGAAGAAAATATAAAGGGGGAGGGGCAAACAAGACTACAGTTACCGAAGCAATAGTCTTACAGCTCCGTGGTTCTCAGTGGTTTACAGCTTACAGTTTAAGATGGCACAGACGCTCGTGACTTGATTGCTTTTCACCGGACGGCGACCATATTGTTCGGTTTGCGCACAGACGAGACGCCCGTCTCCTCTTGGAGTGAAGTTAAGGAAGACATGGAATTCCGCCTCATTGCTCCCAAGTCCTTACTTTCTTTCTGTCTGTCCTCTGCAGGTTCGAGGGAACAGGGGTGACGTGCTCTACATACTAGATGCCAGCAACCCCCGGCACGCGAACTGGCTCCGCTTTGTGCACCAGGCCCCATCTCAGGAGCAGAAGAACCTGGCTGCCATCCAGGTATGAGAAGGGAGACGAGTAGGAGATGAGGCTGAAAGACAGTAGCTCCCCAACACCCTGTCCCTTATCTGTGCTACAAACACAGAGCCAGACCGATCCTGCGACTGATATGGTCCAGAAACAGGTCATGGGTCAGTTTTCATTCTCTGAGATGTTGTGAAGTGTGGAGGACGTTGCAGTGGACGCCGTGGCCAAAACTGAAGGAGCGAATAAGGGGTGGTTTTGTTTGTTGTGAGTCTTGGTTAGTGTTTGCGAGATGTTCCTGAAGTGAGAAGTTCCTGAACAAAGGACAAGACTGAGACCCAGAGACAGCAGAGAAAGAGAAACAGCAGCAAGAGTGTGTTTTTGTTATGTCTGCTGTATCAGCGTGTCAATGCTGAGAACTGTGTGTGCACGTGTGCGCGTGCGTGTGTGTGTGTGTGTGTGTGTGTGTGTGTGTGTGTGTGTGTGCGCGCGTGTTTACGTGGTGGGCTTTGAAGGTGGCCATGATAAGGAGGTGTAATGAGGCCTGGGTCAAGATAAGGAGAACGACACACATGCTTGCACACACAAACATACACTTGTGCACCTTTCATCTCCTTCTCTCTCTCTCTCTCGCTTACTCTCTCTCTCTCTCTCTCTCGCTTACTCTCTTTTCTTTCTCTTTCTGTTTGTCTTTCTGCCCAACTTTGATTAACCAAAACATTAAAACCACCGACACTTGAAGTTAGCATAAGTTGGATAAATGGACAAGCATAAGAATCTGAGACACTTTGGCAAGAACCACATGATGTCTGGGTCAGAACATCACCAAAACGTCAGGCAGGTCTACTGGTGTGCTCCTGGTTTGCACCTTCTACAAAGCAGAAACAGAAACGTGAAATTGTAAATTGATGGTAGAGGGGTGTTACCTCAGGGGACGGCTTGGGAATGTTGAGGTATATTCGAGGAAGGTGTGCTGGTGGAGTGCAGATGGATGGGACATTCTATTTCCGAGTCTGTCCAGGCATTTAACATTCCTCTGTCCACGGTGTCACACGTCTCCTGAGAATATGTCATAGAACCAGTGTAGGTGGTTTTAAAAGTTGAAATGTATTAGAAATATTGTTGAAGCTCCTTTGGCAGCAATTACAGCCTCAAATCTTTTTGATTTTGATGCTACAAGCTTGGCACCTGTTTTCGGGAAGTCTCTCCCATTCTTCTTTGCAGAACCTCCCAAGCTCCATCACATTGGATGGGGAGCGTCGGTGCACAGCCATTTGTAGATATCTCCAGAGATCTTCAATTGGGTTCATGTCTGGTCCACTTTAGGACATTCACAGAGTTGTCCCAAAGCCACTCCTTTGTCACATCTTTGCTGTGTGCTTTGAGTCGTTGTCCTGTTAGAAGATAAACCTCCTTTCCAGGTCCAGAGCGCTCCGGGGCAGGGAATCATCAAGGATGTCTCTGTACATCGCTGTGGTCATCTTTCCTTTGACCCTCACTAGTCTTCCAGTTACTGAGGAGTGGCTTCTATCTGGCCACTCCACCATATTGGCCTGATTGGTGGTGTTCTGCAGAAATGGTGGTCTTTCTGGAAGGTTCTCCTCTTTCCATAGAGCAACATAGAAGCTCTGTCAGAGTGACCATTGGGTTCTTGCTCACCTCCCTGACTAAGGCCCTCCTACCACAATCACTCAGTTTGGCCTGGCAGCTCTATCAAGAGTCCTGGTGCTTCCAAACTTGGTTGGTGGAGGCCACTGGGACCTTCAATACAGCAGAAATGTTTGCGTACCGTCCCCAGATCTGTCTCGATACAATCCTGTCTCTGAGGTCTACAGACAATTCCTTAGACTTCATGTCTTTGTGCTCTGACCTGCACTGTCTCCTATGAGACCTTATATAAGCAGGTGTGTCTTTCCAAATCATGTCCAATCAACTGAATTTACCACAGGCGTCCAATCAAGCTGTAGAAACATCTGAAGGATGATCAGTGGAAACGGTGCACACGAGCTCAATTTTGAGTGTCATGGCAAAGGCGTTGAATACTTAAGTACGTATTATATTTTTGTGTTTTATTTTTAATAAAGTTGCAAAGATTTCAATCAAAGGTTTCTCACTTTGTCTTCGTGGGGTTTTGCGTGAAGGATTTTGAGGGAAAAATGAATTGAATCCATTTGGGAAAAAGGGAAGCTCTGTGAATAATTTCCGGATGCCCTGTACATACCGAACACTTGTTGATTCTGCCCTGTTTAATGCTGATCTAGGGTCAGTAGATCCGAACTCATTCATCAGTCCAGCGGTCAGAGCTGAACTGCTCCCAGGTCAGTTTAAAAGACCGATCTGCCTTCAGATGACGTCATGTAACGCACAGCAGTTGTATCATTAAGGCTGCAGAGCTGCCAGAGAGAATGAAGAGAGATGAGAGATTGGTGGTGTCTGCTTGACCTTTTCGGAGATGGGGATTTGATAATGGCAAATTTAGGATTTCCCAGAGCTTGACCTCTGACCTTAATCAAGGGGAGCGGACGAGCTGTTTTCTTTCCCTGTGGGTGTGTGTGTGTGTGTGTGTGTGGGTGTGTATTTCATTAGCTGTGTCTCTGTGATCTTGTCTGCTCAGTATCACTTGGAAATGCATGACCACAGTCGGGAGAATCAGACGAACAGATGGGTTTAATAATTATTATGGCACTGTTCTCAGTTCAGCCTTGGACTACACACCATGTGGACAAAAGTATTGAGACACCCGCCCATTCTACTAAACATTTATAGAAAACTGGAGTGTTAGTGAGGTCAGGATCACCGTCTCAAAAGTACTGGATGGAGCACCAGCCTTCCAGACTGCTCCACAGCTCAATACTGTGCGGCCTTATAGCCCAGAGCTGTTTGCTCCAGAGAGTCCTATTCTATTGGCAGTACTTATCTAGGGGACTAGACAAGATGTCTGTGTGTGTGTGTGCAAAGAGTCCTCTGAAGCAACTCTGTTAGTTGTGTAATGCATTGTTTATTGTTGACAGGACGGGGAGAACATTTTTTATCTGGCTGTGGACGACATCGAGACAGACACGGAGCTCCTGATCGGCTATCTGGATAGCGACATGGAGGAGGACGAGGAGGAAGAGGAAGAGGACGAGATTATCAAAGATGAGGACGAGAACAGCAAAGAGGCCAAGCTCCTGAGTGCGGAACCAGGTTTGAACTGGATAAAGTTGGCTTGTCATTATTGATGGAACAATGAATTCAGCAAATTATAAAGGAGAACGTCACGACGTCTGTCCTTGAGCTGAATCTCAAAACGTGGAGCGTGCAGCAAGACAACGACCCTAAGCATACAAGTCGTTCAACCAGATAATGATTCGTTTTAATGTTTTAATTTGTCAAAAAAATCATACTTTTCCCACTCGTTTCATTTGTCACCGTTGATCCACTTTTCGTGTGAACATCTTTTGAAGATTTAGGTTCTATTTATGCTGAAACAGCAAATTCTGAAGGATTTACAAGCTTTCAAGCCCCACTCCTGGGTTTCCTGGGGTGTAAAACTATGTTTTGTATATCAGTAACAGTTTTACACCTCTGCTGATTATGTAACGCGTCTGTGTGTGTGTGTATAGAGGCGGTAATAAAGAAGGAGGACCACCCGTGTCTGCTATGTGAGAGCAGTTTTCCAAGTGAGGAGGTTCTGGCTGAGCACCTGCAGAGCCTGCACCAGAGAGGCAGCGCAGAGGACAAGGAGTTCAAGTGCCGCAACTGTGGCAAAGAGTTCCCTGTCAAACAAGCACTTCAGCGCCAGTTAGTTCCCACACACACACACATGCACACACACACACACACACACACACACACACACACACACACACACACACACACACACACACATATTTTTGCAATCTGTTCTTTATATTGCTTTATTAAGAGGTTATTGAACGTCCTGGCACTGATTCGAGGGCAGGGGTCACCAACCCACCAATCTCCCCCGACTAACACACCCCATGTAGCCAAACCAGAACCGGATCATTCTGGATCATGTGGCGTGGATTAGGGTTGATGTCTGCAGGAGGGGGCTCTCCAGGAGCAGGTTTGGGGACCCCTGCTGTAGGGTGTGTATTGTGGGTTTAATGAGTGTCTGTGTTTTGCAGTGTTCTCCACTGCACTGAGAGTCCAGCTTCAGCAGGAGATGCCTCTAAAGCTCACCAGTGTTCTCTCTGCCATAGCTCTTTCTCATCTGAGTCTAGGTACGTACACACACACACACACACACACACACACACACACACACACACACACACACTCACGCACCTAACTTTTGGGCAGATTTTCATCCTATACACTATATGTCCAAATATTTATGGACACCCCTTCTAATGAATGAACACAGCTACTCTAAGTCGCACCCATTGCTGACATAGATGTGCAAATGCACACACAGAGATTGTCGGGTCCCTGTAGAAAATTCATGACAATACATTGGACATGTAGGCGTGGTGTGAGGAATAATCCCCCCCCCCCCAGCATTGAGCTGTGGATTGGTGGAACTGTGTTCTGTGGAATGTTGGAGCTCCGTCCAGCACTTCTGGGACGGGTTGGGGAGTTGGGAATGAGGCAGGGTGGTGATCATCCAACATCCTGACCTCATGCTCTCATTACTGAATGCAATCATTCCAAAATCTAGTAGCCGTCCTCGGACAGTGGAGACGGTTACTCCATCACATGCAGAATGAGCGCTTTAGAAAGCCCTTGATTTCAGAAGAGACAGTGGTTGAGCAGGTGTCCCGGTGCTGTCATTCATATTGTGTGTGATTACGTTCATAAATGTGCTTTTCTGAAGATCATTATCCAATTCTGATCCCTGAAGCCTTAATATCTGGGGGTTTTATCGGCCAGTTGATATAGTGCTATACAGTCGTTGGTGGCTCAGTGGTTAGACAGCTGGCTTGTTGATCACAGGGTTGTGGGTTCTGAGCTTCCACTGCTGCCACTGTTGAGCCTTTGAAGGTTCTCTGCTTCAGGGTCACTGTAGCCTGGCTGAGCTTGTGCTCTAACCCTGGCTTTCTAAGCAAGGTTGTGAAGGTAAATAAGATAAAGGTACTTCATTTATATTAGATGTGCCATGTTATATGTGTGTGTACCTGTTTTTGTACGGTTGACCTCTGTGTGTGTGTGTGTGTGTGTGTGTGTGTGTGTGTGTGTGTGTGTGTGTGTGTGTAGCTTCGAGCAGCACAAGGAGGCATGCAAAGGAGACGCCCGGTTTATCTGTAAGGCTGAGAGCTGTGGGAAGAGATTCAAGAGCAAAGACGCCCTGAAAAAGCATAAAGGCAACGTTCACACTGGTACGTACACACACACACACACACACACACACACACACACACACACTGTTTATTAACCCCTCTTACTTTTCAGCAGCACTTTGTAGTTCATCTGTTTCTCTGCAGACTTTATTCTCCTCCTTTCACCCTGATCTTCAATGCTCAGGACCCCACAGGACCACCACAGAGCAGCTGTTACGTGGGTGGTGGGTCGTTCTCAGCACTGCACTCACACTGACATGGTGCTGGTGTGTCAGTGTGTGTTGCGCAGGTACGAGTGGATCAGTCACAGCAGTGCTGCTGGAGTGTTTAAACACTGTGTCCACTCACTGTCCACTCTATTAGACCCTCCCACCGAGTGTCTCCACCTTGTAGATGTAAAAACAGCGTGTGTTGGTCATCCTCTGCTCACAGGACTCGGCCTGCCCCCAGACATACTCTGGAGGAGTACGTTTGTGGTGAGGAAGTACAGTTACACTGTGAGTGAAAGCTGTCTCCACCTTAGTTGCATTGTCTCCGGTGGCAGGTATACGGGCGCTTTCCTTCTGCTTCCCGAGTTAATGTTTTGGAGACAGTGTGTGTTTTTCTGCAACAGTAATGATTACGTGTCTGTTCGTCTTCTGCAGAGAGCTATACTGGATTACTCGCTCTCTCCCTCCGTCCCTCTCATTTCGGCTGATGGTAATGTCTCCGTTAATGCAGTAATTCAGCCCATCTTAAGCTGAGTGGGAGCTCTTAGTCTCGGGATCAAGAGTTTGTTTGCTCTCCGTTCGAAAGAGCAACTTCCAGCAATTCCAGCCATTTAATGGCACCGTGGTTGCTCGTTTAGGGGTGTGGTAATATCTAAGCAAAGCAGTCATGCTGTTAAAGCCCCCTTGAATAGCAACTGAACCACTTTACATAAATCCCTTTGTAGACCTGCTGCCGTTGGATCTAACGAGGACCACACACGTGCAATAAACTGGTCTCCTACATCCCTTGAACGGGACATTTTTAAAGTCCTAGTGTGGCTCGGAGAAGGTAGAAGTAAAGAGAAGTAAGAGCTTCACCTTAAATACATGGTCCTGCCATTTTCCTTTCTTTTTAACCAAGCGGGCTGTATTCAATCTACACTCATCAAAAATAGCTGCACCCCGAAGGATACAACCGATCGCAATGCAACACAAGGCCTGGTTTAATGGTGTGGGTGCAACCTTATACGACGCCAGATCACCTTTGATCTTCGTTACAGACACTTTATCAGACCAACCTTACGTTAATGAGGTCCTGCAACCAGTGGTTCTACCTTCCCCGAACCCACACTCCGGTGCTCTATTCCACACACTGCTGCCGTCTCAAGATCTCGCCTTGAAGACACAGATACGACGCCGTGGTCGGTCTCATCTCCAGACCTGTCCCTGATTGAAAATGTGTGGGACGCTATTGGACGCTCTATCAACACTCCACCCCTACCACACCATCTGCAGAACTGAGTGAGAACATTCAGGCTGCATGAGATGGATCATCACAGGACACCATTAGGAACCTCTACAACTCTGTACAGAGACGTCTGGCGTGTTCAGTTAAACCCGACTAAATTCTGTGGTTGTGTGTACGTGTGCAACCACGTCAAATCCGACTGGATTGTATCGGCTGCTGCTGAACATCACAGTCCTTGTTTTGGGAAGCAAAACAACCGGACTGGGAACGTGATGGTTTCGTTTCATCTGGAATTGTTTAGTGAATAGATGTTCTTCTAGAACTGTTGTTGACCGGTGGTGTGTGTGTGTGTGTGTGTGTGTGTGTGTGTGTGTGTGTGTGTGTGTGTGTGTGTGTGACTGCTCTGCAGGTAGCTCTCGCAGGAAGCTCATATGCACCATCTGCAATAAGAAATGTTCATCCTCAGTCAACCTGCAGGAGCATCGCAAGGTCAGCTCCATCTCCTCCCCCTCCTGTCTCCATCCATCTCTCTCTTCTTCTATTCCCTCTATCACTCTATCCTCGCTTCCTCTCCCCGCTCCCATTCTCTCTGCCTCTCGCTCTTCATTTTTCCTCTCTGCTCACTCCATCAATCTGTCTCTGGTGTCTCTCTTGTGTTTTCCTGCGAGTCTCCTATTCCTCTCTTCCCTGTCAGGCTTCTGATTCTCACTGTCTCACATTCCAGCGTTCCAAATATATTTATCCCTCCCAGCATTTATCGCCGACTTCCACAGCCACTCTGTCTCTCTCTGCCTCTCACATCCCCTCTCTCTCTCTCTCTCTCTCTCTCTCTCTCTCTCTCTTGTCCTCTCTCTCTCTCTGTCTCTCTGTCTCTAGGAGGTGAGGTTTATGTTGACGTTGTAGCGTTTTTCCACTGGTGTGAGTGTGCGAAGAAAAAGGTCGTCTTTTGTTTCACGAGCTCATCCCCATGGCCCCCGTGAAATCTAAGAGTGAAAGGGAGCAGACGATCAGCCCTTAGCCCTGGCGTCAGGATTTCTACTGCCTCGGAAAAAGCTTTACCTAGTTTCTGCCACGAACGATGCCAGATCAGACCAAGCTTGCTCTAGAACAAGACCAAGGACAAAGTCCCGAGACCTTTGCTTTCCAGTCCCAGAGCGAATAAACATGAAATGTTCACGAGGAAGCTTCAGGATTAAACACGTACGTCCAGGAAGACAGACAGAGCGCCTTCCTTAACACTTTGAAGCCCAACATCTGGGGTTGTGTATTGTTTCTTATCATTTTCGGATGGTTAGAATGAGGACAATTAGGTTATTCATTATTTTATATCCTGATACAGAAACGTTTAGGATTTATACGTTTACCATTTAGGTTCAGTGTATTTTTGGAGACCCACGGGGCTCGATTTTAGGAGGTTTGGGCCGAAAAACAGGCTTTTTAGAAGTTCAAAATATAAACTCGTCACCCAGAAGGAGTCCGCCGACAGGAGCGAATCATGGTGGGTAAGTCCGATATCGTGAGACGAACAATTTCACGCTCAGCCATGCATGTGACGTAAGCATGGATTATTGCTGTATCTGACTCGTCCTGTTGATGCTACGTTGGAAACGCCCTTTTCAAGCGAGGTGTGAGTTTGAAAGGACCAAGAGCAGTAGGAGGAGTTGTTCCTGTCATTGTGAGAGGAGTGGAAAGGGTTGCGGACATTACCGTAGCGTGGTATTGACCATAGTGGGTAGAAGTAGGCATCAGCACCAGCGACCTGAAGGATCTGGGAGAGCTAGAGGAACCCCAGAGATGGAGAACTGATGGATTGTGATAGACCACATACGACGTCGAGACAGACAGTCACTCAGAATTGCAGCTGCTCTTCAGTGACGAGTCCTGCTTTTATCTCGGTGGACAGCCGTGTGGTCAGTGCCAAGACGAGTGGTTGGCTGTCACACGTCCTGAACCACCTGGTGTCATGACATGATCACTTGAGATGTTCAGTCTGCATGAGTTGGACACTTCTAGGAACTTCTCCAACTCCGTTCTGAGACGTCTGGAATGTTACATTAGAACCGGCGCTCCTTCTGTGTGTGTAGATCAGTAAATATGATCCATATCAGTTCATATTGTTCCCGGATGCCTTTATCTTCCTAATAACGTTGCAATCCCACACTTCCTTCGGGAAGAGCTGGAGAATTTCAAGCACATGTGACCGTAGTTTTAACACTGTAACAAAATGATTCCTGATTCTTATATTCGGATATTGCTGGAATGGGGACTCCGCAATCCAGACGTCTTCGGAAGCAGCAGTTGTGCTGTGTTGTAACGCTGTTACTATTTGAAGATTTGGGAGAAACTCGTGTCCCGACGTGACGTTTCTTCATTAAACGTTACACAATCACCCCCCCTGTAGGATTGCGCCGCAGCCCAGGCCTGCTTTAACCTGATATATAGCAGCTGAGCGCAGACTCATCAGTAGTTTATGTAAACAGTGCTTCCAGGAACAGATTTGTTCCCCTTTACGAACCCTAAACGAGTTTGCCACATGTATGACGTGCTGGAACACGTCCAGTTGTGGCCGAGTGGTTTATCTTCCTTCATTGAGACAACCCCATAACATGTGTCTCATAGCTCACCCTAAATGACCAGATCCCGTCTGCTGCTCCTGGACCCGGGGGAGAATTAACGCACTCTAATCAGTGTCAGTCTGCTCTGGAATTCTGGGATATTTGAACTTGACGCTCGTTATAGTTACCTTCTGCAAGACGCTGCGTAACAGCGTCCAGTGATGAATGGTGCTCGGAAACGTTTGGAGGAAGAGACTTCTTATTCAGATGAATCGGCACAAGCATCCGGATCCAGTCCAAAGTGTCCACTGTGTGCAGTGTACCAGTTACATTGGCATCCACCACCATGTTTAACAGTGTTTATTCCTCCAAACACACCCCTGGTCATTCTGCTGAGACGACCCCTCTGATCATGGAGAGGTTCTTGAGAAGGACGTTTATGGTCAGTGTGGTCAGCAAGAGACTTGAGCTTGAGCTTGATTTTGGAACAGGAGCTTCTTTCTTTGGATGTCAGCCTCTCAGTGCATGACATCACAGTGCATGCTCAATTTGAGATGGTGCCACTGGTGTTGGCACAGCTTTTAGATCGGGTTCTCACCATCCAAGTTATTCGAAACCTGTGCAGACAGAGGTGTGAAGTTGGGGTGATCAGTCCGAACTGTGATTGAACTGGATTGATTTGGTTATAAGTTCCTTTTTCATCAGTTCGACGTCCAGCGTTGACACCAGACCTTCTTCCAGACCTTTGCAAGAAGCGGCTACACCTCCCAGTAACTTAGAACCAGTTGTTTGAACAGCAGTTATGGGTCAGTTATCAAGTGGTATATCAGGAAGGCCAAGTTTAGCACTGAATTGCAAATATCAAGGCCACTTTCTGAAGAAGACAGCCTTTTTTTTTGCATTTCAAGCAAAAGTTAAGATTCTTTGAATCCGAGCACCTCATTGGCTCGATCCTCGTATTATATGTGATGAATGGAATTCGAATTTGCTCCGTTTTTAGCAGGTCTTTTTGCCTGCTGTCCTGAAGATTTCCACTCTGTTTTTGTCCAACTAATAGAGTCTTAATCAGTCCTATTTCTGTCAGTCTACCCACCACTGCAGCTTTCCGCCTGTCTTCATATGAAAGCTGGACTTCAATGGGACTTGCTAAAGCTGTCTAGCAAGTCTTCTCGCTTCTCAGATGGGTTTAGGACCCCATTCTCAGCCCGGGAGGAGGGATTAGAGTAGCTATTTGAGCAAAGCTGCAGCAGAGTCCTGAGCGGGAGGTGACTAAACATCGGAGAAGCTGATGGTAGACTGTGCTCCCTGTCTTCTCTGAGACTGTGATTGTCCTTCTGTCGCACGATTGAAAACCTATTGTGGCAAACGTACAAACGCTGTTATAGCCTTTTTAGTGTTTCAGGACCCATTTCGTTCAAGTCTTCAGTAGAGTGACGAGTAGAACTTGCAGAAAGGACATAGGAGAAGTGCTGCTTGTGATGTTTGGGCTCGTTGTGTCAATTTCTGTCACGATCCAGTCAATATCTGATTATGTTTAATTACATATTTAACAGGAATTAACGCAGAAACCATGACAACTCAATCCGAAACTAAACATCAGCTCTTCGGGTTCGTCTTCTCTTTAATTTCAGATGATTATCGGTGACAACAAATGCATTCATGGAGTATTTTATGTTGTCATTTGATGTATAAATAGTCCTCTTTGAGTGTTTGGTGCCTCTAGTCTTTCATTTCTGTTTAGGACACAAAAATCTGATCCACGTTTTCCGCCAAGATCCAGATAATCGCCTCTCCTGTTAAGCATGGTGGGGGGAGTGTTCTGAAATCCCAAATGTCCTGATCCAAGATCCAAATCACCACCTCATCACCACCTGCAGGGTGATTTATCCCCACCTCCAGAATTCAGTCTGCTTCTTCCTTCCCATGTCATCCCAACGGTCCACTCCGGGCCACAGTGTTGAGGCGTCCACAGTGGAAGCATGGACAGACAAATCACATTTTCCTTGACGTTGGAAATTCATCGGGCAGTTTCGTTGATCTGCTTGGTCTTGTGTAGTTGTTAGGAGTCCCATTTTCTTGTCATTCTTTCCTTTGGAGGTTCAACTTTCTAACACAAGCGTATTGTCGTACATCTTCTCAGACAGATTTCCTGAAAAACGAAGAACTTAAAGGCTGTGTTGACTGAAAAGTAGAGATGAAGGCTGGTCAGGCATAGAGCTGTAGATGATCACGAGAACGATTTGGGGGAAAAACACTTCTAATTTTATTATCCAGTAAAACCCTCTGTTGATTTTGAACCTACGGGCTTTGGAAAGGTCACGCATTTGACCGAAGTTCTATTGGTTTCATGAAGTTGTGTGGTCCGTTGGAGCCCGTGTTAATATTCTTCGGTGGAGACACATTACAAACAGTCTTAAGTGTTATTGTATTGGGCAGAGTTTCTGTTCAAACCTCGGAGAAGTTGAACGACTTCTCCATCTGTGGAAATGTTTGTGTGTGTGTGTGTGTGTGTGTGTGTGTGTGTGTGTGTGTGTGTGTGTGTGTGTGTGTGTGTGTGTGTGTGTGTGGCTCTGAGGCGCTTTAATACGCCCCCTTGTCTTCCCCGGTGTATTGGTCTAAGGACGTTTTCAAGGTTCTACACCATGAACGGGCAACTGAATCTCACCCGAGGGAGGCCCCAAAACAACTCTGAACCTGCAATTAAAATACCTCATATGTGTTCCCATCATTATGCTCAAACTCCATCACTGCTGTGTTTTTTGGCCACGTTCTACATAATAGCTTCTAGTTTTTTGTTTTTTCAAGCTTGTGGAGCCCGTGGATCTTGTGTTCTTTAGATGTTTTTCTGGTTTCTTGTGCATTTCTGACACTTCTCGGTGCTGGTATTGTGAACCACAGCTCCAGGAACTCTTCTGCTTTGCATGGATTCATGTTTTCCCTTCTCATTTCCCTGATCGGATGTGTTAGAGCAAGGAAAACTCTGAAAACTGTCCAGGGAAGTGGAGCGAACCGTTTATATTGCGCTATAAAAATCTAAAGATAAACAAGAGTGGTTCCACGTTTCAATCATCTAGCTGATGGTTTACGCTGAAGAACTTTGTGGTCGGCCTTTATTGTTCTGCCCTCTTTCCGCCATATTTCAGCGCTGACTGTAGCGCGTGATGCTCCCACCACCAGGCTTCGCAGCTAGTGCATCTGAACATACCTCTGGTCATTGTGTCACGTCAGTCTTTGAGTCCTGAAGGCTTTTCTTTGGTATTTGTTGGTCAGCTGGAGACTTAAGTTGAGCTTGAAGGTGTCAAATTTGGAGCAGGAGCTTTCTTCTCGGATGGCAGCCTCTCAGCCCATGGTTGACTGTTGACTGTTGACAGTGGCACTGGTGAACCCGAAGCTTCTAGTTTGTGGCAGCTCATGTACGTAGGTGGTTCTTGGCTTGTTCCTGACTGTCCAGGATAAACAGGAGTGACAGGATATTAAAAATGCCCAGAGCCATAGCTCTGATCTTGGCTTCAATGAATTGCACACATCAGTGCCAGGTACAGCCTTTATTGTTGCAAGGAAAGGAGACACGTCTATGCCCACAGTGGACTGGGCACCCCTGAGGAGATGAATAATGTGTGTACACTGGGGTATTGTTTGTTTACAGGTGCATGAGATATTTGATTGCCCTGCCTGTGACAAGAAATTCATCTCAACCAATCAGCTGAAGCGGCACATGATCACACATTCAGGTAAAGCTCAATGGCTCAGTTGAGTATCAAGTATCACGGAAATAAA
Source organism: Acestrorhynchus altus (assembly GCA_034509495.1). NCBI lineage: Eukaryota > Metazoa > Chordata > Actinopteri > Characiformes > Acestrorhynchidae > Acestrorhynchus > Acestrorhynchus altus. The sequence goes on along the minus strand of CM067518.1, from coordinate 2,860,984 downwards.
ATGTATTTAAATCCAGTTTAATGTGACAAATATAAAGGAATAAACTGCATAATTGTCAACGTTGTGAATGAAATCGAACCCCAAAATCTGACCTCTGCAAATTTAAACACCAGAAAAGACCAAAAGTGTGTGTGTGTGTCTGCAGAGAAGCGCCCCTACACTTGTGAGATCTGCAATCGCAGCTTCAAGCGCTTGGACCAGGTTACAGCTCATAAGATCATTCACAGTGAAGACAAACCATACAAGTGCAAGCTGTGCTGGAAAGCCTTCGCCCACCGCAACGTCTACAAGAACCACAAAAAGGTACCTTTGTGTGTAAGTGTAAGTGCACATATGTGTTCAGGCACGTTGTCGTCGTCATTTCAGCAGGTACTGGACGAAATGTCGGGACGCCAGACGTTCCCGGAGAGCATATTGTGTCTCTCCATGTGTTGAACAACAGACAAGGCAAGCGCATTTGTGTGGTACCTTTCACACGCGGTGGCAGTTCAAAGAAAGACATAGGGCTGGGAATCGACTGGGGATTTCCCGAATCAGTTTGATTCCGATTCAAATTTGATTTGATTCCCAGTTTCAATATTGATTCATTTTGGCATATTTTGCTTAGGTTTAAACTGCAGCACTGAAATATGCTACTGGACAAGCTGGCATTTAAGCAAACCGGGGCATTTACACCGTTCATTACAAAATGACTCAAACAGGTTTTATGGGATTGAATTACCGTATTTTCCAGACTATAAGACACACCGGAATATAAGCTGCACCCGCAAAGTTTAAAAAAAAACCTGGAAAATAACATATATAAGAAAAAAAGCTGCACCTCATTATAAGCCGCCTGGTTTAAAGCGTGGAAAAAAGGTAGCGGCTTATAGTCCAGAAAATACGGTAATTCAGAATGAAGCCGTTCTACCTCATTGGTTCTCTCTTGAAGGTTGTGAAACAAGGCAGCCTTTAGTAGCTCCAACTGAGAATCGTAACCTTGGGTCGATTTCTATTGGAGTAAAATGGGTGTTTTAACACCATATTCTTGCCTCCCCCAGGAAGAGCTGCCAGTCCATGCTGTTATACTATGAATATGAAAATTAGTACATAAAAAACAAAACCTTTTCAGGCGAATGGATCAGATCAGATTAAACATTTTTCATTATCATGCCCAATCCAGTGACTTTGTCCAGTATCGGACGAGTGCCAGCGACATGGATTGGATCGGCACTCGCCTGCTTTTTACGTTTGTTTAAATGTCAGTGACACACACACCACACAATCATACTAATGAAGACAGGTGTGAGAAGAAAGTGTAGAATCTGTATGATTAAATCGTCTCTGGGGTTAAAGGGGGTAAATGTGGTGTAACACAGAAGACCGTATACACACGTAGAAGAACATGCTGTTGGAGGAGATCTTGAGGAGAAAGAGATTCAGACGGACAGCGTCAAACCCAACCGGACAGAGCGACTGACTGATGGGTAAATAAGGAGAAGGAATCGTGAGCCTCTTATCTTAATGGAGATCGTCGGTCCAATCAGCCACTGTGGAGCCTCAGCCAAAGCTGCCAGTGAACCCTGACCCTTACTAACCCCTGCTGACCTTCAACCTTTACTCCTGTAGGCAGAGTAAACAGCTCAAAGAGGAGGGGGGTCTGGGAATAACTGTATATATTAAAAACATTATTATTATTATTATTATTATTATTGTTATGATTAGTAATAGTAGTAGGAATAATAGTAGTAATCTCTCTCTCTCTCTCTCTCTCTCTCTCTCTCTCTCTCTCTCTCTCTCTCTCTTTCTCCAGACTCACTCAGAGGAGAGGCCATTTCAGTGTGAGGAGTGTAAGGCACTCTTCCGCACTCCGTTCTCCCTACAGCGTCACCTTCTCATTCACAACAGTAAGACCCGCACCCTCAACCTCTGTCTGTTAGAGGTCTGCAGGGGCACCCCGGTGAAACCCCAGCCAGACCCCATCAGGCCTGACTGGTATCATTTGAAACCCAAACCTCAAAAAGGGGTTCCTTTGAAGGTTCCTCAGTACAGGCAAACCCTTACAACCCACTTGAATGCTAAAATGGTTCTTTGCCTGGTTCCTCAGGAAGACTGTTCTATATTCAGCCTGTTAAAATGGTTCTACATAACACCACAAAGTAAGTTTTTACGTAATAGATATCGTTACAGTCAGCACCACATTAATCTCACCCCCTCCCCAAAAGCTCCTACTCTTACATACCAGTGGTTCTCATCCTGGGAGATCTTCAGATGGTTGGCAGATGAAGGTACGTGTCTCTTCTGACGACCCCCATTGCTCTTAGGTTTATATATGATTAGCAGAACATAGTCTTAGTCCTCAGAACCACCCCAGACCATTCTCAACATGACCTCAGTAGTCAGCAGTCCAGCTGACCACCCATAATCCCTCTTCTGCAGCCCAGGCCGATGCATGTTTGTGGGATGAGGAGTGCATGTTGGGGGCGCCCAGGGCGGCTCGGTCCAGGCAGGATGAAACTGGCCTGTGCTGTGCCCAGTCTAGACTGATCACACAGAGATTATAGAGCTGCAGGCATTTCCTGCTGTCCTCCCCAGGGGCCCATCACTGCTCCCCCCGTCACTGCAGGACACAGTTAGAAGGACTTATGCTGGGGTTCTCTGTGACAGAAGGGGGTGGATGGGAAAGAGAGGCAGAGAAGATGAACACATATCTTGGCTGTGTGTGTGTGTGTGTGTGTGTGTGTGTGTGTGTGTGTGTGTGGTTAGCGATGCGCACAGTCCTTACTGTGAGGAAATAGAACACAGCTGTCTTGGTGTTTTCTCGTGAAGTTAAAGCTGCTGTTGAGGGAATCAATTAAATAGCCTTTACACCTTTAACAAGGTCAACTGGCTTACTGGGGTGAGGCCTTCACGTACAGCTCATAAACAGCTGTGTGTGTGTGTGTGTGTGTGTGTGTGTGTGTGTGTGTGTGTGTGTGTGTGTGTGTGTGTTAGCTAGCTTTACTTTCCCTCTGTAACGAAAACACTTTCATTGCTGACATCATTGATTTTACTTGACTGATGGAATAAGGTATACACGACATGTCCAAATATTTATGGACACCCCTTCTGATGAATGCATGCAGCTACTTTATGTTGCACGCATTGCTGACACAGATGTGCAAATCCGCACACATTCCGCACACTGGTCTGATGGTGCTCCATTCAGTACTTCTGGGATGAGCTGTGGAGTTGGGGATGAGGTGGAGTTGTGACCATCCAACCAGCTGACCTCAGCTGAATGCAGCCAAATGCTCCAAAACCTAGTGGAACGCCTTCCCTGGACAGTAGAGACAATTACTCCAACCAAAGCAGGATGAACTCTTTTTAATAATAAAAGTGGAAGCAGAAGCACAGAAACTCGTCCATGAGGTGTCAGACCACGTGACGTTACACAGCAGGGCCTCGGAGGGCTGAGGAGCATAGTCCACCAAGCACAATACCAAGCATCAGATGGAGTTGTCTGAAGCATTCGGCCACTGGATTCTGGAACAGTGGAAACGTTCTATGGGGTGTCAAACCTTTTCTATCTGAAAATGTGGTGGACAAGGTTGGTTTGGTGAATGTCAGAAGAAGATTGCCTTTCTGACAGCCTCTCCAACAGCTTTGAACCAGCGGTTTGGTTTGGTGGAGGTGGGATAATGCTAGTGTTTTTTTGGGGGGGTGAGTTCAGTGTGGAAGTCACACAGACCCTGGATCGCAACCCATTCGAACACCTGTCATGAGCTAGAACCGAGATTGTGAGCCTGATGTCACAAATGCTCTTCTGGGTGAGTGGGCTGGAGATCCCACAGGCTTATACAAATCCTTCCTAGAAGTGTGGATGATGTTAGCTGCAAAAGCGAGCCAACTCCATGTTCATACTTGGGGATTTGGAATGAGACGTCACAAAGGCTCCCGTAGTTATAATGTCCCAGGTGTCCCAATACTTTTGTCCACATTCATTCAAACATCTCCTAGCCCTTTAGCAGCCCTAATGTTCTCCTTGTGACATCCAGGAACTAGCCTTGTGACTTGAAGGTCACCGGTTCGAATCCCTGAACTGGCAGGCCCTGAACTCCCCAGCTGCTCCCTGGGCGCTGAGGATAGGGCTGCCCACCGCTCCGGGCACGTGTGCCCACTGCCCCCTGGTGTCTGAAATCACTAGTGTGTATCTCTGTGTGTGGATGGGTGAAAGGCAGAGATCTAATTCCCGTGTGACATAAGCGATCTTGGTTTGCAGTGAAACAAGCAGAATGTAAAGATTGAACTCTTAATTTAAAGCTTTTGGCAGAACCATCTTCACAGCCGACCGCAGTCTTTTCATGGCTGTGTGTGTAGAGATGCCGGACAGGACGAGCAGTTGAAGTGTGCCATAGGTTTGCGAGCACAGACACACCAGACGGTTCCGTTAGCAGTACAGAGCCTTTTTTCAGAGCAGCTTTGGATTCTGCATTTCAGAATTTCGAAAGTAGCCTTTGTAAAGCTCTTGTTTGGAGCGTCCGGTTGTTTCCCGTCACCGGTTTTGTGCTTTTTATTTTCATTTTGGGTTTTTGTTTCTTCAGAATTTGGAAAAACCTTAGGATTTTTAGCCAAAAAAACGACTTTGAATGGACTTATTCAATACATTTTTAATGTTCGTCGAAAACACCTGCATATGATCACTTATTTAGTAACTATTTGAAAAATTTCAACAAGTTCTGCACGTTTTGTTTTCTATTTTGATCAATTAAGGGCTTCAAGTAGCTGAAATCAGTGTTTTAATGTATTTAATGTAGTTTTTTTCCCACCGTATATGTTTCCGTGGAATCTCGTTATTGTTCTGTGATGTTCTCTAAACCGAGGCGAAAGGGAAGCAGGCTTTTGAAAGGCCCTGCAGCTCCTCTGGAGAGGTTGACGGACGCTTACTTCGTTCTTTATTTGTTTACCGCCCCATTTTTCATTCCCTTTTCCTGCCCTCTGTGATAGACGTGAGTGCAGACACCCATGTCCTTCACTCTGAAAGAGGAATGAAATGAAAAAAGGGAAAAAAAAAAAAAACAAGACAAGAAAAGAACAATTTCCAAAGCTAGACAGACACTCGGGGCAGCAAAGTGGCTCCCACAAAGCAGCCAGGACACAAAGTGGTCCCCCCTGTCAAATGGTGAAGCTGAACGGGGGGCTTTCAGCCACAGAACAAAAGCAAGCCTCCTGCTCTCTTTGGGAAAGAAGGGGGAAATTGTCCTTTCGTTCTGACTCCTTGTGTCTCCTCTGTTTTATGTTTTTTTGTCCAGGTGAGAGGACGTTCAAGTGCGACCAGTGTGACGCTACGTTCAAGCGCAAAGACACGTTGAACGTGCACATCCAGGTGGTGCACGACGGACACAAGAAGTACAAGTGTGACCTGTGTGAGAAAGCCTTCGTCACTCCCTCCGTACTCAAGAGTCACAAGAAGGTACTGCACCTCCTAAGTCCTCCTTATGATCAGAGGGAGAATTGTGTATTAGCCAGTTTTCACACACTTCCATCATCGTCTTCTAGAAAATTGATAATTAAATAAAAATAAATATAAATATAAATATAAATGTATAAATGTGCAATATTGAACAGCAGAACACTGGAAAACCAAGGATAGTTTTACAGCTTATAATTCACTTATTAATCTTAAGGCCTGGTTTTCTTTATGTGCTAAATGACCAACAAACGACAATGAATTTATCAGTTTTACTTTATAAATAAATTATTCAGCAGTTTATTTCTTCATTTCTTCAAATTATTTAATGAGTACTTTAAAAAAATCTGTAATTACAAGCAATAAGTCAGTAACTGTTTTTCATTATCCAATAATTATTCATTATTCATTGTAAACGAGCTACAAATGATCAGTTAACCTTATTATTAATTTTTTTAATACATTTTTGCTATAAATGATTCAATAATCTCTGAAAATATGATGTAAAACTATAAATTGTTCAACTGTAACTGTGTTCACAACGTCTAGAAACTATACAATAACACGTTTTAATTTTTAGTTACTGAATCCAATAAATGGACTAGACATTAATCAGGAAATACTGTAAAATATTCAGGTCACTGTCACTGATTCAACAAACGCTATTTAATATGTAAGTTTTTTATGATTTATTATTCTATTCTATTCTATTATTGCTGTGAATTAACTGCTACAAATCATGACGTAATCGCTGTACGATATTCATTCATTGTTTCCAATTTAAGTTCTGGTTTTATATCTTAATAAACCATCTTCATGTTATTCTGCCCTTAATATCATTTGGATGTTCCAGATGTGCCTAAAGTGGATACAGTAGTTTGTAGTATCAATATTTATTGCTTTAATTATTATAATTCCTGTGAAAACATCCAGATCTGTATGTTATTGAGTTCAGGAAAAAGGTGCTTTCAGTAGCTCTGCTGATCAAAGCTCTGCGGGACTCGTTTCTGCGCAGCAACGTTAGCGTGGTTCAACTGCCTGCATGGTTTCAGGTTTTTTGGATCTGGATTCTTATCTCCAGAGTCTAAACCAGCTGCTGTTTCTACTTTAGACGGCTTTGTGTGTATGGTGATCCAGAGCCCCACTGTAGTCTGGCTTCCTGTCATCTCTCAGCTCAAATCCAGACCAAACCTAGGACTAAGAGCACGCAGTACATTAGCTGTAGCCAATCACGACTCAGATTGATCGCGTAGATTACGAGTTCTGACAGGATCTGATCTGATTTGAAATCAAACTCTTGTAATTCAAGGCAGGGCTCTGAAAATGTGGTCTGATCGTTCCGATCACAGACGAGACAAGTATGTCATTTCTTGAGCCCAAATGCACGACAAGAACATCAAAACCAAGCCGTCGGAGCTGTGAAGCACGGTGGAGGGAGCGTCGTAGTTTGCTGTGCTGCCTCGTGGCTCGGTGGCCTTGCCATCATTGAGTGCGACAACAGATTCAAAAATGTATGAAGACATTTTACGGGAGAAGGTTGAAAGCTGTAGTCTGTGACCTCAAGCTGACGGGACTTTGGGTGATGCAGCAAGACAACGACCCAAAACGCTGAAAAGAAGGACGGTTGTAAAGGCGTCGCGTACCTTTGAGTGAATTTAAAGACTTTTCCAGGGAGAAGTTATTCCGAAAGGATTGGAGCAAAAGGGGGATCGACACGTTATTCAGTGCAAAGGTTGACTCACTTTTTCTAGCCTGCAGTGTGGACGTTTGCTCAACGTGTTGGCCTTTTCTGACAGCCGATTCACATTTCTTGGAGGATGTAAGTAGAGGTCTGTGCAGGATGGGCTTTTCGCGCCCGTTCCTGCTAGGATTTGTCTCGCTCCTGCCCCTTCACGCCAAAAATCAGCAGCATTTGTCCTGTTCCCGCCCACAACACGGTCATTTCGTCCCGGTCCCACCCGCAGTGCCACACACAGACTAATTGCGGTGCATCCGTTTTTCCTTAGAGCACGGTCCACAGCTGGGACCGACTGACCGTCTACAGGCTCGGCCGTTTGTGTAACACAGTAACACACCTGAGTCTCTGTCTGTTTGAAATGAATTACTTTCTGATTGATTATTCTGGTTTTTCTACAATTCCCCTACACACACACACACACACACACACACACACACACACACACACACACACACACACACACACACACACACACACACAGGAAGAGAAGCTGCAGTATAATATTATGGGTTTGAAGGATCGACTCAAAGTGTTTCTCTCGCTCTGTCCAGCTCTATTATCCCCGCTTCTGGTTGTCATACAAACAACTCTCCAAACACAGTGTGCACACAACATCTGGCAGACATGTGTGTGTGTGTGTGTGTGTTTGGATCAGAGCTGGAGTGTGTGTAGGGGGAGTTTTTTTTTTTACTAGGAGTAAGATGGAAGCAGTGATGGACTTAATGAGTAATGAAAGCTCAGACTGACCAGCAACACTTGGACTGTAAAAGACGGAGAGATAAGAAGGAGAAAGACTGGCAGATGTGCTGTAGGTTAGCGAAGAAGTAGTTTAAAAGGAGGGATCTTCTGTGTGTGTGTGCATATTTGATGTGTAGATGTGTGTTTGAATATATATATATGAATATATATGGGGCATTGCTGTGAGGATTTGATTGCAATCGGCGACAAGTGAGGTCAGGCTGTTGGGTGATCGCCAACCCACCACATGCCCAACTCATCCCAAAAGTACTGGATGGAGCTTTATAACCCTTTAGGTGCCAGTAAATCGATCCTTTTCTATTGGCAGTAGTTCTCCACAGGGCCTAGACAAGCTGTGTGTGCATTTGCACATCTGTGTCAGCAATGGGCGCAGCTTAAAGGAGCTGAACGTGTTTATTAGAAGAGGTGTGCGCAAATATTTGGACGTATATTTGTACAGGTGCTGCTGCACAGGAGAATAGTGCACCACCACTCCAGAATCTGTTTGCCTTTGTGTGCTGTATGTGGTTTAGCTGTAGAATAAACAGAAGTGTGTGTGTGTGTGAGAGAGAGAGAGAGAGAGAGAGAGAGAGAGAGAGAATAGCTGGGTTGAGGGAGTGGAGAGGGAAGAGGGCAGGGTGGAGGCAGGGAGGAGAGGGAAGTGGAGATGGGGTGGAGGAGATAAGGACTGGGAAAGGAACAGTGGATAAGGGAAGGAAGAGGAAAAAAAGGCAAACAGAGAAAATGGAGGGAGGGGCTGGAAAGTGGGTGCACCCCCCTTTTCTCTTGCTCTCTCTCACAGTCCTCTACACGTCCTTTACCACCTTGAGCTAAATCCAACACAACACTGTACAAAACAAATACATTAAGCCTGGCATCAGGCACGGTGCCAACAGGTTCACGTTTATCTGCTCCAGAGAGTCCGGTTCTATCGGCTGTACTTCTTTACAGGGACTAGATAAGCTGCCTACATCTCCAAAAATGAGAATATGTTTCCAAATATATATATATACTGACGCTGTTCCGTTTTTCGTTCTCTCTGTCAGACCCACACAGGAGAGAAGGAGAAAATCTGTCCATACTGTGGTCAGAAATTTGCCAGTAACGGAACTCTGAGAGTTCACATCCGCAGCCATACAGGTCAGTACACTTCCAGGAGTGGAACCCTTCTTGGTTCTATTTAAGGGGGTTTATTTAAAGAACCAGATTTGTAAGGTAAGCATTGTTTACACTCTTCCATTTTGGCAAAACGAGATCTATGAGTGCGAAGTAGGTAAAGAACCTCATGTGAAGGTTCTTCCAACTCGCGCGTCTTTTTTAAGGTCCTTTTCTATTGGCAGTTCTTCTCTACATGGACTAGACAAGCTGTCTGTGTGCATTTGCACATCTGTGTCAGCAACACACACACACACACACACACACACACACCAGGGCAATCCATCTTTCTGGAATGTTCAGGAAGAGATAGGGCCTTGAACCCAAGACCCCAGTGCTGCGAGACTGGGTATGGAAGACCAGTAAGACCAGTCCCAGTATCTAACTTTAAAGCACAGATCGCGAGTGTATGATTGTGATCATGTCACAGTTTCATTATCACTGTTTATTGGTCGATTGTAAGATAAAGAGGACCAAACGAGTTGACCAACATTCAGCCGTCAGAACAGTTTACTGCGGCATCAATCATCAGGGCTACAAGCAACTGCCAAAACATTAGACCGTGTTAGTGGTTATGGTAACCCTGTGGTTGTACACTTTGCCAAAGCTGTTCAATAATAAGACCTTATTTAACGTCTCATATTCTCCCTCTCTGTCATCATTGGCTGGACCGATCCGTGTCTCAAACCACACTGTGTTCCCTACCTACCTATCAAGCAACCTATCAACAAGTGTCTATGTTTAGTGCACTTATCTGTGTATTTAGAGTTAAATATTCATTAGAATTCTTGTTGTTCGTCTTTCAGTTGTATAATGATGACAGTGAGGCTTTGATAATGGTACCCTGAGCTTCAGTCACTTCTCAGCCAATCACACTGCAGGATCGGGAGTGAACTGTGGTCTAATATTTCTACGCAGTGCCGAGCAAGTAAATAAGCAGCTTGGCAGACACGGTCCACTCTAATGGTCGTACTAATTACAGCCTGAGCTGCGATGCACAGCTATAAGCTGACCATAGTGCTTAGTCCAGTGTTGTGGGCAATACAGAAGCATGGCTTTCCCAAATGGGGAGGGTCTTGTGCAGCTCCCAATGTAGAACGAGTGACAGAGGGTCTTTATAATGGAGAGCTAGACATTCCTGTGCGCTGCCATAACAACTTGCTTTAGTCTAGGCCACACACGCATATGTTTGTGTGTGTGTGTGTGTGTGTGTGTGTGTGTGTGTGTGTGTGTGTGTGTGTGTGTGTGTGGACTCACAAACAAAAAAAAAAAAAAAACACCCCTAATCATACCCCTTATTTCTTTTACCTAAACCCCGCCCCCGTTTAAACCCTTCTTACGATTCATAATCATTCTTTCCGTGGCCTGAAATACGTTCATATTCATATATGACCACTATTAAGTCCAGAAACTGTCCCATCAATTTGCAGAACTTAAAGGAACCCTAGGAACAGTATTTAATCTCGGAATAGCTGCATAACAAGGGTTCAGTGTATGGAAGTGACAACCCAGGATCCACAAACATTCCTGTTCCTCCTTCAGAACATCCTGCAGAACCAAGACAGAGCTGGACCACATCTCGAAACTGTTACATCACATTGGTGACTTGTTATATTAACCTAAACTTGAAGGTCTAAGCTGATGAACAATAAAACAAAACGCAACTTCAGGAGAATATGGTGTTGATACTGGAGAGCAGCTCATCACTTTCAGACTCTACTAGTGGTGGGATTGCTGGTTGCTATAGGAACCAGGCCTTTTCCTGTGCCAGTGTCGACGTAAGAGGAGCTGAAACTTGACAAAGCAAAAGTCTGGTACAGGGTTCACCTAGTGTCGCCCAGATGCAGGACAAACAAGAACGTGTTGAGTGCAGGTGGACCAGAAGACTGGAGGAATACCCTGCTGTGGACAGAGGGTCGGAGGAGAAGACCACCACGTGAAGCAGAAAGTCCTCAATTTCCTGCTTGTTTTGATATTTCACAAGTCGAAGTCCGTTTTAATGAATCCACACAGTGAGATGTGGTTTTGAGAAAACATCTAAGATCTTCTTGCTGTGCTCCAAGTCTCCTGCCTGACCACTGTAGACAGATTTAATGAGCTATATCAGACACATTCTGGACTTTTATGGGCCTAGAGGCCTTCTGTCTGTCCACAGACTAACTCGGCCCCTCCGTTATTAACAGCCATTCTCACGAGAACATGCTCGCAAACACGCGTATTCGCCTGAAAACATGGCTGCCGTTAAAAAAAAGAAATGACAAACGACTGTGACAACAGGATACATCAGTGGATGTACATGTAAGAATGTGTGTGCGCTTGTGTTTTCATTTGTATGTGGATAGAGCCTCATCGAAACTGTGTTTGTACAGATAAACAAAGAGAGGGGTGTTGGGAATGCAGTGGGAGGGGTGGGAGAGAGGGATGCACCTCGAGAGAAGAAAAGCGGAGAGAAAAAAGGAAGGGAAAGTAAAGAAAGGAGCACTCCAAGAAGGCATCCAGCAACAAGACCTCTGACCCGCCCTGCCTGTAAATCTGGCCCCCGTTTTTCTAGCCTAGGCTTCCTTTCACTTTTATGAGTGTGCCTGACTCTCACTCTCACTCTCTCACTCACTCTCACTCACTCTCTCTCTCACTCTCACTCTCTCACTCTCTCTCTCTCACTCTCTCACTCTCACTCTCTCTCTCTCTCTCTCTCTCTCACTCTCTCGCTCACTCTCTCTCACTCTCTCGCTCACTCTCCTTTGCACAGTTTCAACTACCATGTACAATCTTCTTTTTACCTCCTTGGAATTTGCAAAACTCCATCTTTTTTAGGACAATCTTTCCACAGATGTAATTTGTTGTGCGTCTGTTTATTCCGTTGCTATCATAACTCCAGGTTACATTCACAGAAGTCAGAGTTTGGAACATTTTTAGAGCATTATTAGTGCTTCGGAGCGAGAACATAGCCATCCAGAACCCAGCAGCAGCCTGGGAAATCCAGTTTAATCCAATCGAAACCAACAGAACTTTCCAAATATGATTGTATCTTCACCCGTTATCTTAATCTGACTGTAATCCAACAAAATCATAGCTGGATCCAACTGAGAGTTTTCTGTTACGTTGCTCTAGATTTCCATCCAAACACGACTGTAGACTGACAGAAATCCATCAGAACTGTAGTCTGACAAAAATGAATCCAAACACGACTGTTATCTGACAAAATTCCATCTAAACACGACTGAAATCTGACAAAATTCCATCTAAACACGACTGTAATCTGACAAAATTCCATCTAAACACGACTGAAATCTGACAAAATTCCATCTAAACGCGACTGAAATCTGACAAAATTCCATCTAAACGCGACAAAATTCCTTGCAAAAATTCCTTGCAGATTTATTGACTCAATTGATATAATCCCAAAAAATGATCATAATTCCATCAGAACTGTAGTTTTTAATGAAATTCCATGAGAACAGTGATTGAAGTCTTTACAAACATGACTATTTTCTAAACCATTCCATCAGAAATGTAGTCCGACAACATTACATCGGAACAAATCCGACCAGCCCCGCAAAATACTACTGAACCAAACTGCAGTCTGACAATTCCATCGGAACTTCACTGCATTCTGCCAGAATTCCGTCCAAAGCCATTCCTTCTTGATGATCTCATCAGTTGAGTATCTCGTGGCAGTGATGCTCAGTGTTGTATTTCCTGAATATCGTTTTTCCTTACATGCATGGACCTTTGAGGACCTCGGTGCGGAGTTCCGAACACCAGCACGCCGGACACAAAGCTGTGAGAGGTTACAAAAGCAGGAGGAGCAGTAAAGCACGGGAAGAAACAAAGCTGAGTAAACGCAGGCCGAAGTGGGTTAAAGGTGGGAAATACACCAAGAGGAACCCAAAACACGAAATCTGAGCCTGAACTGACCCGTACAAACATTTCAGAAAAAGGATGCCCACACGAATGGGCAGGTCTCACATGGTTTTCCAGCATTGTGTGGTGTTGTGGTTCTCCTCAAAGGTATGTTGCCGCTCAGGAAGTCGGTAAAGGATTAGTGGGAAACACCATAGCTTTCTCTTGAAGCTCCCCTGCTGAAGGTGTTGAAGGCCAGTGCTGACAGACCTAAAGGGTTAATCCCAGAGTGTGTGTTTGATCAGCCTATAGAGTCTGTAAACAGTGTTTGCTTTCGTTTGGAGACACTCTCTCTGAAGTCCTAAAGCTGGACTTATCCTTAAGTCCAGCTTCTTTAGCCTAACCTTTAGTGGCAGCACCATTGGCAGACGGCTGCTCGGCACAGGGCATGCAGTGCAGCTTGTCCTCCACATGTGCTTAACGTAACATTGCATGACCAGAAGTTCAAGAACATGGGGTTGGCCAGCTTGACATGTCCTGGAGATAGATGCCCCATCATGGGTGGAATTGGACACAGGAAAAAAGACCTGTGGTTTTCAGTGGAATCATTACAGGAACACACCACAGGCAGGATTTCCTGTCGTGACATTTCGGTGTTCCTGCATTTGAAGGAAAGCTCTTGCAGACACCGCGCCCGAGCCGAGCTGGGACTGTACCCGACTGTACGCTGTACACGGCTGTCACTTTATGATCGGTGCCTTCGGGCTTAGGTTTAACAGATCCCAGAGCAGGAGGAGGGGATTTACTCACAATCAGCTCGCCCGCGTGCCAGCAGCCTGGTCTGGCTGCTCTTGCAGTCCAACGTGTTGATGAAGTCATTCTAAGGCGCCACCAAGTATTCAGCTTGTTAAGATGGTCATTTGTTCTAGTAGCGTCACTCACCCGTTCCTGCTTTTGCCAGGGCTGTTCCCAGCTGTTTAGATTGTTTAATGGTACCCCTTGGCACAGTAATAAACAGACATGGCATTAATTTCCACTGTTATGCAGATGATACTCAATTGTATATATCAGCCAAACCTGATGACAAAACTAGATTAAAGAAAATGGAAGACTGTATAAAAGACATAAAATCTTGGATGGGGCATAACTTCCTCCTTCTAAATAGTAACAAAACAGAGGTCCTCCTTTTGGGTCCTAAAATTGCAAGAAATAAATTATCAGACTTGATGCTAAATCTGGCCGATTTCTCAGTTATACCTAATTCAGTAGCCAAAAATCTTGGCGTCATAATTGATTCAGATTTATCGTTTGACCAACACATAGGTAATATTACTAGGACCGCTTTTCTCCATCTTCGTAATATTTCCAAGTTAAGAAAAGCCCTATCCTTACACACTGCTGAAAAACTGGTGCATGCTTTTATTACCTCAAGGTTAGATTACTGCAATGCACTATTGTCAGGTTGTTCAAGCAGGAACCTAAACAGACTTCAGTTAGTTCAAAATGCTGCAGCCAGGGTCTTAACTAAAACTAGAAAATTTGACCACATTAGTCCAATACTATCAGCACTGCATTGGCTTCCGGTTAAATTCCGAATTGAATACAAAATTCTTTTACTTACATATAAAGCCCTACATGGGCTCGCTCCTGAATACTTACAGGATCTAATTCACCTTTATGAGCCACCACGATCACTCAGATCACAGGGTGCTGGCTTCCTATTAGTTCCCAGAATTCAGAAGGCTTCAGCAGGGGGAAGAGCCTTTTCTCACAAAGCCCCCCAGCTCTGGAATAACCTTCCAGATAATGTTCGGGACTCAGACACAGTCTCAGTCTTCAAGTGTAGGCTGAAAACTTACTTGTTCAGTGTAGCATTTGGTCATTATTGTCTTAGCTTAGTTACAGGCTGCAGATCCAGGGGTTCATGGACATAGGGTTTTATGGTAAACTGGGATGTTGGTGCTGCCGTCTGACTCCTTCTCGCGATCACTCTGGTTTGTGACGGTGGAGCAGTTAGATGCCAATGTTTCAGGATGCTCCCATGTTTATGTTACCTTCTGGTTCTCTCCTTAGTTATGCTGTTATAGTTAGATTTGCCGGAGTCACTCGCCACACTCTGGTAATGTTTACATTCTCTGTTCTCTTTTTAAATTCCAAACTAATTCATCTCTGTATCTTTTCCGAGTTAACGATGACCCACCAGCCAGAACTGATTAGGTCCTAACCCCAAGTTCTTCTGCCCACCTGAGAAGGACTCCAAGCTCCCCTGATACATGTATACATTGGCTCTCCACCTTCCACCAACTGGACCTGGACTAGTTTCCCACACTGCCATGGACTAGCTGCTCACCCACCATCACCAACTGTAGAAATCTACTGTTAATATTATGTCCACCAGATAATTAACATTACTTCAATACCCGAGTAATAGAACAGAGATGTAGGGGTCCAGTATCCCCTAACCATGTATAAGTAGTTTGACCAGAGGAGGATGGGTCCTCCCCTTGTGAGCCTGGTTCCTCCCAAGGTTTCTTCCTCCAGCTGAGGGAGTTTTTCCTTGCCACTGTCGCCATGTGGCTTGCACACTAGGGGATCTGTCATTTATACTTTGTTTCTGTTTTAACCTTTCTTATTTATTTATTTATTTATTTATTTAATTTCTGTGAAGCTGCTCTGTGACAACTTCAGTTGTGAAGAGCGCTATAAAAATAAATTTTGATTGATTGATTGATAATGGGCTGAGGTTAGATTTAGTGGTGATCTAGAAGGAGCTTTCTGTTCCTACGTGCATAGTTTCCCAGGGCCACAACTCTACTTTTCATGTTCTTAATGACTCTTATCGCTCTTTATAACTGGAGGAACCGACCAGCCGGTACCACACAGTCCATTTACACTGGACAATAACACGATAACCTCGACTTAGTCGTTTGTTTAACTTTCAGAACCCGAGATCCGCATTTTGCAGGGAGTTACATGCTGTTTTTTAGGCTTCATAGCTCAGGATCAGAGTAACCAACAGACGTGATACACATCGTAACTAACCACTTACCCTGTCTAACGACCATGAATGCTCAGTGAATACTCCAGCTAGGAAAACTGAAGTAAATCCCAGTTTAAATGCCAAATTCCAGTGCATGTTTACTGCTCCGTCCGCGTGTACACGCTCAAGCCGCGTGCAGACTCATGCATACAGGGGCTGATGATGTCACTGACCCAGATATTGGGTTATAGAGGAAAATGAGAAGGGAGGGGCTGTTTGCTCTCTTTTTTTTTTGCTCAAATTTCAGAATAAAAGTCATGAGAAGGGAGAATACTGATACATACACGCACTATAATACAATCTCTACATGTGTGACTGTCTCCTGCAATTGTTTGGTGAATAAAAGTATGTCAAACAGAATTAGCCTGGAGTTGTAATGGTTAAAGTGTGTTGCCCCCAGGTTCAGATCAGCATCAAGTAGTAGTTTCTTCACGCACTGACACATGGAGTGTGATGGAGAGGAGCAGACGGCGGCTCCACTGTTTAAAGAGCCATACTGGGGTTGGGTGTTCCCCAGTAAAGCTCTAAATGCCCATTCAGACACATCTGAGACGTCCAGTGTGAATGAGTGTTTTGTTTGTCAGCCTCAGTCCAACACTATGTCATAGGGCAGGTGTGTGTGTGTGTGTGTGTGTGTGTGTGTGTGTGTGTGTGTGTGTGTGTGTGTGTGTGTGATGGAATATTTGTGTGCTTCAGAAAACAGGAGCAGGCCTGTGTGTGACAGGTTGTGTATTTGTGCACTTAATGTCAGAGAAGTGCGGGACAGTGTGTCTCTGTCCATGTTAATGCAAGAGTGAGTGTGTGTGTGTGTGTGTTTCTGAGTGACTAAGCCTGTGTGATTTGAAGGAGGACCTGAAGGAAACACTTCTACGACACAGACACAGAGAATGACATCATATGATAGATGGGAAAAGACTGAGTGTAACTGTAGAAACCGTCTCAATATACTTTGACTGTGATATCGATACCGATACTAAGATATAAATGCTTGATACTGACGATACTTAGTTTAGTTTAATTGTGAAGAGCTTTCTCTCACATCAGCTCGCTCTGTCCTTCCTGTCTATAGTTGCATTCAGGGTATCGGGTTCAGGTGTGGTTCGGGTTTGGTAGTCGGGTCTGATAATTTGGGGTCAAGTTCTGGCTTAACTGTAATGCCCATGCAGACCTCTAATGTACATAATGTGTGAATCTCTGAGGTGTGTCAAAACATAAACATTATGTTCAAATGTTTGTGGACACAAATACTAAATACATTTAGCAACTTTAAGTTGCACCCATTGCTGACATGAATGTGCAAGTGCACACAGACACACAGTCCCTGTAGAGAAGTATTGCCTATAGAATCTGTTATTCTAGGATTATAGGACAGGACAGGTGTGGACGAAATGGGTACAAAGCCGCCCCCAGGATTGAGCTGTGGAACAGTAGAATACCTTAACCTCACTGGAGTGGAGACAGTGGATCCAATAAAAGCAGGATCAGCACTTTTTAATACCCTTGATTTCAGAAGAAACAATGAAGGAGCAGTTGTCCCAATACTTTTGCCCAAATGTGTGTTCTGTAATGCAGTGATTATTTGGTACATTGTTTCCCATTAAACACCGCGTCAGTTTAACTAGCTGTACAGCCCTTCCCGATGGATTCACAGGACAGGCATGGCGCATTCCTTATTTGTAGTGTTTCACAATTCCCGTTTGAGTGATTGAGCACGGACATGCGGGACATAAATATATGCCATTTTTCCGATTATGGAAATTTCCTTTAGTCTCACAAGTGGTTCCATGCAACGTTTAAGTCCTAACAGCCGCAGACGTGAAGAGGACACAAAGATATAGGATGTCAGAGCTGCGGTTCTGAAAGAGCACTTTATAGCCTCCATATGAGATTATATGAGATAGTGTATCAATATGAAATATTATAGTACAGTTAAGGAAGCTCTACATGTGTATCCAGTTTGCCTCGGGAATGAAGAGTGTGAGTGTGTGAGGGCGAAAGAGAGAGAGAGCAAACATGTGTCTTTGTGTGTGTGTGTGTGTGTGTGTGTGTGTGTGGGAGGGTGTGTGTGTGGGAGGGAGTCAGGTGTGTGTTGGGTGGTTGGTTGTGAGCTGCGTTCAGACGTGGTCAGCGCCAACGTCTGCATCGTGAAATCCCATACCCTTAAATGGGTTCCCTTTTGTTTTAAATTATACACTTAGAACCCTTTTAGGCTCTAGAGTGATGTTCTAGCTATGTTCTAGCTACGGTTGGCTAGATGGTAACTGCTGTAGCTGATGTTCACTAGATTTTAACTTCTTTAGCTGACATTGATTAGTTGTTAAGTGCTCAAGCTGATAGATAGATAGATTGATAGATAGATAGAGAGAGAGAGAGAGAGAGAGAGAGAGAGAGAGAGAGAGAGAGAGAGAGAGAGAAAATTTTATTGATCCTTTGGGAGGGTTCCCCAAGAAATTAAGGTAAAGACAATGTTATGTACTGTAGCTGACATTGAGTAGATGTTACCTGCTCTATTTGACATTGAGTAGATGTTACCTGCTCTGTTTGACGTTGAGTAGATGTTAACTGCTCTAGCCAGTTTTAATAAGATGTTACCTGCTCTGTTTGACGTTGAGTAGATGTTAACTGCTCTAGCCAGTTTTAATAAGATGTTACCTGCTCTGTTTGACGTTGATTAGATGTTAACTGCTCTAGCTTGTTGAATAGATGCTACCTATTCTAGCCGATATTGACTGGATGTCATGCCTGTTTGCCTGGTTAGGAAGTCCTTGTCAGTGCTGTCCGGAATGCTCCGGAATGTCGTGATGTCGCAGTTGACCTCTCAGATAGATGATAGATGGGTTTGGAAACTGAGAGATGGCACTTCACCTACTGCAGAAGGTGATTGCTCAGCTTCTTAGCTTCTCTGAAGAGGAACCATACGTGACGTGTTCAACATGAGCACTATTTGTGATCAGTCAAATGTAGCTGTCCACTTATGGCAGATGTGAGCTGGCTTTGTCAGGGGACGTGTTCGGGGATCTTTCGCGGCACTCATTCATCAATGAGCAGGTCAAGTAGATGTTGGACATCGTAGCCAGTGACCAAAGCCAAGCGTTGATCAGCTGAAACAGATCAATATTGTGGTAAACCTTCCTGCTGCCAGCCTGGTTCCTCCTGTGTTAGTAGACAGAGGAGTAAGTGGGTGTGTGTGTGTGTGTGGGTGTGTGTGTGTGTTGATCTTCTGGGTGTCTGGCTAGAAGATTGAACCTGTGATAGACGAGGATAATGTATTTCAGACTGGAGCCGTAGAGCTACAAAGCTCTCCGCAGAACCCCAACTAAATGCTCAGTGAGCAAAGCATGCGACGGGGACAACCATCTGTTCACCAGACACCCACTCACACACACACACACACACACACACACACACACACACACACACACACAACACACACATGTGCTAGAGGGGTGCCAAATGGATCGATTGGCTGGCCGGCTGGGGGTGTCGGGGGCCAGTGGGGGACGGCTGGGGCTAAAGGTAGACTGCGGAGACTCCCGGGGTCACACACACATGGTGTCCCCTTACAGAGCATGTTAAATTAATTAGCCCCTCTCTTCCCCCAAACTCACACACACAGCCTCACACATCAGATATCTCACACGCTAATCCCTTAGTGACCGCACTAAATCAAAATAACAATAGGAGGACAGTCCCGTCAGAGTGGCATCTGGCTGAAAGCGTCAAACTACAGTTTGGGAGAAGGAAACTCCGTCAACTGCAGCAGATCATACTTTGATGATGCCATTGTCTGGAGCCTCGCCTGGTGCGCAGTTAAACATGGCCTAAGCTGTTCAGGGTCACACTGACCGTCTGAGACGGGGAGGCCGGCACTGTGCAGTAAGCCTCGTATGTCCATGCGGTCCTGACTCAGCGGGAATCAAATAGTCAAGCATAGCTTCGGCATTGTCCTATTGTTAGTCCATCCCAAGACCATCTGCTCTTAGCACTGGGACTGCAGTCTCCGTTTGGCTTTGCCTAATACTACTTTACAAGCTTTATAAAACTGCAAGCCTCCTCCGCGGCACCAGAATCTGCCCCTGCGCCCTGCCCCTGCCTCTGTAATGTCTTGGGCAGAACTCTTCTGCAACGAAATGCAAGCTTGAACCCGATACACCACTTGTTACACAATGGACGGCTGCTCTCTGATGTTCTCGAAGGCACATCTGGGCTTTAGATCGGCTTGTTTGTCAACAATCTGGTCTCCGAGGAATGGAACCAGAAGCCTGGGATTGAAGGACGCTCAGGAGCTTGGAGCTGTCCAAGGCCTGTTAAAGCAACTACTCTTCCCCGAGAGCTTTCATGTGACATGGAAACAGACTGGCCGGCGTAATTCTGACCAAAATTGGTTACATCTACAACACTTGGCAGATGTTCTTCGCCGTTTGACAGTGTAGTTGCAGATGGTGTGACTGCAGCGCTGCGCCAGGGGTTATCCAGTAAATTTGACCTAAGGTAGAACGCGTCATGCTTTGACGTTTGCTGTTGGTTGTTCATCACCATTGTTCATTAGTCATTGTCGCTCATTAGACCAGAGTTTTGTCTAAGTGGTTTTGTGGTTTCTGGCACCAAGACGTTAGCAGCAGATGCTTGGAGATGCAAGATGGAGTCACTGATCTTACTTGTTGGTTTGGAACATCCCACAGATAAACAGTGCTTGGATTCCTGGCTGTTCACGGGATGGAATCAGGCCACTTTTGGTCCAGTTCCAATGCTCTCATGTCCACTGTGGGCAGGGGTTAGTACTGGCACTCTGAGTGGTCTGGTGCAGCAGGGTCTGATGGTTTGGGATCTTGAAGACCTGTCTTGAGGGTGTTACAGAGATAAAGAACGCGTGTCCACGGCGGATCAAAGGATGATTGAGAGCTAGTGAAGGACCAAATGTCTCGTTTCGCTTGCGTGGGGTCCAGTTTGCAGGTGTGGAGCGATATGACCACATTCCATGCAACTGATGCAGCAGCATTTATATCAACGAGGCCCTGAACGGAATTTAATTGAGCTGGAGATGAAACCATCACAGTAATGTGAGAGGCAGGGAGAGAGAGAGGGGGCAGCTGGGTTAACCTAACACCATCATGTGTAGCTGGTAATTCCACCACAGATTTGCCTTGAGAGCAATCTTCAGCTTAATGAGGATTTCACCCCGTTAACTCCCCCGAAGCCGAGCTAATTAACCTTATTACTCGCAGGATGGGAGGGGAGGGGAAAAAAAGAAACACGTTTTCCAACAATCTCTCACTTTATCTAATTAAACAACACGTTTTTTTCCTGTTCAACAATTAGTCCCTTAAGAGGCTGCGCAAACAATGTGAATTAGAAATGGGATTGTTGTATAGTCAGCACACACACACACACACACACACACACACTGACAGAGCAGTTGGCATCTCTCTAAAGGCTGCATCTTATTAAGTTATGCTTTGCCATTTCGTGTTTCCTTGAGGAGCTGTCCCAGTTGCCAGACGCATTACTTATTCCAAAGGGAGCCATTCTCCATCCAGCAAACCCTTATTTCATTAGCCCAGAAAGGGCTGAAATTAGAATAAGGCTTTTGTTTCATGGGCCTGGGTTCCTCACCGTTTCCCAGTGGTGACGGAGACAGCAGGCGGAGTGCAGGCCCACGCGAGATGGAGGTTTTCCGTCTTTTCCTAAAGCAGTCGAGTGATTCACGCCGTGCGACGCAGACATCGCTGAGGTCACCGGTAGTTGTAGAAGCTACCCCGTGGATGAAGATGTGCTGTTCAGCACATGCTGGATGCTGGCAACATGGCGACAGTGGCAAGGAAAAGAAACCTTGGGAGGAACCAGGCTCTGCTCCTCTGCTCAAACTACTTATACATAGTTAGGGGACACTGGACCCCCACACCTCCGTTCTATTACTCGGGTACTGAAGTAATGTTAGTCCTCTGGTGGACGTAATAGTAACAGTTGATTTCTACAGTTGGTGATGGTGGGTGAGCAGCTAGTCCACGGCAGGGTGGGAAACTAGTCCAGGTCCAGTAGGTGGAAGGTGGAGAGCCAATGTAGACATGTATCAGGGGAGCTTGGAGTCCTTCTCAGATGGGGCAGAAGGTTTGGACCTAATCAGTTAATTGGATGCCAATGACATTATTCTTTTGTTGTCCGTCATCAGGTCCCGTACCCCTGTGAGGTCATTTTCAAGTTCATATGTCCGTTCAATCAGGTGTTTGTTCCAGACACGTTCATCATCCATATACAAATAAATACATGAACGCACAGACTTTGAGGTGTTTGAACGGTGCCTCCTGCCAGCAGGTCTTCAGGCCTCTAATCAGAGCTCGTTCATGCTATCTGCTGCCGAAATCAGCCTGGTCTAAAACATATCCACGTGTCCACCTCTCCCGTGATTGACAACTTGTCACTCCTTGTTTGCAGCTCCATTGAGCGTGCTCAGATAGCATCGCTCCCAGTCAGAGCAGAAGGACTTTGATGTACAATGGGGAGGGGTCTGGGTGACCCCGCCCACTGTGGGTCAGGCTAGATGTAGATGTAGGAGATAGAGATAAGGGGTTGATTAGCACTGGGAGGAGTTCCTGGCTCCACGTAGGAAGAGGTTGCGTCTTTGTATGAATTCAGAAGGTCTGTATTCTTCATTTGGCTTCTGAAATCCAGTGGGGTCAGCATTCCAATGGAAGTCCGCAGGACGTGAGGGTCCCTTCACAATATCTTGCAACAGGGGACTAAATTTCAGTGTTGTGCTGGAGTAGGCGGTTAACCAATCATGCGACTGCTGGAACGGTCAGATCCCGCAAAAAATCCCGCAAAAACCCGTGCATAATTAGCCTCAGCTGTGGCCAGTGCGCTAAAGAAAGGCAGATACACCACAATCAAGCTGACTAAAGGCACATCTGTGGGACTGCAGTGGAGTGGGACAAATCAAATATTGACTGGATGGGAGTGAGACAAATTGTAGCAGTGGGATTAAAATCAGTCCTGCACAGACCTCTACTTGGAGGGATATTGGAATATTTGGTATCCGTGCGTTAGGATTGGTTGGGTCCACAGAGCCCGTCTTTGCTCCTTCTCCATTGAAAATGGTTTGAATTGACATAGTTTAAAGTCTTTTTCCCAGTTCCAGTGGACGGGGAACACACACCGTCGTTAAATAGGTCCTCACGGCACTACAGTGGCCCTTTCTGTTTTCGTTCCCGTCGCTCCAGATGAAAATGTTGGATTCA
The DNA here is from genome assembly GCA_034509495.1 of Acestrorhynchus altus. Taxonomy (NCBI): domain Eukaryota; kingdom Metazoa; phylum Chordata; class Actinopteri; order Characiformes; family Acestrorhynchidae; genus Acestrorhynchus; species Acestrorhynchus altus. The sequence continues at coordinate 2,837,807 of CM067518.1, read as the reverse complement.
TTAAGTGCAAAAGCCGGGGCAGTTGGATGTCGTGTAAAAGTGCAGCGCCTGCAAAGACAATAGCACATATTTTCAGCTTTGAAATGAAAATTCCACCTTGCGTGGGGTCGGATTCTGATCCCAGTGGAATGGAACGTTCAAGTGATGTCATGACGGAACAGAGCGGAACGGAATACCTACCTGTGGTATCGGAAGAGCTAGTGCTGGAACGAGCTCTTTGAGTGATGCTAGAGAAGAGCCATTTTTGGAAAGGCACTGTATGTCCAAATGTTTGTGGACACCCCTTTTAACGAGTCTAATCTATGTTACACCCATTGCCGACACAGGTGTGCAAATGCACACACAGAAGCAGATAAATGTGAACCTGTTGGCACCATGCCTAATGCCAGGTGTGGGCTAGAGTGATGTAACGCCTCCCAGCATTGAGCTGTGGTTCTCTGGGACGATGATGCCATATTATAACATAATATTTGGCCTCATTAAGTTCTCAGAACCTCTTATGAACTTCGCTCCACACCTGGCCACATCTGTGGGCCGATGCCTAAATGTTGCATGCTTGTCTGGCTACTGTACTTAAACAAGGTGCGTTGCAGTTTGGTGAGGATCATGACGATGTTGTGTGTGTGTGTGTGTGTGTGTGTGTGTGTGTGTGTGTGTGTGTGTGTGTGTGTGTGTGTTTATGTGTCTAGGTGAACGCCCTTATCAGTGCCCTTACTGTGACAAGGCCTTCAGCAAGAATGATGGCTTGAAGATGCACATTCGTACACACACTCGGGTGAGTATGGATCAAATATGGAAACAGAAAAGGAATCTCCCTTCAAACAACAACAAACAACAACAACAACAATAATACTATATAGATCATATTATAGGCGCTACACTACAGCCTTGTGGTGAACTGATTCCAAATAATTCACTTGGATTAATAACTGAAAAACAAGTGTTTCATCTTTGTTTCTACTTTGTTTTTCGGAAATTAGGTCACATTTTACTTGCTTAACTACAGAAATTCCATCCAGTCTTTTATGTGACCATGTATTCTTTAAAGTGCTGGTATGCTAGTCACCAGGTGGGAGATTATAATAATATATCAGTGATTCTACATTAATGAAATGAAATGAAAATGCCGAGATATGTCTGTTGGAATGTGAGCAGCACATATTACTTGAACCTTTAAAACCACACGAGAAGTTTGAGTCCTGCATTGAACCGCGAACTCCTCTCTTAATGATGAAACTCAAGACTTCACTGTCTCATTAAGGCACATACAGGCCCCATCACAACTGGGGCACATCCAGGTTTAAACGAGCTAGACGGGCAAAGGTTTGATTAGGAAAAAAGAGAACCCCTTGCCAACTGTGGTGTATCATTGGTGTTCTATTGCCAGTGGCGCTGTCAGTAATGCCCAGTTGGGGGGAACAATGGATTTGGAATGGATACCAGCAAGACCTGGATGCCAATGTTAAACCATTAATTAAAAATCTAAAGCTCAGGAGAAAATGGCTTCTACAAAAAAGAATTGTGAATGAAAGCCACCGGAATCCGCCGTGGACTACATCAACGGACATAATCCGCAACTTTTGGAATGGTCCTCCCAGGCACTGGAACTAAACATTTGTGTTTAATCAAGCGGTGCATGCGAGATGATCCAGTAAGACTATAATAACACAGTCAGGCCTCAGTGCAACTTGAAAAGCCTGGAAAGACTTCTTTTGTTGCCTTAAACACCCAACATGCTGATTATACCATTATCCTCAAGTGAACAGAGCCTAAATGTGGGGGAATGATTACGGATAGCTGTGATTTTCCGTGAGTGTGGTTCTCTCTGTGAGACTGGACTGTCGGGTAAAAGCCCGTATTACCAGTATTCTTTCGTACCCACTGGGCTGTGGACCAGTCACTAGAAGCTGTGGAGTTAAACTTTGCTACTTTTATCATTTATTAGGAAAACAGTGTTTCCACAGCTGGTTGGATGGGAACCTGGCTAAGGAAACTTGGACTGCTTCGCTGTACCACCGGCACACCCATTGCTTCTGCATTACACACTGTCTTACACTGCAATAGATCACACTGACAGGTAATAACTGCTTCCACAAGTCACTTCTGGCTGTGTGCAATCCACCCACAGCGAGTTCTTCTAGCACTTTTAGAAGACGACTGTCACGCAGGCTCCACCTCGACATCATCTGCAGGAAACAGCAGGCAAACGCGATCATCAGGGCTTCTTCTTCTTTCGGCTGCTCCCTTTAGGGGTCGCCACAGCGGACCATCTGCCTCCATCTTGCCCCATCCCCTGCCTCCTCCACTGTTACACCAACCATCTCCATGTCCACCTTCCTTCTCTGAGCTCTTCCTCTTCTCCTTCTGCCCGGCAGCTCCATCTCCAACACTCTTTGTCCGGTATATCCCCTGTTCCTCCTCAACACTGTTCCTCCAAACCATCTCAACCTGGCTTAGACCTACAATAACGACTGCATGCAGGGTGTGGTTCAAGCTGGAGGAGGCTCTGTGATGTTTTGGGGGGTTTTCGTTAAGTGGAAGTGGGTCCTCTGGTTGAAGTGGCAGTAAAGTTGGACCACAGTGCCTACATGAAGCTGCTGGCCAGACACGTCCTTTTCCATGTATTCCAAGTTGACAGTTCTTGCCAATTCTATTCCAGCTACAAATGTGATTGATTGGGAAGATGAGCATTCCGACATATTCACACATCTGGACCAACCTGTAAAATCCTCAGATTTGATTGTCTTCGAAATGTGTGGGACTACATGGAACACAAAGAAATGCCTGGCAAGATGTCCACAAAATCTGGCCGAACTGTGCAATTCTCTGATGCAAGAGTGGCTGAACATTGATGTTGCCTACATCCAGAATCGTCCTCAATCCATGCCAAATGGAATCCGAGCTGTTTTCCGTGCTCGTGGAGGTATTAAACATCTACATGAGTTATGGAATTTATGGGAGGCGTTAGCTTCTGAATCTAAATTCAGCTGCCTGGTTGTTTCTGGTCAGTTTGAAACCTACCTGAGTCTCACCTGAACACAAGCGAGCATCTGAGAGAAGGAAAACTGAAAGAGAGACTGAACCTGAGCCAGATTTGACCAGATTCAGCTTCCCTCTCAGGCCCCTTCAGGCTTGGGTTGAGTTCCAGGCCTCTAAACCAAATATTGGCGGCGACACGCTGCAATTTTTAATGTAGGTTTAGTTTTGCTTGAGTGTCCGTATATCAGAGGAACCTTGAGAACCGAAGGATTTACACTTCATTCCTTTCCAGTCTGGAGCTGCACTGCAGTTCACTGGCATCACTACACGACCAGCATCTGCTTTTTACTGGAGGAAACACGAGCCGATGTCTAACACTCAGCAGAGCGCAAGTGCAAGAGCACGAGAGGAAGAACCCGAGAACAGCGTTGATGATGGCATTAGGAGAAGGACGCTTTGACGATGTCATGAACGGTGAAGGACAGTTGAACCGACGTGTGACAGGTAGCACAGCGTAACGTACACAACTCACATCAGCTCTCCATTCAGACATGAACGTTTTCGCAGTCGCTCTTGTGTCGGTTCGTCTGCGAAAGCTGGAATGGACGAACGCTCACAGCTCGGCCTCCTGGTCGAAGGTCGGCGAAGTAAAAGAGCACAGCTGCTGCAGATGGGATGGTTTCGTGCAGTGTATCGTGCATCCTCCTCCACTTCACGTCAGTGTTTGTCCGTGACCCTCCACCTCTCGCATATTTGTGAGTGTCGTATGAGTGAGAATCCTGCCCAGCGTTTTAATGACTGATCTGAAACTCGTTAAACTGACAGATCCAACAATGAACTCCTCCAGAACTTCCCTCAGCACTGTGGAGTCCAAACACCGGACACACCATCTCTCTCTCTCTCTCTCTCTCTCTCTTCTCTTTTTTTGTGCTGTTTTTTTACTCTGTATATTTGTCTCTTGCCCTCTCTCTTCTCATGTCTCTTGCAACACTTTTTTCCCTAATTCTCTTCTTTTCCCTAATTCTATTGCCCCCCCCCCTCTCTCTCTCAATATTTATTGATCTACTCATACGTCGGGTTTAACGCAACATGCCAGACGTCTCTGCATGGAGGTGTAGAGGTTCCTGATGGTGTCCTGTGATGATCCATCCCATGCAGCTTGAATGTTCTCACTCAGTTCTGCAGATGGTGTGGTAGGGGTGGAGTGCTGATAGAGCGTCCAATAGCATCCCACACATTTTCAATCAGGGACAGGTCTGGAGATGAGACCGACCACGGCGTAGTATCTGTCTTCAAGGTGAGATCACGAGACGGCAGCAGTATGTGGACGAGCGTCCTGTTGGAATAGAGCACCGGAGTGTGTGTTCAGAAGAAGCAGAACCACTGGTTGCAGGACCTCATTAACGTAATGTTGGTCTGATAAAGTGCCTGTAATGAAGACCGAAGGTCATCTGGCATCGTATGGAATTGCACCCACGACACCAGGCCTGGTCACATCTCTCATGTGATGGGTGACAATAAACCGTTGACAAAATAACTTTCCACTGAAAATGACCTGCTGCTATTCTGGGTGACATTTAGAGATTTAGAGATCTTCAGCACCTGGAGTATTGTGTATGTGTGTGTGCGTGTGTGTGTGCGTGTGTGTGTACGTGTGTGTGTACGTGTGTGTACGTGTGTGTGTGTGTGTGTGTGTGTGCTCCTCGTTGCCCAGTCTATAAGATAACTCAGTTTCCCAGGATCCTTACTTCCTGTACCCACCCGTTCACATGACAACACAACACTCTATATCAGGGTCAAGTCTCTGCTGTGTGTGTGTGTGTGTGTGTGTGTGTGTGTGTGTGTGTGTGTGTGTGTGTGTGTGTGTGTGTGTGTGTGTGTAGGGGGATTGCAATAGGAGTCTGTAAAATTTGTTCCAGGTGCATTTCCAGAAAAGACACTTAATTTGTTTACATCACAGAATCTTCAGTTATATAACAGACTGTGTGTGTGTGTGTGTGTGTGTGTGTGTGTGTGTGTGTGTGTGTGTGTGTTGTTTTTTAATAAAATCATGTTATTCTTTCTTTCATATGTATTTGAAAACATTTGTTTTGCACTTAATGCCCTCTCTCTCTCTCTTTCTCTCTCTCTCTCTCTCTCTCTCTTTCTCTCTCTCTCTCTCTCTCTTTCTCTGACTCTCTCTCTCTCTCTCTCTCTCTCTCTCTCTCTCTCTCTCTCTCTCTCTGCCCCCCCCTATAGGAGAAGCCCTATAAATGCAGCGAGTGTAACAAGGCCTTCAGTCAGAAGCGAGGTTTAGATGAGCACATGCGGACACACACCGGAGAGAAGCCATTCCAGTGTGACGTTAGTACTGCACACACACACACACACACACACACACACACACACACACACACACACACACACACACACACACACACACACCCGTACCCATACCACAGTCCACAGGCTCTTACAGGGAGGAGACAGCAGTGGGTTGTGGGTGCTGTATGACGCTGGTCAGGTTTAAGCTTCAGACCACTAAAGCCGGACTGGCTTTAATTCTGTTCAAGCCTAGTGCTGGACCAATGACCAGTGACTGGGTTTCATCTCACTGGTGTCCAGCTGTGCAAGCACTATCCTTCACACTGAACTTCAGATTATTACACAACACTGTTCAGCCCTGTTTTCATAAAACTGACTTCCAAGTGTCAAGTCTTTGGGGAGATAGTGAGTTGAGTTCCTGGGGAGCGAATCAAGTGTCATGTCTGTGGAGCGAGTCAGAGTCAGGATTCTTGGAGAAGGAGTCAAAGCCTGTGTGTCTGGGGTGCAGGTCAGAGGTGAGTCTTGTCTCTGGTGGGCAAAGCAGAGTTAATAGTCTTGGGAGCAGCATAGAGTTGAGTCTATGTTGAGACTCGGGGGGAGCGAGGCAGAGTTGACTGTCTCGGGAGATCGACTCAGAGTCTAGTCTGTGGTGATCATGTCAAGTTTCATGGGGAGTAAGTCAAAGTAGAGTTTCGTCGAGTCAGGTCTCTGGGAAGAGAGTCAAATCTGAAGTCTTTGTTGCAGGTTAATCTCTACAGAGGAAGCGAGTCAGGAAACAAGCCTTGTGTTGAGTCTCTGGGGATCGAGGCAGAGTCAAGTCTCGAGTCTCTGGGGAGGGAGTCTAAGTGATGTCTTTTGGGGGAGTGAGTCCGAATAGAGTCTTGAGTCTGTGTGTGTGTGTGTGTGTGTGTGTGTGTGTGTGTGTGTGTGTGTGTGTGCTGTTTGAGTGGGTGTGAGTACTTTGATGGAGTGTTACTGTGCAGTTGGAGCAGCGGAGGAAGGATGTCCTGCCAGGCGGACATAGGGCCGAAACCGCCCTGCACAAACTGACCCCTGCCTGACCTCCACACACACGCAGCCGCACATCAGCCGGACCTCACACCCGGAGCAACCCAGTTCCAAACCACACTGTTAGAATAACACAAGGCCTCTCGTCTCCACTCTTGTCAGCGAGGGGACACCAGATTGTCTCGCTGAGAATGGGTCGGAGTAGTGGACCCTGACCCAAAATAACGAATCTGTCTTTTGTAGGGATCTGGAATTTGTGCAGCAGTGTGGACATATTTCTTGCAGGGATGCACTGATATGGAATTCCTGATATTGTAAGGAATTGCCCCGTCAGCTTTTCAGAGGTTCCCGAGTGTTCTTCTGAACCCTGGTCCTGGAGAACACCCTCCCCTGCATATTTGAGTGAATATCCTGCTCTGAACAGACTTCATCCAGCTAATTAATAAGCCCTTCCTGAGTTTCCGGAGTTGAAGGTGAAAGTGTTGGAGCAGGAAACCACTAAACTGTGCAGGGCAGGAGGTCCTCCAGGACCAGGGATGGGGACGACTGCCTTTGCTTCATCAGTTTGCTAACCAAAGGTCTAGTGTTGATTCTAGAGATGTACAGACAGTGTCCTCTACTGTCGGCATGAACCCTGACGAATTGGTCATGATTTCTTGAAGCTCATTAGATATTAAAGAACCTCCTAAAGTTCCTCAAGGATCTCGCACTTTTTACAGTGTATCTTAAAGTGAACCTACTCTCACAGGGGACAGACGGATACCAATGGTTGGTGAACTGACCTTGCCAAATTCCCACTTGTGTGCTTGGGACCTCGCAGTGGCCAGGGGACATTCCTGCCTTGTGCCCAGTGATTCCATAAAGTTCTGGATCCACCATGACCCTAACCAGGAAGAAGGAGATAAGAAGATGGAATGGAAGAATGACCTCAAGCACTGGTGGTCGGAGCAGCGCTACAACAAAGACAGACTTCGGGAATCAATATGTTAAGTCACCAGTCACCAGGGAATGCTGGCAGGAACACAAAAGGAATTCCGTCATCTTAGATCTGGCTCTGGAAAACTGACCGCTGTCACTCAGTGCTTATGATTAGGAAGCATTTAGTCGGAGGTGGATAAATAAGGACTTTCAGCTTGTCCTTAACTAGAAGAATCGTTCCATTATTCAGGCATGATGTGTGAAAGTGACTGTATTTCGTTGATTTGGGACGAAGCCCCTTTTCCTGCCACTCAGGAAGCAGTGCCAAATGTAACGCTGGCAGCACTGTGTGTCTGGGTGTGTTTTGTGATCTGAGCACTCAAGCCATCCTTTGTGTGGTCAGGGACACCTGAAGACATGTACCTGAAGTGTGTGAATGGCGACAAGAGGACTTTGAGGACTGTCCACCAAGTCCTCAAAGTAGGGACAAATCTCGCTCCTATATCTTGTTTACAGATGTTTTCTGTGATCTGCATGCTTGTAGCCTGTATGTATATACACACAACCAAGGACTCGTGGGAGGCTGATGTAAACATTCATGTCCTGTAGTCATGAAATCCTGGCACTGGAGACAGCTTCTCACTGTCCACTTGTGATCAGTTACTCGAGATAGATTGTAATACTAGGTATGAACAGGACATCTGTCTGATCATAGCCAACGGGACTCTGGTTCTTTTATTCTTTTATTGTCCAGTTAAAGCTTTCCAGACCTAAACTGAGTCCAACTGCAGTCACGTTAAAGACGTGGTCAGATGTTTGATGTAGAAAAGGTTCTGAATGCGAGTCTGAGTGGAATAGAGAGATCCAGTATTTGACACTTTTGAAGCTGGGTAACCCCCTGTAGATAGAGATCTTCTTTAAATACACATTTCACGATTTCACTTCCGAGGAATAACTGTACAGTGAAACGGGAGAGAAACGCACGGCAGGAGACCCAGAACATCTCACTGATCTCACCGAAACCAAATGAGAACCACTTGCACGCTGAAGCTCGCACACTGGCCACAAGAATTCCTTAAATTGACCTGTTTTTCTCCTTCCGTTCCGCGTCCATAGTGCCAGAGAACTGGTGTTGTCCTCCACTCTCGCCCCCGACCCGATGGATCTGAACAGTCCTGAAGAGCTTTGCTCTGAAAACAGAAAACTCCCAAAAAGAAGTTCTTAGAACCGCCGTCATGTGGCGGTTTATTCATATAATGCTTTCGTGTGAGGCGGAAACCATCCATAATCCACTTCTCTGTGCTCCGTATATACATCCCGCTCCATTGGAAGGTATTTGTGGTGATTAAGACCCATCTCCAGGCCTGGTTTAGAGACGCGCTGTGGTATTAATTACATATCCTCTAGAATATATGGCAAAGGAGGAGCTCAGGCCTTTAAAAGTGGGTCTTAAACCGGTTTGCCGTGACGAGGCTTAACTCTGTCCACACTGATCTTTTGAAACAGTAAACAGAAGGCAGGACGTGTCTATTCCTCATGTTTTTTCGGGAGAGGGTTGAGTCTCTGACCGAGCAGCGGTTTTAGAGGAATTAGTGGAAAAAGAAAAGGCTGTAATGTGGTTTGGGTTCGTCACGTTTTAATGAAACCGATGACGTGAGAAACAACAGTTGTGTTATGGCATCTGTAAACACAGACGACAGCAGGAGCCCTCGAGCTGTATTGCAGCTTTCATTGTTGGAATTCTTTCTGGAATGAATTTCATAGTTTGATTTTCTCCGTCCATCCTGCCTGATACCCTGGGATTCGGCAGCACCTATGTAGAAGGTATTGTTCATGATTTCAGGAGGTTTCATATAGAAGCGAGTGTGTAAGATCACGAGGGTGAAATGTCGTATCGATAGAAGTCAACGTACTTCATTCCGGGGACACTGTCCCGAAAGACGCAAAGGCTAGAACTTTCCAGGTTGTACTATCATTAGCCGAGGAACGTTAGCGCACACACACACACACACACACACACAACCCACACAAGAGTCCTGTCGAATCTGTAATCCGTGTGAAATCGCGGAGCATGCACGTGCCCCTAATGGGAGCTGCGAGGGGATGTGAGATGTTTTCCACGCTGTGTGTTTGGGTAGAGGGGTTACGTTCATTACAGTGTGCAGGGAACAGCTGGATTTGCCCCCGTCTCTTACTCCCCCTCTCTCACTGTCCGTCTGTTTTTTGTTTTTGGTGTGTGTCTGTCTCCCTTTGACTCTTCAGCCTTCGGTTTTATCTGCTGTGTAACCATGATTGACTGGGTTTAATGGGTTTTTATGTGTCCAATAAAATATGGTAAAATCATATTAGCGTGCGGAGTGGTGTGTACGTATGTCCGTGTGTGTTTTGGGGGAGGCTGAGCTGCGTCTTGGCACCAGGCTGTAGCTCGGAGGGGTCGAAGTGTGTGTGATTCATTGCATGGCTTGGCTGACGTTTCCTAACTGGTTTGTTTCGAGGCTCTGTTTTGTTGGCAGGGCTGTTTAAAGTGGTTTTGGTTCTGTGTGTGTGTGTGTGTGTGTGTGTGTGTGTGTGTGTGTGTGTGTGTGTGTGTGTAGGGGGTTCTCAATGAGAAGCTCTGGTAGTGAAAGTGTTCCCGCCTTGTGTGCTAGGAATCGTCACAGAGGTTCAGCTTTGTCTTCACTCTCTGACCAGGTCCAAACATGTATGTCCACATGAGTGAGTTCAGCAAGAGCTACAGAAGACACTGATGGTAGAACAGGATGCTCCGGAGAAGCCACCAAACATCAGCTTGACCCTGTGTCACTTTATGCCTTGTCCTGCCACGTGATTGGCTGATTAGATAATCGCATGGAGGTATGAAGGTGTGGAGCTGTACCGTGGACTGCGCTGTTTAACACCACCTGCCTGTATTCTTCTCTCCTGTGGTTTCTTGTAGGTCTGCGACTTGTCGTTCAGTCTGAAGAAGATGCTGATCAGACACAAGCTCACCCACAATCCCAACCGGCCCATGGCAGAGTGCTCTCTCTGTCACAAGAAGTTCACTCGCAACGACTACCTCAAAGTGCACATGGAGAATGTCCACGGAGAGACGGAGGGGTAGACGTTTACATACACTCGTACATACACGCCGAGGGTCCAGCTTGTTGGGGTCGGGTTTGTCCAGCGTATGCCGTGCGGGGGGTTGTGTGGAAATATTTGGACACCCCTGCTCAAGTGACATTTCAATGCTTTTCCAAATCCAGCATTGTTTCCGTTCATGTCCCAAACGTGTGCACGTGCCAAAAAGTTTCCGAAATGCAAACTTCAGAACGTAGTTAGGAATCGTACCTGTTCGGAAGCGCGTTCCCTTACGTCAGAAAGGGCAGGGGTGCCCAAACCTTCGCCTAGGTGCTCTCTCAACTACGCTCCGTAGCCCATCTGTTGCTGCACAGTCAGACCCCACCAATGAACACGGACCACCGTAGGACCGTCCAATGGTGGTCCAATGGTGAGCAATGAAAACCCCCACATATAGTCACACCATCATCAGACCACCATACACGGCTATATCATTGATACTGGTCAGCAGTGGTCCTGTGGTGGTCTTAGAAGCCATGTCAGCCTGTGGTCAGTTTCTCTCTGTGGGTTTAAACTGTGTAGCCAAAGGTCAGCAACCGTTATACACTATTGGATGTTTCCGGCCAATGAGCACAGGTTCATGGTTTCCACATTCCATGTAGAACCAAGGGCTTTAAGGATTCCCTCAATGTCACTCACTCAGGGGTTCTGTCTCTCAAACACACACACACACACACACACACACATACCAGATAGTACGGTATGCAGCAATACTGCAGTAATTCAATACTGCGCGGTGCTTCTTTTCAGTGCAATCCTACCCGGATTATCCATCTATCTCAGCTATGCTCGACTCTGCTGAATAGCCAGTACATAACAGGAGCCGTCTTACTGTGAAGGTGAAGCACAAACACATTCAGCCCGTGTTCGCGGACACTAAAGGGTCCCGGTTCAATCCACGTTCCACTGCACTGTAGAACCCAGTGCTGTTTCTGTTAAAGGAGCAGTTTATATCAGTTCATCAGCCCAGATACGTTCGGGATCTTTAGAATCCAGACGCTTGTGTTATGATGTTACCAAACGCTGGACATAGATTGTCACATCTCACCTCTTTAACTACATGCCGAAGAATGTAAACATCTACTTTCGTCTAAAAAACACAAAAATAAAGTTCTATATTTGAGTTTTTCTAATTATAAACAAGGTCCATTAGTGCCATTTTACTAAATTGCTATTTAACCCATAAGAAGCTCTGCTCCAATTCAGAATTCACATTAAAAACCAGTTCTGAACCCATTTCTAGAACGGAATGATGAAAGTTAAACTGACTTTTGACAGATTATTGAAGCAAAAAATGTCTTTTGATTCTAGATTTTGTGTGTATTTACTGAGATGGGATTTGATTGTTAGTATCTTTAGGCTGTTGCTCTAAACTGAAGGTCAGTATCCGGTCAGATGAAGCATGGCTTTGCTGATCATCTGCACCAATCTGATCTCTGTAAATGCCCACCTAAAAACATCTCTCAGAACACATCCTGATACAAACTAGGGGTGGGCGATATATCGATATTTATATCTATCGATATATCGATATTTATATCGATATATCAATAGATAGGGACAATATCGAGCAAGATATGGGCTGAGACGAGATGTGGACTACTCTGCTCCTCTCCAACCCATTGATCCAGATACTATTTAGTATGACTTTGATTTTTGAACTTCTCCTTTAATGGAAACGGATTGAGCGGTGCAGAAGGGAGTGATGCAATAATAAAAATAAATAATTGCCTTTTAAAAATTCCAGTTTTACATGTTAGACATCAGAACGTATAGTAAACCATGTTTGATGTGTTTTTTGAATTGTGCCTATTGTATTCAAAAGTTACATTTGTTTTAGTTACTTTTGGGGACCAAAAAAAGGAGCTCAGTGCTGATTGGCTCCTGGTTGTGCATTATTTTCTAGAATATTGAAGTTGAAATGGAGTTTTATAGTCCGGTTGACTGTTGTCTGTCTTTCTGTAACTATCCTTTGTACGTTCGTTCGTTCAGTTCATTCCGTCTGTGATGTAACTCATTAATATAATTAATATAAAGAATGTTCCTGATGTGGTTCGGTGTGATGCAGCGTGATGAGTTGAAGAGAAATTCCGCAGATTTGTCAAAAAACCTTTCAAATGATTAAATGGCGAAGATGTAAACAGTCATTCAGAGTGGGATCGGTGTGAAATGCTCCAGACGGTGTCAGATAGAACCTTGTGAAATATTCTTTGTTTCTCAAACCTGGTCTGGTACCTCCTGCCCTTCACATCTCAGTGCTTTCCTGCTCTTAAAACATCTGATGAGCTAATCGGCTCATTAATGAACCCTTGCAGGGGGTCTGTTAAAGCAGGGGATCCACTCTGCCTATGTCCTGTCTTTCAGTCCAAAACCACATGGTTCTAAATCCGATTACACTTGGATTTGTACACGTGTCTCAGTCTAGATGCTCTGAATGGTCCAATCAGATTTTGTGTCTTTTGCATTACTTGCAAATACGACAGACTGTCGGCTCCAGAGTGATGGAAACGGAGTGTTGTTGGTCATAAATAAAGTGGCGTATTTGTGTTGTAGTCATGGCGTCACCACTGTGAAGACGTCCGAGTTGGTAGGTTTCTCAGTAATGATCCGGTTCACACCAAATCCACTCTGATTGACTTAAAAAAGCGGAATTTCCTTTTTAAGTGCCTTGTTCACGTGGAGTGGGAAGAGTGATTAGGGGGAAGGGGGGATGAATGAATGCACAGTATTGTGGAAAAGTTGAAAAGCTTTTGTTCAAAAACATAAATAAATACAAATAAACAACAACTTGTGATTTGATGTGTTTGTTGCCTTCACCATTTCCAGTGTCCTCCTGAAGGAAGGCCAGGATTTTCAGTTCCTGTCCAGCACTTTGATCAGTCTAAAGCTCATTAGGGCTGAGGCGATATATTGATATTCATATCTATATCGGGATATGAAGAGAGCGGGATATGGGTTAGTTAGTTAGATGTGGGGGTTATGATATATATTGAGTTGTAAGGTCTTTAAAAATGTTCCGTTTGGGCCCCGAGTGGCGTAGCGGGCTAAGGGCGCTCCCACTATGATCCTGGGCTCACTGGTTTCGAACCCAGGTTCATGCTGCTCGCCATCGGCAGCCGGGCTCCAGAGGGAGAAAAATTGGCTTGCTCTCCCTCGGGGGTGGGTAGATGGCACTTCTCCCACAAGTGCGCTGCTGGTTGACGCGAGCGTCTGCCGTCCATTGTGTCAGATCTGGGGATCCGGTGCTCTTGTCCAAGTGCGATGGCTGCCCGGTAACGATACAAATGGCGGCAGTTCGAAAAGAGGGGGTGGGCTATCGTCACATGACTCGGAGGAAACATGGACGATTTCTCCCCCCTATCGTCGAGAGCAGGGCATGTAATGTGGGAGGCTACTTAGGGGGACGGGTAATTGGGCACATCTAAATTGGTAGGGGTGAAAATTGAAAAATAAAGTGTCCAGTTTGAGTCTTTCAGACACATATTTTCAGTTCCACCCCCTGCTCTCAGCCCCTCCTCTACTCTGCTCCCTTTTTGCATCACGCATTCACGTTCTTACACACCATGGAGGGGCAAAGGACCGAGCTCTGGCATGCCGATGACTTAGTGTGTTCAAAGAAGAAAAGAAAATCATATTTCAGTGTTTAAATGTAGTAAAAAAATGTCCCATCATATATTGTATATCGACATTCATCTAAAACATATCAGCATGTGATTTTTTCTCCATACTGTATGTATCCATGGAGTTCACTGACGCATCCTGAGTAAGATGAAGAGCTTCCAGAGCTTGTTCAGACCCAGTTTTGCTGTCCTCATCAGCACTTTATGAAAATCCCCGATTCCCAGGCATCTGTTTGCTTTTGCTAATTATAAACTCTTGAGCCTGGGTAAACTGTTGATGGCAGCCTAATCATATGTACTTTGGGCCTTGATTACAAAGTATTCACTCAGCAGTCATTAAGTAAAGCCCGGCTCCAGGCTCGGTAACTGCGGGTTAGAGTGTGATTAAAGCTTTAGCTTGGTTTGAGCCGTCACTGACTTGTCAAAGACAACACCTATTAGCTCTGCGCTGCATGCAGGCATGGTGCACACGCCTTAACGTCTCGGAGACTATCGGCCCTGGGATTCCACAGGAAAATTCCTGCATTTCGCTTCAGGAACACTCAGGATGGGCCATTTCTAACAGGATTTCTGAGATTTAAAGTGTCTTTTAGTCCAGAATTGTCAAAACATGCTCAAATTCACACCAAACGTCATCTCAAATGAAGACAGTTTGGGGAAGCCTAGAAAATAACAATGAAAATAACAATGTCTACTATTGTCTTATCCTATGAATACATTTTTTATTTTTTGGCGAGTGAAAGGACGTCAAACTACAAAAACATATTCTCAGTATTCTCGTCGGGTTCTAAAAGTTAATGGGGCCTCTGCCCTCAGGGCAGATGTTAACCTAAGTGCATAAACCCCTAATAGTGCTTTTTTTGGAGCGGAAGCCATATTTAAGCAGTGTAAGGAACGTCCTTTTCCTGCTTTTTACTCCCTTTCCTGTCCTATTTTTATGGTAGCTTATTCCTTATTGTCTCCTCTGAACTCCTGTCCCTTCTCGCTCTTCTGCTCACTTTGCCTCACATTTCAGATCATTCCAAAAGGTAACTGTTTCCCCTTTTCTTGTGTTGGTGGTCAAGTTCCAGGATTCAGCTGCAGCTTAACACACAACTCTGTTCCACGGCTCGTTTATCTTCTGCAGTCTTCAATAAAGAGGCCATTCTTTATCCTCAGCCTGTCTTCTCCTTCAGGTTCTCAGGTCCTCCTGTAAACGGTCCCTTTTGCGACTCTCAGGGCTCACCAGCTTTTCTCAAAACCCTCCTTTCCCTGCTATGAGAAACCCAGTCTGACACTAGCAGACGCCCTTCATCCAGATGTGTGGTGCGTTCCCATGAAGCTGTATTAATAGTTGCCACTTCAACCAGAGTAAACAGGCCATTGAGTGATGGTCCTGCACCCCTCTACACTCTCCACTCCCTCACTGCCGGTCAGTCCACTGACCACACAAAAATGCTTCTTCATACACCAACTGCATCTGTAGCGGAACCACCATCACGCCGCTCTATATACGTACTGGTGTGTGCTTGTTGAGATGTTCCATTGAGAAGAACTTTTATAGTTCTCACAGTGTCTCATGGCTTTCCCACACAGTCTCTAAGTGTTTATGTGTTGAACATCTGTCTGATCTATATACGTTCTCGAATGTGTGTGAGCCACTGACATACTACCCACAGAGTCTATTGGTTTCCCACAGCTGGAGTACACACTCTGCACCCTCCCTCTGTCTTTTGGTTTGTCTCTCTCCCCCGTAAGTGTCTTCATTCCCGCGGGAACAGGGTCACCGCGGCATCCCCCACAGGCGTGGCCCCTGACAAACGGTGAACGTGCCATCCCACGCTGGCAGCTGTGCCCACCAACCACAACACTCTCACACACACACTTATGGTGGTGAGATTGAAAGAAGAGATTGTGGTTGTGTTTTTTATCTTGTTCTAACAGATCAGTTCATCTAGAGAGGGGACGAAACCTTAAGAGGAATCTGGACTCAAAAGGGGATCCTGGTCTTCAAGAATTCAAGATACCAAGTAGGAAAGGAAGGAGGTAATCACAGGGGAACCAAATTATTGTGAGGATCTGGAAAAGAACAGCAATAACCTGGGCAGCTCGGAATTGGATAACCAGCACCGGGACGGTCACCTGAAGTTGGAAGATGTACGTGAGAAGTTCCATCATATAGAAGCATCATTTAACCAGGCAAACACTTTGTTGCACTACCTCGATTGACATTGCAATCACTAACTAGTTTGTTCCAAGACCTTCCCCTAACTGTGATTGGTCCTCATCACTACCTCAACTGTTCTGAGACTTCCCTCTGGCTGTCAACTTGTCCTAATCACTTCTTCGATTGTTCTGAGACCTTCCCCAGACTGTGATTGGTCATAATCTCTACCTCGTTTGTTATTTACTTCATTGTTAGTGTGAACGGTCCTTACGACCACCTTGTTTGTTTCGGAGACTCTACCTCTAACTGTGATCACTGCCTTGTTTATTTTAACTCCTCCCCCTGATGGTGATTGGTAGTCCTAATCACTGGTGGCATTGTTCTAAAACCTTCGGACTGTAATTGGTCCTAATCACTGTCTTGTTTGTTCTGAGTCTGCCCCCTGACTATTATTGGTCCTGATCACTTCCAGGTATGGTCTTAATTCCTCCCCCTGACTGTGATTGGTTCTAATCACTTGTTTGTTTTGAGACCACCTTTTAATGAAATCAGTCTTAATCACTGCCTCGTTTGTTCCGATATCAGACTACTATAGGCCCTTGTCTCTACCAGGATTGTTTTAAGTCCTCTCACTGTGATTGGTCCTTACAGTTTAACAAGTAACAATCAGTCAGAAGTTATCCATAGCCTGTAATTTGGGGTACCTTTCATGATACCAGTGGAATAATTCCTTCACAGTGAAACGACTGTACAAATAGCGTGTAATCCGTGTAACAAATCAGTAGCGTGAAGCATGCACGGACCTGAGTAAGTGTGTACTTGCATTTGCACGTCAGTTACAGGGTGTATCACACCCATCGTAGACCTCAAATGTGTGCATGTTTCTAATTATGCTTCTTTCCTTTTTTTTACGGGGTTCACTGGTTTCCTGTCCCTGTCCATTTGTGTGTGTATGCAGGCAGACACTGGTCCCCACCCTGAACTCAGGAGTGTCATTAACTCCTCACCGCACAAACCACCCAATCAATCCGCCTCACCATCACTACAGCAACAGGTAGCGTGGGATGCTTCCCGGAACCGCGGAATGCCGAGTATGTTCCGAAACAGCATCATGCGTATTGCAACAAATGTGCATCTTTACGTAGACTTCTTTTTCTGGA
The DNA here is from genome assembly GCA_034509495.1 of Acestrorhynchus altus. Classification (NCBI taxonomy): domain Eukaryota; kingdom Metazoa; phylum Chordata; class Actinopteri; order Characiformes; family Acestrorhynchidae; genus Acestrorhynchus; species Acestrorhynchus altus. Next base: position 2,820,555 of record CM067518.1, on the reverse strand, counting down.
CTTCGGAAGACTGGATGTGAGGAAGGATTGCAAGTACAGAGCACTCATCCAAACCCATGATATTGTTTGAAACTATTATCCCTTTTATACCACAATCAGACAGTTTCTTTGACCATGGTAAATTGTAAATTGAGGAAGTCTGGAAGACTCTTCCTAAAGTTGGTCACTTAGCCAACTTGGGCCGAAGAGCTTTGGTATTGAATGTCGTAGAATGTCTCATATATCCTAGAGTGGCCAGATGGAGGCCTGTGTCCAGTAAAAGAAATAAGACAGCTTGCTTGAATTTGCCAAGGACACCTAAAGGACCCTCAGGTCACAAGAAACGACTAAACTAAACTTGCCAAGAGTTACCTGCAGAAAAGCCTACACCACCCAGAATCTGGCCAATTCCAACCCTATGGTGAAACATGCTGATGGCAACGTCAAGCCATGGGGATGTTTTCTAAGCAGTAGGGACTGGGAAGGTTGGTGAACATGAAGAGATCAGAGAAACCCTTGAGGTCTGTCTCAGATTGGGGCAAAGCAAGGGGCGTCCATGAAGGAGTCTCTAGGCATCCTTTAGACGTCTAACCTGACCCCAGCTTTGAATTCGATGGATCTACTCTCTGGAGAAGCCTGAACATTCCCCAAAACCCTACAAATGTGCAAAGCAGTGTCTGTAGGCTGTGGGCCCTCCCACTTGGGTTGAGGTGGTGGTGGAGATGCCAGTGCTGGCCTTACCCTTATCCAACAGCCTGTTTAAAGTATATGGGTATATAAAGTGTATGGGTGTCTCACGCTTGGAAACAAAGGGAGGGGTAACAGGAGAAAGAACCAGGCCGCAAACCACAGTGTGGACAGCCTCTGTCAACTGGTGCGATGGAAAAAGAGGGAGGAAGGAGACAAAAAGAGGTAGAAGGGGTTGAGGAAAGAGGAGGTATTTGTTGAACACTAGGGCACATGTGGCGATGCTTGGGGGGTTGGTAGATGGAATAGCCTATTGAGACTACGTTGCTGCTTATTGTGTCTGGGATATGCCAAGCAAAACATCACAGGCATTTCATTAAATCTTTGATATGTCATGGTTATGAACTGGCCTGGTGGTGTTCATAGGGATGTGCTAATCCATCCAACCACCTATAGAAATATCTTTGGCACATTTGAGGTTGTTCCAACTCCAGACTAAGATTCCTTAAATTGGGATTTCTGACACTGTTCTGTACCGAATGCCCCCCCAAAAATGCCCAATTGGTCAGTATACTGGATTGTTCATTCCTCTATAAGGGGCTGTTCTCCCCCAACTGAGTACTAGGTGGTGCTTTGTGAATCCCACTTTAGGCCATTCTCTCCACCCATCAAACTTCTACAAAAGCTTCTGAGCTTTATCAAACCCATTTTGCACTCATGTTCCTCTGAAGATCTGATCCGGTCCAAAGAAAACTTTCCCCCTGCCATCTCTCTATTGGTGGGAGCTGATAGAGTCTTCCAGTCTGGCCAGGCATTGTGGGATTCCCGAATTTCTCCTCCAAGCTCCTTTTCCTTCCATTTAGACACCAAGACTTGGTCCCGGTCGGGTGTGAAATACGGTCTGCTTGAGTAATTTGTTCGAATTGTTCATAATTTTATCTCTCAGGAACTTTGACGCCGCTCTAAGCGGATAATCCTGCCGTCTGAATTCCATTCAGAGGATTCTTTAGCAAAAGCAAACATTCCGCAGTGCCGCTCCTCTCCGGCCCCGTGGCAGTGCCTGCCGTTTAGAGAGTTATTAGCGGTTTCTGGAATGCCTCTCCTTCTCCTTTCTGAGGGGATTCCAGCTGAAAAAGAGTAACAATTTAATTCCACTTTATTCTGTTTGATTTGGGGCGAAGGGGCGATTTCCAGTGACTATACGAGGGTGAGGAGGGTGGGGCCTAAGCCTACAATACACAGCTCATCACCCTTTCCCACAATGCAGAAAAAAGAAAGAACAGGGGGGAAAAAAAGAGAGGGGCATAAAACAAGAGAATAGGAAACAGAAAGAGAGAGAGAGGGAGGAGAAAGGACAAGAAAATAGGAAAGAAAAGTGGGCAGAGAACAAGAAAGGGAAAGAGAAAGCTAGAGCAAATGAGGGAGAACAGGGCAGAGGGAATGCAACAGAATAGGGAACAGAAAAAGAATGAGAGAATAGGAAAACGGGGAAAAGAGATTGACAGAACAGGAAAAATTGGAGGAAATAAGAGAATAGGAGAACGAGAGGATGGGAAGAAGAGAGAGCACACGAGAGACCAGGAAAAAGACTGAAGGCAGATAAAAGGATAATGGGAGGAAAGGGAGAAAGAGAGAACCAAGGAGAGAGACCGGGAAAAGGATTCACAGAGCAAACAAAGAGAATGGGAAAAGAGAATGAGAGAACTGGAAAAGACAAAACAAGAGAATGGGAAGAGACAGAATGAGAGAATGTATGAAAAAGAAGAGGAAAAAGAATGGGGAAATAATTTACAGAACAAGTGAGAAGAGAGAAGAAAGAGAGTAGGAAAAAAAGAGTGGTAAAGAGAAGGAGATGATGTATGAGAGACAGAAGAGAAAGAAACAGAGAGAGAGAGAGAGACAGAGAAAGAGAGAATACATCAGCAGTGGGCAGACATTAAATAAACCCACAGAAATGAAAGTGTGCTCTGGCCCTGTCAACACACACATCACTGACATCAAGTGTACTATTACCCTACCACAGACCTGTCCACACACACACACACACACACACACACACACACACACACACACATACACACACACACACACACACACACACACATACATAAAGCCTTACTCACATACGCACTGGCACATATACACTACTGCCCCATGCTGTCCACACTCGGCGGGCCGATGTTGACAGAGACACACAGGGGGAATGATGTCAGTCGTGTTCTGCTGAAAGAAAAGAGTCAAGATGAAAAGAGCCGAAGACTAAAAACATGGAGGAAGTCCCTCTCCTGACCACTTCATTTATTTTCCTGCTCCCACAGAGGTTCCTTACGGACAGCAGCACACATACTCCAGGGACGGCAGGCGTCCCAAAGCTCAGACCAGCTTCCCGCCTCATTCAGACAGTTAACATTAATCTAATCATTATTAATCACCGACCGAGACTCGGTTTAATATCTGACACGGGCTTCTTTAGGTGACCATGGCTAACATTACTAACATACAGTGGACGAAGGGGGCGTCGACTGGCTCTGTGGTCTGGCACAGGCATCCGTTAGCTGGTGTGGTAGAACTTGGGATCTGGCACTTCCCTCGTGTCCTCTGGAAAAGGACTGTTTATCCGGATTTCTCATACGAGGTGGTGAGGAGGTGTTTAGTTTCATTGTGCAAGGCAGGGATACCTCGGATCCTTCGACTGTGTGGCAAACGGTCAGACCTTCTGCAGATGCGGCCAAAATTGCAAAGTTGCCACTAGGGCTGGGCAATATATCGTAAACATATCGATAAATCAGGATATATTTTATACAAGATATAAAGACGACCTTATCATAATACCATATCGGTACGATTTAATTCCAAAAAACAACGTGAGTGGGTCATTTGTGTGGAAATGGTTTCTGGTGGGACGACAGTCGTCTTTTTCCGGATATCTGTCCGTTTGTCTGGTTTTTGTTGTCTGCTTTTTGTTCTCTCGAACTGTCAGTTCGTTAATCCTGGGTTCCTGAACACAAGCCTTCTTGGATATACCCCCCATCCATCCATACCCCCCTCACAAGGTGACCGTGTTTGTTTTTTAAAATAGTGGACACTTCCGTCTGCCATGGTAAAGATGTTGTTGTGCACCGGAACATACGTTGACCAGTAGAATGTTAACTACGGGGCAGGAATGGCCTTCGTCCCACACAGCCATTTGGAACACAACCATTTTAACTGTAGAAGACCATCCATATGTTTAGCTTATTAGATGGTCCAGGTGTCCTGGAGACCCACTGTCCCACACATTTAAGTGCTTTTCCTAATCCCAGCACACCAGACCCAGCCAAATCCATACTGATGCTATGCTTGGAAAATGCCAGGAGCTGAGAAATTCCCAACGTCTCCTTATGAAATCTTCATCCAGCTTTTTTGAATATCAATTTAATATAAATGTTCCAAAGTATTCCCAAAGGCATACCGTGTAAAGACAAACCGACCGGGATTGGGAACCAGGACTTGAGTTTGATTGAGGCGTTCCCTCGGAACTGGTTCAAACAAAGCCAAATGAACAACATGGCGTATTCTTAAGTAGCCATGGTGACAGCAGCGACACCATCTGAACAGGCATAAACAAATGTAAACAAAGTGAACGACAGTAAAGCTGTCACCGAAAGCTGGAACATGGAAAAGAGCCACCATCCAAACGAATCCACCGTCTGTCTCATTAAAGCAGAGTCTGGAGGTTCCCTACATTAGAACAACATAGAGCACTGTTACAGTAACCGGGAATGGTTCTAATTACTGTTCCCTACATGAGAATCTCTGGTACTACATGGATCACAATTACAGAGACCATAAATGGTCCGAATCAACGTTCCCTTTGTTAGAAAACAAGGAACGTTCACACATAGCTTGAGTGTGTGCTGTGCTGGTGTGAGTGGATCACACACAGCAGTGCTGCTGGAGTGTTTAAACCCCTGAGTGTCACTGCTGGACCAGAAATACCAAGCCAACAGCACAAGGGAATTGTCTGCCATCTAAGCCATCCTGACCAGGCCACTGTCCACTTTGCAGTTGTGTTGTGAGGAAGAAACCTGGACTGCTGTGGACTGGAGCTGTATCGTCTCTAGTGACGATGTCTAGGTCAAGTATGGAGGTCTTGTGGTGAGTGATGTGGAGTGACACGCTGACCCAACTGCTGATCTGGGCCACTGCATTCGACAGTCGGTCACCACTGGTAGTGAATCAAGGGACACTATCAGCTGTGCAGGACAACCTGTGGACACATGTGTTGCCTCTCATGGCAGGGCACCCAACTGGCATGATAGCAGGATAATGCTCCCACACACAGCATGGGTTTCCCAGGAATACAACAGGTCCTTGGTCTGCCCAGTCACCAGATCCGTCACCAACTGGGCATTGATGGGAGCAGCTTGGATGCCAGGATCTCCAGGTCCAGCTGCAACATCTGTGTGTAAATGTGCTGCAGGATGCCGTACGGAACCTGCACGTCTCCGTGCCCAACTGTAGCACACTGGAGGGTAGAACCCATAACTGTGCAATTGTACTCCACAGCACTATATAGATCACTATAATAGTGAACAGAAATGGTTCTAGAGTCTATTCCCTATAGTAGTGCACGATAGTGAACTGTTTCAGACACAGACCAGACATTTCCGTGAGGACGGCAGGCCATGTTGGATTCAGGGACTGGTGAAAGGGTGATGATGGACGAGTCTGAATCAGCCCAGTCTAAACAGCCAGGGGGACGCGAGGAGAGATGGGGGCTTTATTCTCCTCCGCAAAGGCCAACAGGGCATCACCCCTGATCCCTCATTCTCTCTGTCACACTCTCTCTCTCTCTCTCTCTCTCTCTCTCTCTCTCTCTCTCCACTAATCTCTCTCTTTAAATCTGTCTCTCTAACTACCCTTCTCCTTTCTTTCTCCTTCTGTTCTCGCTCTCTTTTAACTTTAATTTCTCGCTTCCTCTGCCTCTGCCTCCCCCTCTCTCTTTTCTACTCTCTGTTTTTCTTTCACAACTGCTACTTCTCTCTCTCTCTCTCTCTCTCTCTCTCTCTATCTATCTATCTATCTATCTATCTTCTCTCACTCTTTTCCAAAACGATTCTTTGGTCCAGCTTTCAAAACACCTCCTGCTCCTGAAGGTTTAGTGTGGTTCTGCAAAAAGGAAGGTTTAGTGTGGTTCTGCAAAAGGAAGGTTTAGTGTGGTTCTGCAAATGATGGCAGGTAATTTCCCCAACAGCAACAGCAACACCAGTGGCAGTAATTACCTAATAGACCCCCTTCATTCCACCACATGCATGCCCCCCACACACACATCAACATACTTACACACATATGCTGTACCTCTGTCTGACCTCACACTCCTACACACACACACACACACACACACACACACACACACACAGAGTGCCTGTCCTCTCTCCACTCCTCTGTGTAATGACTTTTAACATAATGGCCTATAGTGTCTCAGTGTGTGTGTCTAATGGGGGGTGAGACAGGGCCCGTCTAAGCCCCCCTCAATTAGTCTCACTGAACCTGTTACCCCATGGACCACACACATGTTCACACTCTCACAGACATCAGGCTTACATATAGACACACACACACACACACACACACACACACACACACACACACACACACACACACACACACACACACTCATTTCATGGTGATAAAGGCCTTGGTGTCAGTGTGCTCTCACAACACATATATCTCTCACAGGAAGCCAAAGCTCAAACATCGCCATCAATCCTACACACACACACACACACACGCACACACACACATACACACACACGCTGTCCCCAAGGCCGCATCCTGTAAGCAGGACCATAAATGATCGCTCCCTCGCTGTCACTGCTCTATCACTCTCTCATACACACACACGCACACACACCCACAGTGAGCAGGACAGGTGGCTAGTGAAGAGGACATGTCTCTCCACCCTCTCTCTCCCTCCCGTATTGAGCGTTCACTGACGGACGTTGATGAACATAGAAGTGAATATACAAAATGTCCAAATGTTTGTGGACATCTTTTCTAATGAATGCATTGAGCTGTGGAGCAATGTGTTCTCTGGACTGATGGTCCTTGATGAATTGGGGAGTTGGGGATGGGTTGTGGGGTGGTGATCATCCAACATCCTGACCTCACTAATGCTCTTGTTGCTGAATGCAGTCAAATCCTCACAACAACGCTCCAAAATCCAGGTCTTTCCTGGACAGTAGATACTCCCAACAAAACTCTTTCAGAGGAAACACAGAAAAGTTATCAGTGGTCCACATTTCAGAAGAAGCCTATGGAGAAGCTTTCCCACAGGCTTAGTTTATGGTCTATGCTGTTGGACTGTGATGCTTGATGCTTGCCCCCCTCCTGGTCCAAACCCCCCTCAGACTTCATGTCGGGAGACAGACAATAGAGCTGGAGTCAGAGCTGAGGGACAGAACGAGTAAAACAGACACCAGCTTAGAAGCAGGAACCTGAGATCAGAGCCTGTGAGATTACTCACACTGAGTCATCAAACCAGTGCGTTACGCAGACAGCGACCTGTCAGAGAGAGCTGCGGAGAGGATTTTGTGGGACTCTGTAAGCTCCATGTTTAGGTTGCTGGAAAATGCTCCTCTGGAACTTTACTTTTAAAGGGATAGTTTGGCTGCAGACCTCGATTTTTGACTGACTGACTCCAGTTTGAGTCAGTCGAGTCAGTCAAGGCATGTTTGGTATCAGAAACGAGGCATCTCCTGGCCTGGCTTGGCGTGAACTGCAAGCAAGACTGAGCACCAGAGGATCACTGTTGTCCATTTGTTTCTCTACATACTTCATTCTCCTGATCTTCACTGGTCAGAACCCCACAGGACCACCACAGAGCAGCTATTATGTGGGTGGTGGGTCATTCTCAGCACTGCAGTCACATTGACATGGTGGTGGTGTGTTAGTGTGTGTTGTGCTGGTACGAGTGGATCAGACACAGCAGTGCTGCTGGAGTGTTTAAACCCCTCAGTGTCACTGCTGGACCGAGAACAGTCCACCAAACAGAAATGTCCAGCTGACAGCGTCCTGTGGGCAGCGTCCTGTGGGCACTGATGAAGGACTAGAGGACGACCAACACAAACTGTGCAGAAACAGACGAGCTTCTGTCTCTGACTTTACATCTACAAGGTGGAGACACTCGGTAGGAGTGTCTAATAGAGTGGACAGTGAGTGGACGCAGTGCTTAAACACTCCAGCAGCACTGCTGGGTCTGATCCACTGGTACCAGCATGACACACACTAACACACCACCACCATGTCAGGTCACTGCAGTGCTGAGAACGACCCACCACCCACATAATACCTGCCCTGTGGTGGTCCTGTGGGGGGAGGAGCTTAGTAAATGGACAGGGTGAATAGAAACAAGGAGGTGGACTGTATGACTTGTATGGTTTCTGTTTCCTGTTAGCTGGCTTCATTAGCCGTGTAGCCCCAGTGCCAACCTAAAGAAGCGAACTTCAGACACCAGAGCTGTCCTCCCTGATCAGCTACATCTGAGTTAAGGGGAAAACTGCGATTTGTTGAACTATCACTTCAAACTCTTCCAAATGTCTCGCTTCGTAGACAGAGGGAGGTGGTAGCAGAGGGCTATTTGATGTCCTGACGCTGACCACATGAGAAAGCTCTCCGGGGGCCTGAACGAGGCTTTTGTCGGCTCGTTCTCGGAGAAGCCTGGAAAGCAGATCAGTTCGATCGTAAAGAGCAAACGAACCATGGGTTGATTCTCAGAAGTTTTTCGCCAGTGCAGAATGCATTCTCAAACATGCTATCCCTTACACGCTCCACATAAACACCAGCAGGCCCTTTTATCTCCGCCTGGAGCGAGAGGAGCATGGCGATGGGGGTTTCTTCACAACACTGCCGCCTCACAGATCACACAAGAAAGAGATTTTTCTTCCTCTCGCACTGACAACACATGCCCATCCAGCTCTTCTTGATGAAAAGTGATTCATTTGATGAACAAGACCCTGCCATTGTCTGCAGTTGTCGTCCATTGTGCCGAGTCGCGCTGACTCAACCGCGCTGATCTCAATCTAAACTGAATCAGAGGGAACAAATGAAAGGAACTCTGTTAAGCATTACAGTGGAGATAAGCAATCATAAAGCATTATAAAGCCTGGTGGAGTCCAGGTCTGGTTTATAGTAGGAATTAATGAGGTTCAGGAAGCCGCGCGGAGGAGGAAAACACCCGTTTTGCGGACACAGAAGCCTTGTGTGTCGTCGTGTAGCCTAGTAACGTTGGTCACGGGGACGTCGCCTGGCAGGGCTTCTGAGGCTGTAGGCCTGAATGAACCCCGAACATCCTAACATAACCCCCCACTGTGGTCCGAAAGTAAAACAACACCCTCTCTGGTCGAACGAATGGAAATGACCACCAGGGACTCCAGTAACTGCATGCATAAAAATGCTGCCCCTGCCAGGAAGTATATTTCCTGGTCTTGAAGCCCCCCAGCCACGTTTCTCTAATCACAGTGGATAACAATGAGGGGGGGACCACATCTGGCTTTAGGCACGGTGCAAGAGTCCTACTCTATTGGCAGAACTTTTATTAAGGGACTAGACAAGCTGTGTGCGTGTGCATTTGCACATCTGTGTCAGCAATGGGTGCAATGATTATGTGTGTGTGTGTGTGTGTGTGTGTGTGTGTGTGTGTGTGTGTGTGTGAGGCCTACCCGTGTTTGCCCTGGCTCTCTGGACTCTGTTGAAGCGTACTGGGTTTGAGCTGATAGCATCTCACCACTATTCCAGCATGTAGGCAAACTAAGAAAGGGAGCGCCTGTGTGTGTGTGTGTGTGTGTGTGTGCGTGTGTGTGCGTGTGTGTATGTGAATTCCCAGATGTGCCGGCTACTTGAGTGTCCATATGTCAGCATATGTGCTCGTGTGTGTGACTGCACGCGTGTGTGTTTTTGTAATTCTGCTTCATGGCCGTTTGAGCCACAGCCGCTCTTTACAGGCTCCATTTAGATTCAGTGGACTGCTGGTTATCAGCACGCAGCACAGGTGCAGACACTGGTGTGTACTCGGCCTGAGTGTGTGTGTGTGTGTGTGTGTGTGTGTGTGTGTGCGTGTGCGTGAGTGTGTGTGAGGAAGAGAGAGATTAAGGAGTACACTATTGCTTGTCCCCTTCTCCTAAGAAGTTGCCATTTGGGAGATACAGGGTTTTGGTTTGTTTGGCTGTTGTTCCCTGAGGTTCTGGGCCTAGAACCACCCCTGCCATTAAGTCTAATTCTAGCTCTTGAAGCCCCTCAGCTACAGTCTAATCACGGTGAATACCCATGTGTCTCTAATGTCACACCACTGCAATTTATACCCCTCTGGCCCACATCTGGCTTTAGGCATGGTGCAATTATGACCATGTTTATCTGCTCCAGAGAGTCCTATTCTATTGGCAGAACCTTTTCTTAAGGGACCAGACCAGCTGTTTCTGCATTTGCACATCTGTGTCAGCAGTTGGTGCAACTTAAAGTAGCTGAATGCATTCATTGGAAGGGGTGTCCACAAACTTTTGGACAGTGTATAGTGTAGCGTGTGAAGGTGTCTCATGTATTTTAAACTGGCATTGATGGGTTCTGCAGCCTCCGTCCTGCAACTGCTGTTCTAAAGGACTTTAACATCATCAGATAAATCCGTACCTCTCCGAGTGACACAGATACGGTTCCACAGTGGGTCGTAGTTAAGCACTGGTTCACCTCTGTATTTGTTTACGTTTACATTCCGATTGCATTGGGAATGGCGGGGTTACGCGGGCATTCCCCGACATAACAAGAGAAAGTCTTTGGGTGATTTACGACAGTCAGCCGAGACGCTTCATTCCCAATAAATCTCCGGCTGTGTCGCTCCGGACAGTAACACAAGCATGTTTCAAATGAAGCTGTAAAGGCCTTGTTTCAAAGCTGCTGAAAAGCCATAACTTACACGCGGAGGACGGCCCGTCCTTTTCATGTGCTCTCCGGGCCCACGGAGCGCCACAGGAGGAGAGCACTCAGGACCATTTGTTCGGGATTACTGCTCATTTAACAGATTTCCAAAATAGTTGCTTGTCTTCAAAGGGGTGCAGGAGATTCAGTAGCTCCTCCACTCCTCAGTTCTCAGCTGGGGCTCGATCTGTCTTAATCGCAGCTCATGTTGTTGTCATATCAGTTTAACAACAATAGATAAGGAAGCAGAGGTTGCGTACGTACATATTTCAGATTATCGGAACAGGAATATTTTATTTATTATTTCGCTTATAAATGCTTTTCTTCTTCTTCTTCTTCTTCTTGTACTATATAATTTTTTTTATTTTTTAATTATAATGATGATTATTATTATTTGCATTATTTTACTGTTAAGTTCAGAAATACATGTTATAATTTTATAGTTCATTAGATTTTCTTCTTGTTATTATTATTATTGTTATTATTATTATTATCATTATTATTATTGTTATTATTAATAATTGGATTCCTAAGTATGAAGTTAAATTTATGTAAAATTCACTTTTTGTTTTATAAAATGTAATTTTTTTTTTTATTATATCATTTTTTCACTAGATGTCATTTTTTTATGATTACTTGTTATTTTTAAAGGTCATTTACTTAAATATTTATGTATTTGTTTCTGTTTCTTTGGTTCACGTTTGTATTTGAGAAGTTTAAGTTTAACGTTTCAAAAGAACTGAGGAACCCGGTGCTGTAAAATGCCCACCTGTGTGGCAACTGGTGTTGAAATCCACGGCAAAGCAGGGAAAAGTGTTTTGGATTGCGTCTTCCCTGTTTTCCACTCTTGGTTCGAGCGGCGGCCTTTGTTCTCTGTTCTGAAGTGGGGTCCGGGTTTGAACATGATTAGAAGCATGTTGGGGAATTGGCTCCATCCTCTTTTTAGGAACAACAGCTCCAGCTGGGCCCGGCACAAGCTTAAGTAACACCAGACCCTTCGATAAGCAGGGTTATATTGTATAATTGTGTGTGTGTGTGTGTGTGTGTGTGTGTGTGTCTGTGTGTGTGTGTGTGTGTGTGTGTGTGTGTGTGTGTGTGTGTGTGTGTGTGTTGTGTTTTTGTGTGTGTGTTTGACACTCTATATGTAACTGTGATGGGTTGTCCTCAAAAGCATAACATCTTTCCTCCTTAGACAGTCTTCTAGCTTCCATGGGTTTAGGATCTGAGCAGGTTTGGTCCACGCTGCCCGGTGCCTGACCCTCACACTAATCTTTTAACAAGGATGGACTTTGGAAAAGTATTAGATAACACTTTCACATCCACAGGTTCTAGTTGGCTCAGACATGGATCAAATATTCCTGAAAAAGGGATGAACTGTCTGGAACATCTGGATTACTGGGAGAAATTCCCGGTGACAATCTATCTGTTGCCCATTTGAAAGAAAGAAATAGGCAAGATGTGAGGGCTCCTACTTGGCATCTTCAGCGAGCTTTCGTCAATCAGACAATCAGACTGTAACCTCTCTCACTGCCAAAATCCAAAAATCTGTGTCAAACTGTGAAAACTCCAAGTCCTCCAGGGCAATTTTGTGCTGACCATGTTGCCGCGAGAGTTGAGATGTTCCCCTATGATGTTACTACGTCCATCCCGACCAACAGTCCAACTGGGCCTCTGTTTAGCCTATGTAACAGGAATCTGTTCACCACCTACAGCCCCATACCAGCTCGTTGTGGTGAAGTTCCTAACTCTAACATCATCTGCAGATTGATGATTTGATGTAATAATGAATGCAGCTGTGATTGACCAGAATCAGTCCATGATATGGATAAGACACGCCCTTATTAGGAGCACTTGTTTTTGGTGGACACATGAACAATTACACAGAAATTAACCACAAATATCCAACCGACAGCGTCCTGAGCCGTCCTGAGATGACCAACACAAACTGTGCAGAAACAGTTACTGTCTCTGACGTTACATCTACAAAGTGGAAACACTAGGTAGGAGTGTCTATTAGAGTGGACAGTGAGTGGACGCAGGGTTTAAGCACTCCAGCAGCACTGCTGTGTCTAATCAGGTGGAAGTAAAGAGTACCTTTGTCCATATAGTTGTATGATGGTTTATTACTGTGTGTCGTCTGTTATGGCTCAACTTTTTTTGGAGGGAGACCAGCAGTGATTAGGATCCTGACAGGCTGGTGTTTGGGAAGAAAGCAGTGGATTCTCAGGAGCAGGAACAGCGGTATTCCAGGAGGTTTCAGACAGAGAGAGAGAGGCCTGGGGTGGATGAGCTGCGGCTGGCTGCAGAACTGGTGAAAGAGACATCGTTTGGTTTCAGCCACACTGGATATAGTCTGTTCAGTACCACCCTGTTGGTGTGTTCTGTAAATGCTAGTAATGTGTATGATTGGCTGAGACGGAAAAAGGGTCTCCGTTAAATGTTTTTTTAGTGAGTGTTAGTGTTTGTTTTTAATGGTGCACTGCCTCCGTGTGTATGCGAGAGAGAGAGAGAGAGAGAGAGAGAGAGAGAGAGAGAGAGAGACAGTGAATATATAATTATATATGAAAGTCAATGATGGTGTTTTGCTCTATCGCAGGTTTAAACATGTTGACTGTTTTGGGTCTGGGCCTATACCTGTGTGTGTGTGTGTGTGTGTGTGTGTGTGTGTGTGTGTGTGTGTGTGTGTGTGTGTGTGCGTGTGTGTGTGCGTGCCTGCTCTCATATGGAATGTATATCAGTCAGGGAAAGTCCAGGCTGTGCTGTGCATTCCAGACTCCAGAGCTACAGGTCCAGACACTCGTTCCAGTCTGGCTCAGAGCTGCCCATTAGCACCTCAGTTTCCTGCTGTGCGCGCCGTTTATCATCTGACCGGGTCACCACAGCCTGGCCAGCTCAAAGCACGGACGGTGGATTAGAGGCCCTGTGGTTTCACAGAGGCATGCTGCTCATCTTCACACTTCTGGCAACTCAGGCTCACTGAGTGATGGTTATTACTTCCCAAATAAATCAGCCATAAAACAAACGTTAAATATGAATCAGACGCATAAACAAATGAATCAAACGCTGCACTGTCCACCCTTTAGTGTCCATTTTCTGAGGAACACCTCCTGTTCAAGATCCAAAGCGTGCCAGCTCACCTGTTAAACATGGTGGTGGGGGTGTAGAAATGCACTAGTACCACAGGGACCATTTGGCAACACTCTGGAGATGACGCTACGCAGGATACCACTTAACAACTGCACTGCAACCAACTTACGGTAACCGCGACATCTTACAGCACTTAGCAACCTCTATCAACCACTAACCTTCCATGGCGTCACTGAGCAACACAATGGAAAACGCCTAGCAACCACTTGGCAGTTCTGTAACAGAAGCACTTGGCCAGCACTTGGCGGCTCCATGAAACCACCTGCCCAACCACTTGGTGACTCCATAAAACGCGTAGCTGCTCGTTGACTCTATAGAGACCACATGCAACCACTCAGTGACTCCGCCCAGAAACCACATAGCAACCACTTAGAAACACCACCAACCACACAGGCCATTAATGTTTCATATCTTGTCCAGAGGACTATTTGCTCTTTCCACAAACATCAGCACAACGAAATGCCGTCTGAAATTCCGGCTCATTAACGTTTCACACTTCAGCCTCCAGGTGAGGTAGCATCCTGGTTTGGGGCAGGGTGGAGTGGATTAGCAGGCCTGCAGATTCCCGCTGGGCCCAGACACACTCTCCCAGAGGCTCTACATTAGTCCTGCTGCTGGACCGTGGGCTGGATGTTGGCCAGATGTGGGCCAGATGCTGACCGCCTCTGTGCTTCCCTTCAAAGAAACAATTAGGGACAATTATCGCAACACATAAATGAATTTCGTTCATGATTGTAATGTTTGGATGGGGGCAGGGGTGATTGAGGAGGACAGTGCAGGTGGTTACCAATCTACCAGTACTCAGTGGAGAGAGAGAGAACTTTAGCGCTGTTTGAGCACTGCACATCTGGACAAGTGCTGCCACTCACTGCTCTACACCATGCTCTACACACGCACACACACACACACACACACACACACACACACACACACACACACACACACACACACGCACACACACACACACACACACACACACACACTTGTGCACTCTAATCACTAACACTGATTTAATAACGGTCATTGCCTTAATGATGCCTCATTTCTTGTAATTAAATTCGACCATAAGTGGGTGGTCATTGAGCAGCTGACCATATAAAGCCCCACCCACTCAACTTGTAGCGATGCGGGCCACACCTACACCCTAATGCCTGGCCAAGCCCCTGCCTGTGTGGCCAGTGTGTGTGTTGTGTGTGTGTGTGTGTGTGTGTGTGTATATCTTTGTGAGGACACAGCAGAGCAGAACAGAGACACAGTAGAGACCAGAGCTGGATATAGAACCTAAAGCTATCAATCTGGAGAAAATGCAGAGAACCCTTTCATCAGGCAAAGGGTTCTCTGAGTATTCATGGTTCTGTATAGAAGCATTATCTTATTGAAGAACCCTGGTCGAACCGTCATTTTTAGTTTCACAGTAAAACCACACATTAAATGGTTGTGATTTAAGAGAGCCGTCTTTAAACTGGAAAATTTAAAGAAAACCTTAACGTTCGTTGCCAGTCGTTTTGAGCATTTCTGGTCCATTTAGGGTTGCAGTTCTGGGACTAGCAGAGCCTGTAGAATACAGTCCCACAGAGGGACGGTGAAATACCGTGAAGAATACACACGGCTGAGCGTGTGTGGAGTGCGAGTGATCAGGTCTGATCCGTGTTTAGCGAGTTCTCACAATGAGTCGGTGAAGCGTGATGTCATTCTGATGTCTCCAGCGGCCTGCCCGTTGAGCAGCGGGCTGTTTCTGTGTGTTTGAGCGGAAGACTGGCACCTTGTGTGGCTGTGTGGGAGTTTGTTTGTCTGTGAGGCTGCTTTCAGCTACTCTTCATCAGTGTGTGTGTGTGTGTGTGTGTGTGTGTGTGTGTTATTGTGTGTGTGTGTGTGTGGCGGGGGGTCCTTTAGCTGGTGACGACTGAAGACTTCATTTATTGTCTACTGTAGTTCAGCACATGGTAAAGTAATCTCCCTCAAAGAGAGAGAGAGAGAGAGAGAGAGAGAGAGAGAGACTGTACTTCAGTGTAAATGTATATTCAATGGACAAAAGTATTGGGACACCTGCTCATTCACTGTTTCTTCTGCTGGGTATTAATAAGTTTATCCTGCTTTTGTCGGAGTAACTGTCTCCACTGTCCAGCTTTCAACTAGATTTGGAGCATTGCTGTGAGGATTTGATTGCAGCACCCCACCCAGTACTAGGGAATTCTGAAATTCATGTTCCTTTTCACTCAAATAGTGATGGTGTGACGTTTCAGTGACGTTTTCCATCTCTGACCGATTGCTGGTGAAACTCAGCAGAAGCTGGATGATTATGTTAGCAGATGAAGGGTGATATATCCTTACACACACACACACACACACACACACACACACACACACACACACACACACACACACACACACACACACACACACACAGCTTGTCTTCTCCCTCTAGGACAGCTCCTAAAGCTGACATACACTCACTGTCACACTCGGCCTGCCTTTCCTCTGTCTGCTACATGACAGGCCCCTGTGGGACACCTCCTAAAAGATGCTGTACTCACACACACACACACACACACACACACACACACACACACACACACACACACACACACTGTGCCATAGCCTCCATAGATCATATAATTCCACATTAAACCACATCACACACCATCTCAGTTCTTGTGTTCCTGCACTAAGTGTGCTTCTCATGGCTGATGGTATGGCGTCTCCATGCTTTCTGCTCAGTCTTCTCCACATTCTCTTCTCCTTATTACCATGTACACACACACTGCACTGACACCACTGCAGTGACACCAACATGGTGGTGGTGTGTTAATGTGTGTCGTGCTGGTACCAGTGGATCAGACACAGCAGTGCTGCTGGAGTGTTTAAACACTGTGTCCACTCACTGTCAGGCTCTCCTAACTAGTGTCTCCACCTTGTAGACGTTAAGTCAGAGACAGAAGCTCATCTGTTTCTGCACAGTTTGTGTTGGTCATCCTCTAGTCCTTCATCAGTGCTCACAGGACGCTCCGCACAGGACGCTTTCGGCTGGAAATTTCTGTGTGGTGGACTGTTCTCGGTCCAGCAGTGACACTGAGGGGTTTAAACACTCCAGCAGCACTTCTGTGTGTGGTCCACTCATACCAGCGCAGCACACCCTAACACACCACCACCATGTCAGTGTGACTGCAGTGCTGAGAATGACCCACCACCCACATCATAGCTGCTCTGTGGTGGTCCTGTGGGGTCCTGACCACTGAAGATCAGGGAGAAAGAAGGTGAAATACATTTCTCTTGCTAAGATATTTGCAGTGATACTGAATATTAGATATATAATTAGAATTGGTGCACAAGACTGGATCCAGTGCTCCCAGTCAGAGCAGGACTGGCAATGTTCTGGGCCTCCAGTAAGAGCTACTGGAACTTGTCTCATTCTCTTGTCTTGTTGTGAGTGTGTAGAACAGCCTCTTTCTTCTTTCCCATTCTGTGTAGTATCTTCCCCCTCCCGGGTCACCCCCAGGTCCACCTAATGGTGATGCATGGGCTGTGAAGTGTGTGTGTGTGCGTGTGCATGTGTGTGTGTGTGTGTGTGTTTTATCTCCCCACGTGGCGACAGTGTGATGGCTGTGTTATCTGCTGCAGAACTGTGGAGTGGAGCAGAGAGACCGGGCCTGCCCTGATGAAAGAGCCAGAACACCTCACACAGGACAGCGCCCATTAATCACACACACATAAACACACACTCATGCACACATACACACACATGATGGTATCTGTGCTCTCATACACACAAGCTGCTCACACATATTGGCAGACGTGTTCTTACAGACGTGAACAAGGCTGTAGAACTCTGATTGACCCATTGGTGCTTGTCAGGGTACAACATACATGCTAAACGTCTCAACAGCCACACACACACACACACACACACACACCCACACACACACACTGATTATGTGCTAACACTGTGGAAAAAGCACTGCTTTGATTGGTGTATTGGATTGAGGATGAACTGGAATGTCCCGCCTACTTTATTAACCTTTTGAGCTTCAGGCCAATTTTGCGGGATTTTTCATAGATTGATGTATTTTTATTCTCCAAAAGTATTAATAGTTTGTTTTTTGTTTGTTGAGATTGTAGTCTACTCAGATTTGTCTTCATCTGAGATGTAAAAATTAACAGAATATTCGTATGATGTTTAATTACAATTAATACAATTAATTTTCTTGGTTATAAAAAAATCTGAAATCATGTTTGAAATTGATTATCCAGAGTGTTTTGGAGCTCAAATGGAATAATTTCATGAGTTATTTGTAATAATTTAATTGACAAGAATTTTTTAAATGTTTTGATAGTGGTACAAATAGACTAAAACAACAACCTGAATTAATTTTTTTTATTAATGTACATCAGTATTATCCCTTTTTATGACTTTTATTCTGAAATCTGAGCAAACAGCCCCTCCCTTCTCATTTTCCTCTATAAACCTGTATCTGGGTCATTGATGTCATTAGCACCCCCCCCCTCCCCCCTCAATGATCTGTTGAAATCTGCGGGTGGTCAGAGCAGTACCCTATTATTTGGACATCAGTGATGTCACTAGCCCCGCCCCCTCTCTCAGACATTGGATAGAGCAGTAAACATGCACTGGACGCTTCTTCAGCATTTCAACTGGGATTTAATTCAGTTGGGAATGAATTTAGCGGTTTTCTGAGCTGAATTACTGATAATTCATCACACGACCATCAGTTATGGTTATATAGGGTCCGTTTGTTATGACAGTCATGTCTGTAGGTTACTCTGATCCTGGGTTATAAAGGGTTAACCTCCAGAACATCCAGGACACTCCAAACAGAAGGTAATTGTGTGACACTATGAAAGTACCCCAGGTGGTTGTAAGTGTGTGGTGTGTGTGTAGGTGGTGTTGTCATTTCCTCCACACTATAGGCTGCAGTCCAGTGGCAGCTTTAATGAGACGAATAGGAGCTGACTGGTAGATGAACGCTAAGGGGGCCAGTTCACACACCAATGCAATCAACACCCAGCATTCCGCCTGGCGGACCAAGACCCACATTAAGAAACCTTCATGTCCCCTTGGAGAAGAGCCCGATATGGAATTAGCTGTGAACTTTATGGCCCTCCATGCTTCAGCAAAGCCATCAGCGCTGAGTGATGACCTTTTAAATTGAGGAGCGGGAGCTTTATGTTCACCACTATGAGCTTCAGCTCATCTCGTTCAGTTTGGGGGACCATATTCTGCTTCCAGAAGGACACACTGCTGTCCACGGTGGTTAGGATGTGGCTGGGGGCTTTAGGTAGGCCTAAGTTGTGGCACCATGACAGTGTGTGTGTGTGTGTGTGTGTGAGAGAGAGACAGAGAGAGAGCATAATTTTTGCATAATACTTTTTTTCATCCCAATTTAAAAATAAAATGAATAAATATGTGATTAATACTAGAAGTAAACTCTTTGTTTATTTACATTTCGGTTTGGGCAGTGGTCAGTAGTGACCAATAGTGGTGGTGGGGCTGGGCTTAAACCGACACATCTAAAGCTTTCACTAACCCAGATATTGAGTTACAAAGAAAAACGAGAAGGGAGGGGCTGTTTGCTCTCTTTCTTTGCTCACGCAGTGTTCAAATTTCAGAATAAAAGTCCTGAGAAGCAGTAATACGTACATAATAAAAATAATAAAGGTCATTTAGGTTGTTTTTTAAGTTTGAGCTGCTTATTATAAATATCCTTGTTGATTTAATCATCAAAAATATCTCATCAAGATTCTTGCTTTGATTCTTGATTCTTGATTAAAACATCGTCACATTCATACAAAATAATACAAAATAATATTATCTAGTATGTGTGACCTCCGAAAGTTCTAAAGGTCAAGCCCTGAAAGGTTCTGTGGTCCCAAGCACGGATATCTAATTCCAGGAACAACTGGACTCGATGCCTTTTGTAAGCTTTTCATGCCGAACAGCGTCTGTGTGGAAAAGCCACCGGAACGGTGACCCTCCGTGCTCGGAGCCGTT
Source organism: Acestrorhynchus altus (assembly GCA_034509495.1). NCBI lineage: Eukaryota > Metazoa > Chordata > Actinopteri > Characiformes > Acestrorhynchidae > Acestrorhynchus > Acestrorhynchus altus. The sequence goes on along the minus strand of CM067518.1, from coordinate 2,800,790 downwards.
CGGCCCTGCAGTGGAAATGAGGACAGCTTTCACGTCCCCAAAAAGGACACACGGTCATCCTAATTCAGATTTATTTGCAGATGATTTATTTATTAAAAAATACGCCCAACGTTCGTCCGAAAGTGCTTTTCATTGCCTAAAGGATTTGAATATTTTATTATCGTTGACCGTCAGCCAGTAGAGCGCACATGCAGACTGAGACAGGGTGTGCTCCGACAGTAAATGATGTTCCTTTCTGCATGGCTGAAGACTCTTCCACTCAATCTGTCGACAGAAACACATCAGAAAAGTGTAAACTAATCAAACCCATAAAACCTGCTTCCAGCACCAGCAGACCTCACAGATGCACTGCTGTTTCACTGATTAGTCTGGGACATACACGAGTGTGTTTTAACAGTGTGTGTGTGTGTGCGTGCAGCACTTTGGCCTTCTCCCCGGTGACACACACACACACACACACACATACACACACACACATTAACACAGGTGTTTGTTTTTAATTGGCCAGTTGGCTGAGTGAGACACGGAATCTCATGTGATTGCGTGTCTCTGGTGCATGTCCAGACCAGATGAAGAGCAGAGCGGCCCATCAGAGCAGTGGCACATTGTTAGCAATTAGTGCCGACTTGCTGGTGATGTTTACACGCCTTAGAAATCTTTAGGGCCAGACGGCCCTCAGGGGCCAAAGTCCAGCACGGTTTAGTGATTTCCCTGCACACTTGTTTCAGCTCATCAGACGAGGGTTTAGTCACGGAAATTCCATCAGGAGACTCAAATGCCACGCCTTCCGTCTTCCCTCAACCAATCACTTGCCTCCTTCCTTTCTGCTGCCACCAGTTTGGTCCTGTTGGTCATCCCAGGGGTGGTTCAGCAGGATCTCAGAAGCCCCAGATATTTCAAGACCTGGTCTGTCTACGATGGGGCCGGAACCTATTAAAATCAGCGCACAGAACCTTATAACAAGTATAGAACCAAGCACAGATATGAAATAGTTACGACATTCCAGGCAGATACATTGTTCACATCCCAAAAAGAGGACATGCCTGGGAAGTATGTTCATCCTAATTCAGGTTAGTATTGCAAGTTTTCCGGAGATGGAGTCATTATTTCCCATCGAATTTGGTTCCTCTGCACAATGGCACGTGTGTTTGGAGACAAGATCCTGTTGGGTTCTTCTGCTTTAAAGAACAGCACTGGATTAAACATCAAGTTCCCCAAAGACAAATAAGGTTCCATTGCTTCACAGACTGGAATTTGTGAGTTCCCTGGAGATCCCTGCATCCTGTGAGTTTGATATTCAGAAGATAATCAATCAGCAGCTGCATTGTTGAGAGCAGGCCTTTGTCAACATCATCAAACATCATCTGACATCATCAGAGGACAAAGACAAAGTCTATGAAGAACTGAATGATTCCCAAAGTCAGCTGTCTTCCGGTGTTATTCCCTTTTTCTCCAACCTGAATGACATTTTCTTTTATCTGCCGTTTGCTATGCAGGTCGGTGGTTTTGCGGAATGTGTGATGTTTCACGTTTATTCGGCGTAGCGGTGATCTGCTCAGTGATGATGTGAGGAACGTGGTGACGTTAGGGAAAGCAGAGCAGATGCAGGTAAGGAATATCTCAGTTTTATTCTGGTGATGTATTTTAGCAATGCATCACTGGCACACAGACACGAAATCAGATATTTGTCTCAGTGTTTATTATCTTTTTGCTCTAAATCGAACGACTGAACTTTCAAAGGCCTGTATTTTGGTCTGATAAGAGTTGAGCGACGTGTTGATGTTGGAGAACAAGTTGCTCATAGAAAGAGACCCTGTTTTCCTTTCCTACGGTAGATGATATATTACACAAAGACCTTACCTTCCAGTTTGGAAATAAGAGCCGATGAGGGGGAATGTCAAATGTCCAGCATACACATCTAAATCCATGCCCACGTAAACAGACAAGCGCAGTTGCTTCAGCTTACATGACGGTCAGTCCTGATGTAGCCTGTCATGAAAAAATGAGGTCAACCCCCCTTAAAAATACATATTTCTGTAAATAAATGGACATTTTCTTTAGATTTTCTTGTGAAGAAAATGTTCGGACTTCATAGGAATTTTCCCGCCCGTTTGGAAGTGCCAACCCCATTAGGACTCCTCGACATGCGCCTGACACCAGGGATCCCTCACTTTCATTTTTCAGGGGTTTATAGGAGACACATGCTAGATATCATAGGCTACTTAAAGTAAAATTTGTGAATAATCACAAATGATCGTCCTTAGTTTTTGAGCTGACGACGCAAAAATGTCCTGCATGTAACTGTCCGCAAAGTGTGGACGTGGGGTTTTAGGGGTTAATTACATTTTGCGGATTTATTCGTTTGATAGGTGTCGTCACAGTCGCCTGAGCGAGTAAAAATGCTCCAACAAAAGAGAAAACGCACACTGGAGTATTCTGAACTGAGGTCAGAAAGGTCAGAAGTGCACAAACACCTTTATGTGTGATTCCCATCACCTCCTCTCAGAGCGAGGCCTCTTTTACGGGCCCGGTTCTCTCAGGAACCCCCACCGCTGCACTGACCCTCTTCCTCTCATTCATTAAAGCGGTTTTTACACTGTAGAGCTCAACCCAGCTCTTTTCCACGCTCCGGTCACACTCATAAATGCAGCTCCTCTCACAGGAACCCTTTCACAGCAGGAACTAGTGAGCTGGGTGCTCAGACACATTTCACTCTCACTTCCCTCAGTCTATGGAATACTGGAGGCCCCGGAATCCCTAACCATCTCAGGATGCATACTATACTCATAGTCCGTGGGATATGAAAGGCTAACGCTAAATGTAGATCAGCGTATCCTGAGTAAATTTGGGAAGATGTAGTGCCTGTTTCTGATCTTGGGAAAAGATGTCCTGAAAAGGGTGTGGGAATGCCAGAATTCCAGTCGGAATCAGATGGCATAGTGAAATTGGTAGAGCACACCAGAACATACGACCTACACATTTTGCAACAGTTTACATTTTGGAGCATTGATCGTTGTCTTTTAGAGCAGGGACCAGTTACTCTCCTCACTATCAATTTCCATGGAATACCGGCGACCCCGGAATCCATAAGCATCCCAGGATGCATACTATTCTCATACACTGTCGAGTATGAATACTAATCCGAGATCAGCTTGAATGGAGGACTCTGCAAAGAGCAGCAGATGTAGCTTCTGTTTCTGAACGTAATGGAATCCGTAATGGAATCCAAAATGTGTCCGTTTGCCGGAATTCCAGGTTGGAATTAAATAAATTGAAACTGGCAAAGCACACAGTGAACATATTACTCCCTTTTCTGCCTTTTTAATTTATAAAACATTTCATAACACAGCAGCACTAATGTTGCTTCTCTTAAGATGCTTATCCAATTACATGATTCGCCACAGAAATCAGCTTGACGCAGGGTTTCATGGTTTTCCAAGGAGAAGCACTGGAACAACTGGAATGTATTTAGATCAAAGACCTCCAGGAACCGTATTACACAGTAAGGTCGTAGAACTTTTTAAAGCTAAATATTTGTATGAAATTGACCATGTTTTGATCAAGAATTTAGAAGGTTATAGATTTTCAATGACGTCATCATCCCGCCCCCTCTTGCTGATCGGTCAGAGTGAGGTCATGAGGACAGAGCAGTAAACATGCACTGAATGGCTACTTTGGCATTTAAACTGGGATTTAATTCAACTGGGAAGCTCTGAGCTTGAATACGAACTGATAATTCATCACACTCATATATTTCATGATGATATGGTTCGATACTCTAGATTCCGAGATATGAAACTTAGAACACCAGCATGTAACTGCCTGCAATAACCAGCCCTTGACCTGCGTAGTGTACGTTGGTACATTCTGGTCATGCTGGTCATGTTGGTCAGCCAGCGTGGTGATGCTGGTCATGCTGGTCCACCTGTTGGTTGATGCGGGTCATGGTTCTTGATTGTAATAATACCATCTGATCTGGCAATGAGAGACCTTATAAAAGACCTTAAAAGGTAACTCTCTCTCTCTCTCTCTCTCTCTCTCTCTCTCTCTCTCTCCCTCTCTCTCTCCCTCTCTCTCTCTCTCTCTCATCCCGTGTGTGACCCCGTACATTTGCTTATGAAATATGCACGTGTGAAGCATTAGCACCTACATGACACTACATTCCTGCCGAGTTCTGTTATGATACTGTGTACACAACACTCCTGAGCTTCAGAAACACACTCTTCAGAAGCAGATTCATCAGCAGAAGCTGGGAAGCTGGACGCTGCTCTGCTCACATGGTCGGGCCTCATTTCTGAAAACCCGCCCCTTCGTCAGATTAAAGTATAAATATTTAGCCGGTGCTGCTTTTGTATTGCTTTTATCTTAAAGTGATCAATATCACGATTTTCTGTTTATTTCCACACAGCAAAGTGTGAGCATTTCTGATGAGACGCCTTGGATCTGGACATCAGTGACCAGTGGAAATCAATGAAAATGTTCAGATGCTATAATACACAATGCATTATTATTAATAATATTACTATTTCTTTTCTCTTTAAGCATCTAAACATGTTTTCGAGTGAGAATCAAGTCAATTATCAAGTTACGTTCAGATGATTGACAGACCAACATGAATTCGAACAGAAATGAACAGAAATATTTGACCCCAAAACTTCTTATTACGGTTGCCATAGTACACGGTGTTGTGTTTCTCTCCACTTGTGCGTTTTGCCTGATCCCGATGCAGCGATAGTGGAGTTCATTTAAAACAGCAGTGTGACAGATGATACGGGTGCAGAGCGGCACACACTGCGGAGGTGTGTGTGAGGAAATACCCCAAAAAAAGCTGCCGAACCTCAGGAGGTCATGGCTTCAATCAGACCCACCGTTATTAACACCTCCGTAATCCCTGGAATGGGTTCGATTTTCTCACTGTAATCATTAGAGCATTTTTTTGTGACCAGCACGGCCTTTAAAATAACCAGATTGTGCTTGAGTCAGAATCTGGACTCTGTACTGATCTGGCTGAGACCTTTAAAATCATACGCAGCCCTCAGCAAGTGTCTAAAGCCAACGAGGAACACGAGTGTGACTTCAAAATACACACTGCAGTGGTCAGTCTGCTATAAATCCACACCGTTTGGTGGTAACAAAGTCAAACGGAGGAAATTACTCCATACATTATTGATAATGGCACACTGGACCACCAGCTGAGGGGCGCAAAGTCAGTCTCTGATGGGTTGGCAGGGGAGCCTGTGGTTAGTCTCAGAGGTCAGTCTCTGACCGGTAAGCAGGGGAACCCAAACTCAACCTCTGAAGGAATGGCAGGGGAGCCCAAGGTCAATCCCTGATGGGATGGAAAGGGAGGCCAAGCTCTCAGCCTCTAAAAGGGTGGCAGGGGAGCCTGAGGTCAGTCTCTGATGGGGTGACAGGGGAGCTCGAGGTCAGTCTCTGATGAGATGGCAGAGGAGGCCAAGCTGCCAGCCTCTGAAAGGGTGTCAGGAGAGCCTGAGGTCAACCTCAGAATGGGTAACAGGGGAACCCAAGCTCAACCTCGGAAGGGGTGGTGGGGAAGCCCGAGGTCAGTCCCTGATGGGGTGGCTGGGGAAGCCAAGCTCTCAGCCTCTAAAATGATGGCAGGGGAGCCTGAGGTCAGTTTCAGATGAGGTGGAAGGGAAGACCAAACTCAGCCTCTCTATGAGTTTAAAAAGATTCCAGTAAGATTCTGGTATTCCATAGTTCAGGGACTGATATTCCAGAGTTTAGGAGCTGGTACTCCAGAATTTATTCTCTACCCACCCAGAGAGAGCATGGACAAATTTGCTCTCTCTGAGTCCAGCTGCCGATGGCAAATACCATGACCCGGAATTCGAGCCTGCCTTCCTCGGTCGGAAGCAAAGATGATTAGTTCTGGCACCTCAACTCATCCCAAATGTATTGGATGGACCTCCATCACTCCAGAGAACCCAGTTCCACTTCTCTACAGCTCAGTACAGGGGTCTCTTTGCCCTTATGTTTGACATTGGTCATGATGACCTTACGCTTGGTCTGTTGGGAATGTTTTTGGAGGGTCAAGCCGTGAGCAGTGTGGAATCACTAATTTGAGTGATTACAACGACTATGTGATGCAGAGGCTGGCTACAGTATTGACCACACACTCAACACCCCCCACACAGCACTCCTACCTTAAACACACAAACACATGCACACATCTGGACACAGGACCTTTTTGCCTGACCAATTAGTGCTTTTCCACACATGAAAAAAAAAAAACTCAAAAGGAAGACAGAGAAAAAAGTGTCCAAATTCCGGCCACATGCCTTGGATCTTGGATCGAGCACACTTGCTCAAATGAAACACACACACACACACACACACACACACACACACACACACACACACACACACACACATGAAAGGCGCAGGATTATAAAAGCGAACTAATCTTTGGCCTTTAAAACACACCGAGTTTATTTTTACAGTCTCCAGCTGTACATGCCTACACTCTTCTCTCTCTGTGTGTGTCTGTGTGTGTGTGTGTGTGTGTGTGTGTGTGTGTGTGTGTGTGTGTGTGTGTGTGTGTGTGTGTGTGTGTGTGTGTAAATAAAGGAGCTCAGCAGAGAGGGAGGTATATTAAGGTATAGACAGATGAACAGAGGGAAGGAATAAAGGGCACATGCTCTGCAGATGCTCCGCGGCAGAAGATCCGAGATAAACTGGGAAGAATGATGGAATTTTGTGGGAAAGAGAGACAAAAGAGAGCGAAGCGCGAGAGTCTCAGCCTCCCATACATTCACAACTGTGAGGTTCCTGCTGCTGAACGTGGAGCTGAAGTGAACATGTGCAGATTCCGTTTCTCCAAACCTTAGTCGTTCACAGACTCACAGCTATGTCCAAAAACGGGTGTGTGTTCTCTACATCGAACAACCACAACACCATGCTTATTCACCCTGATCTTCAACGGTCAGGACCCCACAGGTCCACCACAGAGCAGGTGTTATGTGGGTGGTGGGTCATTCTCAGCACTGCAGTCACACTGACATGGTGGTTGCTTTGAGGTTGCTCGATGGTTGCAATGCTGTTGATAGGTGGATGTTATGGAGTGGCTGAGTGGCTGTAGGCTGTAACTGAGTGGTCAGTGTGGTGCACCGTCTGGTGATTGAGGGGGAAATAATAAAGAATAATAATATAAACTGATTCATAATGTAGCTGTACATTCATTAAAGATCAAAAGAGCTTCTAACTAAATAGAATCCATGACATTAGAAGAAGCTTTAGTATCAGAAGAGCTTTGAGCCAGAAAGTCAGGTAGAAATGGGAATTTGGAGGATGTTAGATTGGAAGGAGGAGCTTCAGTGTTTTCACGTCATTGAAATGTCAGTTATTTCATCCCTCCATTCCGAACATTAATTATCTTCTCTTTGAACTTGTTCTCCAAGATCACACTTTGATGTATGCTGAACTTTTCCTTCTGTGTGAAGAACCCTTTTATCGTCCTCCACATTCCCCCAAATTTTACATCAGCTAGCTCTGATTGGTGTAACTGTGTGTGTGTGTGTGTGTGTTCTGCACTGATAGGTCTATTGGATCATCTTTGATGAATCGTCTCCTCCTCCTGTGAAGTTTCCTCCTCCTGGTTGATCATCAATCAAAGATTTCCTGCGGCCCCCAGCTGGACACTAACGCTTATCTGGACGTTTACCTGTGACGCAGCCTGGTCAGCAGGATGCTTTGGTGGTAAACACATATGAACTGCAGCAAAGCGGAGTGGGCAGCGGTTCCCTTACACACACACACACACACACACACACACACACACACACACTCGGACTACAGATCCAGTTTCCTTCAGGAATAATTTAACGCCTCTGGAATGCTTCACCTTCGACACTGAAGTGGGGGTCCGCAGAGAGTGGGATTTTGTTTCACAGCCCAAAATGTGCGATTGTGTGCATGTGTGGTGTCTGTGTGTGCGTGTGTGCATGTGTGGTGTCTGCGTGTGTGTGTGTGTTTTCCTATTGCACTTTTCCTTGTCTGTTTTCATTTGGGAAAGGCCTGTGCGCCAGTGCATCAGCATGTGTTGCAGAACCCGGCCCAGGATGAAATCCGAGCAAAGGCTGCGTTCACTCTGGAGATTTCGGACATGGGACGTTTTTTCCGGACGCAGATTAGGACCTAAATCCACTCCTGGACTAAATTACCGTCTCTAGTGAAAACATTTTCAGGCGAAATCCACAAAGGCTTTTTCCATAGATGCTGTTCTGTATTCACTGGTACTGTAAAGGGTCCTAAATCCCAGTATTTTACATTTTTACATGCGCAGTCATTACTGGGACTTACATGGGAAGAAAGTAAAGTCTGTAAAATGACACTGTAATTTGGACTGACCTCTATGTCAAGAATTATACTGGTATCAATGCAGATACTGAAACCTTCAGCCGCGGCTGATACTGAGCCAACATTTTTATTTTAAAATCAAGGATGAGCTTTAAAACAAGCTCTATTTTTAATTGAAGCACATCACTTCAGCACCAAGTAGTCAACCACTCACAGGAGACATGGTTAAAAGTCCATTCTTTGAGTCAAATTTCTAGTTTCCAAGCCAAGCTTTGGAGTCAAGTTAAGAATCAAGTCTTTGTACAATAAATCCTAGTCGAGTTTCTGGGATGTGAGATCCAGGTCATGAGTCACTGGGTGCAAATTGGAGTCAAGTCTGGAGTCTTTAGGATGCAAGTCCAAGTCAAGTTTCGAGTCTCTAGGAAGTCCATGTCGGGTTTTGTGTTTCTGGGGTGCAAGTCTGAGTGTCCGGTCTCCGAGTTGAGTGTCCAGTGTCCGGTCTTTTCTATGGAGTCGAGTTCCGAGTGTCTAGGATGTCTCAGATCAAGTCTCAGATCTCAGGGGTGAGAGTACCAATACAGTCCTAAGTCTCTGGGGTGCAAGTCGGAGTTGAGTTTCACGTTTCAAGTCTGAATCAAGTCTATAGTATTCAAATCTCTGGGGTGTGAGACCCAGCTGAAGTCACTGGCTGCAAGTTTTCACTCTTTAGGATTTGAGTCCAAACTGAGTCTTGAGTCATTGGGGTGCGAGTCTGAGTTGAGTCTCTGGGACGTGAGACCCAGTCAAGGTCACGAATCCCTGGGTGCAAATGGGATGCAAGTCTGAGACGAGTATTGAGTCCACGCAAGTCCAAAATGGGTTTCAGGTTTCTAGGGTACAAGTCCTAGTTGGGTCTTGGGTTCTTGACTCATGGAACCCGAGTTATTATTGTAGTTACTGAATAATAAGCCTGAAGATGAATAATCAGCTTTCGGTTCCATCAAAGTAGAGTACGTGCAGGACCACCAATAGGTTGCACTTGGAGACATTGTACATGGTCATCCACTGGACTTTTAAACCCCTAGTGAAGGTCTTCTCCAGTTCATCTACAAGAGAAGGTAGGCTTCTGATGATCTTACTGTTCTTTGTTATATGCTCTATAATAGCGGCTGTGTCCCAAATCAAATGCACCTGTTCTCTCTTTTTGTCTCTCTGAGCAATCTTGTGGGAATTTTTCCTAAACGTGTGTGTGTGTGTGTGTGTGTGTGTGTGTGTGTGAGCATAGACAAAATTCAGACTGCTCCTCTATCATCTCTCTGACACCCAACTTCATTCGTCACTTAAAGCACAGGAAACAGATTGCTAAAATCTCCGGTGCACCTGAAAGCTCACTGAATTATGGTCTGCAGTGGAGGGTTTGTGGACCCCTCTGTCTTATTATTTTATTATTTTTATACACGTCTGTCATAGAAAAGGAGCGTTTGTACCACCTCTCATACTTTAACGGCAGAATCAAAGGGGCGAGTGGACTCTGTTGCCTCCAACCACGTTGGGCCAAGAACAAAGGAAGGAGCTGCTGGCTTTAATTAAAGCGAGGCACGGCTGCACATTAACAACAAAACATCGGTAATGAAGTCGGAAACGTCTCTCACTCTCTGCTGCCAGGATCTCGTCCTGCTGCCCAGCCAAGCTCACGTCTGCTTTATGGGAAAAACATGGCAGATTCACATTTTTATGATGATCAGACGCCTGTCAGTGTGTAACAGCTTTGCCCTCACATTGTGCCACACCGGTGTTGAGCACTGGCTTCACAGCACTACCAGATCGGGTGCGAATGGAGAGAGTGGGCAGGAAAGTTACTTTCGTTCAGCTACTGGGATGCAGCCCTTTAACTTTTCCAGTACGGAGAAAATACTTGGCTGTACTCCAGATAAACCAGATATCAGTGTCTGTATCTTTTCTAAAGACTTTTATTGTGAAGTTTGCACTGCGTGAGCAAAGAAAGAGAGCAAACAGCCTCTCCCTTGTGGTTTTCCTCTAAAACCCAATATCTGGGTCAGTGACATCCTTAGCCCCGCCCCCCTCTCTCTGATCAGTCAGAGTCTGTATGCAGGTTGATCATGTACACGTGGGCAGAGCAGTAAACATGCACTGGAAGCTGCTTTGGCCTTTAAACTGGGATTTAAAAGCTGAAATACTCACTGATAATTCATCACAATAATGAGACCTCCACCCCCTCCACCCTTCCTCCCCACCACCTCCAGTTTGATCCAGCCTGGTTGCCTGGGGACGATAACTGCAATCATAACTACATTTATTGTAATATCACAAATTTTAAAATGCAATTGAGATTAAAATCTTTACAAAAGTCCTGCCTCTGTGTTTCGGGTAGAACTGGAAGAAAACAAACTGTCTTCAGAGAGTAACAACGTGAGTAACAGGAAGACTGGACGTGAAACAGCCTTCAGAGTCCTGATCAAGCTTCAGCTCCACACTCAGCACAATCCCCTTCACTCTGAATCTGAATCAAACGCTCAGAGTGATTCAGTTCACAAGAACCCGTCCAAAGCAGAGTTCGGCCCTGCTTTAGTTCACTTAACTTCTACTCAAGTTAGGATCAGAAGCAGAGGCAGCTCCAGCAACTCCGGCCAGCCGGGACGGAGAGGATCAAGAACACGACTTATTTCTGGAAGTTTAATGTTTAAGTTTAAAGCTAATAAATAAGGAAAGAACTCCATTTCTGAATCACGCTGGCAGTGGAACGCTTCAGCTGAGTGGAGGAGAAACTAATTACAGAGCCAAGCACGATCAAGAGAGACAGCTGTTAACACACACACACACACACACACACACACACACACACACACACACACACACACACACAGATCGAGAGGATTATATTTTGATGAATGTAATTAAAAGCTAAAAAGTTTCTCCCAAAGGCAATCACACCAGGGGTTAATTAACTTCATGTCCCTCACACACACACACACACACACACACACACACACACTTATGCCACAACCACTCAAAGAAATGGACGCAATGCTGTAATTAGCTCCATAAATGTTGGGCTTTACACATAATCCTCGTGCCGGCTTGCTGTTGTGCACGGCCGTCACTAATCTGTCTCCTTGTGTGTTTTCACACACTAGTGGCACTGATCCACAGCAAAAAAAAATAAATTCTGGAGATGATTTGCCACCTCGTTAATATTACACTGTAGTTCTAAATGTTTATGTGCAATTTTAAAACCCTACGACTGAGGGGAGCTCAGTCTAACACTGGAGCTTAACTGTCCCAGCCTTTCAACTTCATATTCTCATAGCCTACATTTACAGGTCTCTTTTTAGAGATGTCTCCTCAGACCAAGGGGACTAGTTTCCAGGGACTACTGTGAGGGACTTGATGAAATAAACCAGAATGAGTTATTATTTTCAAAATAAAGGTTTGATGATCTTAAGAAAACGTGTTCAGTCAAATTCTCAATGAAATCTGATGTAAAAGTCAAGAAAATAAACCATTATTTCAACATAATCCAAGTGAAAATCGAACAAAAATACATCACTTTGCCATATTCAGTGGCAACATTAGCGATACATACAGGGGTTGGACAATGAAACTGAAACACCTAGTTTTAGACCACAATAATTGATTAGTGTGGTGAACTAGGGCCTACTTTTGTGGCCAATACAGCGTCAATTCATCTTGGGAATGACGTTGTTTGGATACAATCCGGGTTAACACCCCAACATCCCTTTCAGACAGCTTCCTCTTGCGTCCACAGTTAATCCTGTTGGATGTGGTTGGTCCTACCCTGGATACCGTGGCTCTTGATACATCACAAAGACTTGCTGTCTTGGTCACAGATGCGCCAGCAAGACGTGCACCAACAATTTGTCCTCTTTTGAACTCTGGTGTGTCCCCCGTAATGTTGTGTTCATTGTTATTTTGAGCAAAACTGTGCTCTTACCTGCAAATTGAACCTTCACACTCTGCTCTTACTGGTGCAATGAGCAATTAATGAAGATTGGCCACCAGGCTGCTCCAATTTAGCCATGAAACCTCCCACAATACAATGACAGGGCTTTCAGTTTCATTGTCCAACCCCTGTATATCGTCCATGTAGAGGTGGAGAGGCTGTAGAAGTCCACAATGAGAAATACAGAGGGTGAGATGTGTGTGAACTGTGAGAAATGCTGCACCTGATTCAAGTTTAATGGTAGAAGTAGATGCACATGCTGCCCAGTGTGAATAACCCTTTATCGCCAGCACTCACCTCCGAGCTGCAGACACACAAGACAGATAGGAAGGCCATTTAGAGACCATCGACAAAAGTGTGTGAAAGTGTGAGTCTGAGTGATCGAGAATGTCAGTGTTGCTGGAAGATGAGTTAAGAAAAGAAAAGCAAGCAGGGAGGAGCTTTTGAAAGGGGTGCTCAGAGTAACATCAAATAGAGGTCAGTGGGCCTGCGTTCCGTTGGATTTAAGGCATGACCTTCCTGTAACCTTACGAAAGCGGTAGATGAATTTCACAGCACACCCGACCTACTCCCACCTCCTAGCAAAGAGATAACGCTGTGTTCTTGTACTTGTCTGAAAGGTCAGATGGTTTAGGGTCCCAGTTTGTGAAGCTGTAAATATCATTGCATTCAGATGCTGGAGAGCATTCTGTCTTCCTAAATGTCCCACTGATGTGAAACTACATATTGCAAACCTGTAAATGTTTCTGATCTAATCAATCACCGTTAGTGTAATACACACCCCTGAAACCCCCCACGATGAAAAGGTCATGGTCAATAGCAGGTCATAAATTCTTCCTCCCTCTTGGTAATCACTGTGCTCTACATTCAAGACTGCCTTTGAAAAGACTATTAGTCAAGACTGAGTCTTGGGGGTCCACATGAGAGAGAGTCAAGATTGAGACCCTCCATGTCAGTTGCATTTGCGACAAGTCAAGCGAATTTGAATTCTACAGTTGATTTAATTCAGGGTATAAAAGTGCTCAAATGCAGGCTCTGGACCAATGATCACTAATGTATTTATATGTGAGTTGGTCCCGATACTGGATTTGAGAACTAGATCAGTAATCGTTACACTTTGAAGGGAGATTCACTTAAATTCTCTCACAAAAAAAACTGGAATTTTCTCCAAATGGTCACTTCAGAGGAGAATTGTTAATGGAGGACTTGATTCAACTTGGCTTGGACTTTAGGCTAAAGACTCGACTTGACTCAGACTCTTAACTAAAGACTCGTGTATTGACTCAGACTCTTACCTAAAGACTCGTGTCTTGACTCAGACTCTTACCTAAAGACTCGTGTCTTGACTCAGACTCTTACCTAAGGCTATGACTTGACTTCAGACTTTCTTACCTAAGACTCGTGTAAACCAGGCTAGACTCTTACCTAAGGCTCGTGTCTTGACTCAGACTCTTACCTAAAGACTCGTGTCTTGACTCAGACTCTTACCTAAAGACTCGTGACTTGACTCGGACTCTTACCTAAAAACTTGTGACTTTATTCGAACTGTAGCCTAAAGACTTGTGACTTGACTGAGACTCTTTGGGCTTCTGACTTAGACTGAGACTCTTACCTAAAGACTCGTGACTTGACTCAGACTCTTACCTAAAAACTTGTGACTTTATTCGAACTGTAGCCTAAAGACTTGTGACTTGACTGAGACTCTTACCTAAAGACTTGTGACTTGACTGAGACTCTTACCTAAGACTCGTGTCTTGACTCAGACTCTTACCTAAAGACTCGTGTCTTGACTCAGACTCTTACCTAAAGACTTGTGACTTTATTCGAACTCTAGCCTAAATACTTGTGACTTGACTTGGACTCTGGCCTAAAGACTCACAACTTGACTTAAACTTCTATTTTGTGAACATCTCTGCATCCCACGTGTTACAATACAAGCAGCCTCAAACACACTCAAAGACACAAACTTGGGGAGAAGTAAGCCATTATCGGGTTACGTTACGAACAGCCTGAAGATTCTGCATATGGTTGGTGCTTCACATCAATGACACAGATTGTCCATGTTCAATAAATACCAGCTAAATCAAAGTGGCTGTTTGAGATTCTCTTCATTCTCTTCTTCACTTGTTCTCATGGTCTTCAGTACCTCTGCTGCTTCCTGGAACACGTTCAGGATCAGAACGGAAATCCATAGCAAACTGGGAAACCCTCCGGGCCAGTTTTAAGGACAGAGATTAGGCCTAAACCTGCAGTGCTTAATAGAGATTCTGCACTGTGTAACACTGTGTTCTCCAGAGGACAGTATATCTGCTTCCCACTCATCACACTGGGCGGTCTCTACCATCCCATCTGCCCTACTCTCTTGGGCAGAACAAAGGTCAGAGGTCAAGGTGGGCTAATGGAATGAGTGAGATAATGGCCAATGTGTAAGAACAGATGACGAACTGATAAAAAAAAGACCACCGGCCTCTTGTTGTAATGACTGAGTAGATATGCAGCAAAGGTTTACATTTTGGAATTTGCCTTAACTATCAGTGGAATAGGTAGGTGGTCACTACATGTGCAAATGTTTGTAGACACCCCTTCTTAAGAGTGCATTCAGCTTCCATGTAGAGAAGTACTGCCAATGAGTAGGACCCTCACGAACAACACGAACCTACTGGCACCATATCTAATGTCAGGCATGGTCTAGAGGAATATAAAGCCTGAGCTGGGTGTTCCAGGATGGTGCTTCCATCAGTACTTTTGGGATGAGTTGAGGAATTGTGGATGAGGTGGGGTGTTGATCATCCAACCTCCTGACCTCACTAATGTTTCTGTCCCTGAAATAATAAATTAGTATCATTTGTTTAAAGCTCTTAAGACCATTTTGTGAAGATCCAAAGTGACTCCTTTGAATCCTGTTCCACAGATAGGAGAATGTAGAGTTAGGAGTCTTGCCGAAGGACTCCTATTAGGGTAGAGTTGTGGGTTTATCCAGCCAGGGAATCGAAGCATAGTTTGAAGGCCCTCAACACTGTATCAACCACTGCATGGTTTATTTGTATTATACTCTGCAACCAGTATGTAGCACTTGGCTTGGAAGTGATCTGAGCATTTGGGCCAGAATCGGACCTAGAATCAAACCAAAGTTGGGCTGATGAAACTCAGCATGGTATATTTGGCCTGAGTCAGGGTGATTTCTGCTATCTGGGTGCACATTGTTTCTATCTTAGTGCTAATATACCATTAAAAATTTTAACACTTAATGTAAGTGTGATTGCAGTAGGCAAGTAGGCAAATTACGAGATATCAACTCCATTCCAACCGTAAAACCTACGTCCTAAATCCAAATGGTGTGCTCGTATCCAGTGCAATAGTTTCCTTAAAAATGACTGCTGCTGAAGTCCGGATTGGTTGGCGTTACTGCTGCTGAGTGCTGATTGGCTGGGGTTACTGCTGAGCTGCAGTCACACTGTGCTCTCTAAGGTGTTTGTGTGCATTTCTGTCCTGAACTGAAAGTACAGCTGCAGTGCTCATGCTTTACCCTGACGTTACGTGTTTTAATTAGGGGTTTACATTGTTACGTTCTACTCTTAATACTGAAGAGTGTCTTGTAGTCGCACCTTTTCCCGCCTAAGATCTTTAACGAGCACACATTGCCCCCATTAACTCTGCTAAACATGAATTCATCTTACATATATGTGGCCATTGCACTGAAACCAGTAAAACCAGCACCTGTCGTCCCAACTCTGTCATGCTTTATAAACCCCTAATTGGTCCATATCAGTGTTTAGATGAAAAAGAAATGCCACATGATGAACGCTACAAATAAAAACCCTGGCATGATCCAGCGCTGTCCTTCTGACGCACTCGTTCTGTTCCCGCTGGATGAAGACCATTTTATGTGTTAATATAGTTTTAATAAGGTCTTGCCTGTCGTAAACCGCATACCCAAACACCACGCATCTTTATTAACTCTTTAAATATGCATGGCAGGGATATTACATCATGCAGGGGGTCTGAGAGTAATAACGGAGACAGGGAGAAATCTCCAGGGGGGCCGAGCACGGGGCAGGCCGGGAAATGAAGAAATGCTAGATGCACAATAACTGGTCACAGTGGTGTCGGTGAATCCAGTCCTGTGTGGTGCTCCACGTGCCTACACACACACACACACACACACACACACACACACACATTAGTTTACATTTGGCACACTGGCTATATTGAGATTCTCTGCTCCATTTATATTAGTTTGAGCTCGGCTGAACCAAGAAGATGCTTGGTCTGAGACTTCCGACCTTCTGACCTTCATCTTAACAGAGAAAGGTTCTCTCTCTCTCTCTCTCTCTCTCTCTCTCTCTCTCTCTCTCTCTCTCTCTCTCTCTCTCTCTCAATACAGCACAAAGACACCCCCTCCATCAGTCCTTTTCTGTGCCCCTCTCTCTGAGATAGGCAGCCCCTGCTGACCTCCCAGTGGCTCTGAGAGGATGTGGTGGCTGGGGACCAGCTGCTCACACACCTCAGTCCCAGTTTAGTTTACTTTCCTTGGTTGTACACACAGTATTAAGTCACGCAATTCCCAGCTCCTCCCAAGAATACTAGATGGAGCTTCATCATTCCAAAGAACACAGTTCCACAGCTCCACAGCTCCGTGCTGGGGGGCTTTAAACCCCTCTAGACCACACCTGGCATTAGGCGTGGTGCCAACAGGTTCATGATCATCGGAGTCCTGTTCTATTGGCAGCATTTCTCGACAGGGACTAGACTTGTTTGGCGTGGTGATAAGTAACACACGCCAGCCATGTCATGTGATAGGAGTCCAAGCTAGTGGGTGAAACTGGACACAGCTAAAACCGTCCACTTGTGTACCTTGTACCTGCGAGGCTGCACTCTATTAGACACTCCTACCGAGTGTCTCCACCTTGTAGATGTGAAGTCAGAGAGAGAAGCTCATCTGTTTCTGCACAGTTTGTGTTGGTCATCCTCTGGTCCTTCACATGTCTGGTTGGTGGTCTGTTCCTAGTCGTGCAGTGACACTGAGGGGTTTAAACACTCCAGCAGCACTGCTGAGTCTGATGCACTCGTACCAGCGCAACACACACTAACACACCACCACCACGGCAGTGTGACTGCAGTGCTGGGAACGACCCACCACCCACATCATCGCTGCTCTGTGGTGGTCCTGTGGGGTCCTGATCGTTGAAGATCAGGGTGAACGGAGGAGAATAAAGTCTGCAGAGAAACAGATGAAGTGCAGTCTGTAATTATAGAACCACAAAGTTCTCCTATGTGGTCAGAGGAGCTGATACAATGGACAGTGACAGACGGAATAGGTGGACAGGTGGTCAGTAAGTGATTTAACTGATAACTGATGCTTTCACGGATAAATTGATCCACAGTGTTGTGTGGTCCACTGGTATAAAGTGTTGTCCAGATATTCAGGGCTGAATAAAACCCACAGCCTGCAGTTCACCAACATTTGCTTTTCCATTACAAATAATAAAAAGATCTCCCGGGGAGCAAACACAGTGTTGCCTTTCACCTCAATTACTATCACTGTTAGAATGAAAACCATCTGAAAGCCTTCTAAGGCCACAGAGAGTGGCGCTTCAGTTCTGGATGGAACTGACCGTGGTGTGGGTGAGAGGTGAGCTTGCTTTTCCACTGGCCCTCACACAGCGAGTGCAGATCAGATCCCTCACTGTCGCTCACATCAGGAGAAGCTTTAGTATGGGAACGGCTTATTCAGAAGATCTAACAGTTATGAGGTCATTTTCTTTCTTTTTATGACTGGTGTCTCCAGAATTTGCTGATTTTCTTTAGGGCTGGAAAAGCAAATGAGGGTGGTCAGCTATTATTTTGAATTGTACTTCTAAACATTCTGTAATTACATTAAAATGAGGTCAGATGTTCACAAATGAAGCCTCCTTTAACCTTTAGACAGTCACGTATGACGTATCTTGTTATTTTCAGAAGAACCGATGCAACTAAAATCTGCCTTTTTTAAAAAAAAAAATTTCAGTAACTGTATGAATTTGACCATGTTTTGATCAAAAAATCAACTTGAAAATGTTTGCACCTTTTATTTTGGTTACAAATCTTAAATTCTGTTGGGAATTGATTAGCAATAATTAGTCCAAATTAAATAACAGACATTTCTAACCACCTCCTATGTCTCTCGGCTGGCCTGGGAACGCCTCGGGGTCCCTCCTGGGGAGCTGGCTGAGGTGTCGGGGGAGAGGGAAGTCTGGGTATCCCTGCTTAGACTGCTGCCCCCGCGACCCGGCCCCGGATAAGCGGTGGAAAATGGATGGATGGATGGATGGACATTTCTAACCTATATTCGTTTTTTTTATTTATGTAGGTGTCAGTATTATCCCTTCTTAGGACAGTGACATTATTGGCCCCACCCGTGTTGCAGATCAGTCAGAGTCTGGGAAAAGCAGTAAACATGCACTGGAAGCTCTTTTGGGAATCAAACTGGGATTTAATTCAGTTGGAAACGAGTGAATTTTTGCTGTTTTCTGAGCTGCATTACTTTAATAATTCATCACAATGATGAACATGGTTAGACAGAGTAAGTGTGGTCTGTAGGTTACTCTTATCTTGAGTTATGAAGCCTAGAAAACCCTCTACGTCTACTATAACACCCTTCACTTACTCTCTACTCATTTATTAACACTTAACACACACTTTCTCTGCGCTTACTCAGTAACGTGTGGGCAATAATCTAAAGTGTGTCCAAAACTCCAGTGAAATTGCACAGTAATGACCTTTTTATGTAATACGCTGATCATTCTGACTGGCCCGGAGTTTTTCACACCAAAGCCAGTGATTTGAATTCTGCAGAAGTTCCGCAGTTACTGTCTGTGGGGGCGTGAACGAAAGGAGGTTAATGTGTGTTATCTCCGAACTGGGCAGAGTGGACGGTGTGCGGCGGGGAGTGGGAGTGTGTGTAATGAGGGCTGTTAGTAGGTTAATAAACGTGCTTGTGGGCTACTGAACATGAGGCGTGTTTGGTGAAGCAGCACACTCCTGGATCCTCATTGGAAGTGAAAGCTGAGCCCATCTCTCTTAATGTGTGACTGAATTAGATCATAATGCATGAGAATTATGCAAAGGTTGATGGAGCAGCAATTGATTTAGTGAGATTAGTGTGTGCGTGTGTGTGTGTGAGAGAGAGAGAGAGAGAGAGAGAGAGAGAGAGAGATAGGAATAAAGAGTTATACATCATTTCGATAATAGTAAGATATGTATTATATTCAGTTTATGCAATTGTTTTAAGTGATGTGAGCTTCGTCATGAGTCACACAAAGGTATCAAAGAGGTCACTTTGTATGTAATGAATATCTCCACATTCTACACTCCCTTTGGAGGAGGCCATCTTTTTTTAAACCTCAGACATTCATTCGTTTTGCTCCAGATGGTTGAAGTGAGCGCGATCACCACGGCAAGATCCAAAGAGCTCTTTGAGGCCTTCAGAAAGACGCTTGAAAATGCAGATGAGTCTGGGAAGGGATTTAAAAAGATCTCGGAAGAATTAGAAATCGGCCGTTTCCACGGTCCGGAAAACAATTTGCAAGCGAAGAACATTTAAAACAACTGCCAAAGTGGCCAGATCAGGCCGTCCTAGCAAGTTCAGCCCAAGAGCAGAACCACAACAATCCTAAAATGTTCATCTCAGGACCTACAGTTAGCTCTTGCCACAGTTGGTGTCAAAGTGCAGCATCTACCATCAGAAAGAGACCAAACAAGTTTGAATTTAATGGGAGGTGTGTGCAGAGAGAAATAGTCTCTCTCTCTCTCTCTCTCTCACACACACACACACACACACACACATTCTCTTGCATCCCACCTCTGAACCGATGGAAATCCGCTCGCAGTTCGCAGCAGAGTTGTGAAAAATGATATTTAAGCTCATAGCTTTATTTCAGCTCTTCATGCCAAAGTAAAGAATATGAGTGTTTGGTTAAAGGAGCGGAGTCCAAGAAGCAGCGGTCACTTTGACTGTATAATGGGGTTGGACTGGTTCGGGGGCTTTGAAGCCAGCAGAGATTGAGAGATAGACCTCACTGGAGATTTAATCAGCATCATGTGAACCTTTACATGAGTGTCAGAATGGGCCATCACTGTCACACACACACTGTTACACTCGCGCTGAGACTGGTATGCTCTGAGACTCTAAGGTCCCTCTGTCCAGAAGAACAGTCTGAGAGGTTTTGTGAATGGTGTAACCCCTTTCCATCAGGACCCTCTTTTATTGGAGCAGGAGAAACTCTCTTTAATAACAGATTTCAGAAGAAATTACCAACGTGCCTGTGTCCCAATACTTTTGTCCACGTAGTGTGTTGTATATTTAGCTATATTTATGATTATTATGATTAATAATAATAATAATAATAATAATAATAATAATCATCATCATCATCATAATCATCATAATAATAATATTCCTCTGGTCAGAACATGGCACACACACACACACACACACACACACACACACAACTTTTTTTTGATGTTACAGCCTTATTCCAAAAAATTATATCATTAAAAAATATTTAAAATAAAACACAAAAATATAACACACATAAGCATTCACAGCCTTTACCACAGCCTTCAAAATTGAGCTCAGGTGCATCTTGTTTCCACTGATCATCCTTCAGATGTTGACACTGATAGAGCTCCAGCATTGCTCTCTGGAGAGAGGAGAACTTTCCAGAAGGTCAACCATTTCTGCAGCACTCCACCAATCAGGCCTGTATGGTAGAGTGACCAGATGGAAGCCATTCCTCAGTAAAAGACACATGACAGGCCATCTAACGGATTCTCAGACCATGAGAAACACAAAGATGGAACTTTTTGGATTGAATGCCAAGCATCATGTCTGGAGGACTACAGGAACTGCTCATCACCTAGCCAATACCATTCCAACAGTGAAGCACGGTCGTGGCAGCATCATGCTGTGGACATGTTTTTCTGCAGCAGGAACTGGGAGAGTAGTCAGGGTCGAGGGAAAGAAGACCTCAGTGTTGTACAGAGAACCTTCTCAAGAGGGCTCTGGACCACAGAGTGGGACGAAGGTTTATCTTCCAAAAGGACGACGACCCTACGCACACAGTCAAGATAATGAACGAGTGGATTTGGGACATCTCTGTGAATGTCCTTGAGTGGCCCAGCCAGAGCCCAGACACGAATCAGATTGAACATCTCTGGAGATGTCTACAAATGGCTGCATACCGATGCTCCCCATCCAATCTGATGGATCTGGAGAGGTTCTGCAAAGAAGAATGGGAGAAACATCCCAAGAACCCAAGTACTGTGTATTTCTGAGTTGTAAAGAAGCTGAATGCAATCATTAGAAGGGCTGTCCCCAAACGTTTGGAGATATAGTGTATGTAAGATATATGCAAATGACCTTTGTTTTGAGTGGCTGTCTTTGCCTTGTTCAAAAAGCACACTGGACTGAAACACATCTTAGAACTTCAGAGAGAAAAGGTGGAGCTAAGCTGCTGATCAATACACCAAACATTTGAGCACAAATCACCCAAAGTCCCCATCACTCCTCGCCTTCAAGAGTGTGTGTGTGTGTGTGTGTGTGTGTGTGAGAGAGAGTGAGCTTCGCAGGCGCCTACCCTGCTCTGAGCCACTTCTGAATTTATGGCATTAGATGCAAGCAAGCAGAAAAGTCATCATGTGTGTTTCATTTGCAACGTGCCAGCAGTGGACCACAAAGTACTGAAACAGGCCTTCACTTACAAGAGAAGTTAAAGCACACACACACACACACACACACACACACACACACACACACACACACACAGGCGTGGAATCCTACAACCCTTTCATTCTGTATATGTGTAACATTGCCAGTAGAATAGGATTCTCTGGAGCAGATGAACTTGAACATATTGGCACCATGTTCAATGCCAGGCGTGGACTAGAGGGGTATCAACTCATTTTCACGCCTGAAAGTGAGGCCCAAGGTCCGAACCACGGTTCACTTTAGTTCTGCTTTCACACTGCAGTTCAGTAAGTCAATAAAGAACGTCACCTTGTCCTGTCATCATCACCTACGTGGGCTGCGTTCCCTGTACTTGATACCGATTGGTGTGTAGAAGGATGTGCATGATGTCAATGCAGCGGGTTGCCTTTCCAGGTGTTGTGCTGAATTCTGCCCACCTACCACAATCCGACGCCCTTTTCGTAGCATGTGTGTCACACTGCGAAATGAGTGTGGTGGATTATTATCACATTCCATAAGGGTTCATCAGTTACAGTAGGTGCAGGAGTCACCAGGGTAATCGGTTCTCCGATTCTGATGCTTGAGTCAGAAGCTTTGGACCCAGTTCTTCTCCATCTTTACCTTCTACTGTTTGATGTCCAAAGGTCCAAAGCACCCAAAACACTGCAAATTAACCCGATCAGATCAAGACCACCTCTTTAGGTCAGACTAAATTTTGGTTCTTTAATTCATACCTACTGTTATTTTGGTTCCAGACCAAACTGAAAGGTCAGAACGTCCAGACCACACAAGGTGGATGTGAAAGCATCCTAACACAACATTATGTAGCAAGATTACTGTAAAACAGCAGCTTCAGAATCATGTTGATGCTCCACTGGCTGTAATAGAGGGGATAGCATCTTGGACATTCCCAGTCCAGGCCGGAATGCTGTTACTGCACAGTGGAACTTTGGTAGAATTGTAGGAGACCTCGCTCCAGAGCTGCATAACAGCACTGCAGTTTCACTGTCTGAATAAACTCCTCCAACCCTCACACTGGATATGAAAGGCTTAAAGAAAGCAATGGATTCCCACCTTCCACACACACACACACACACACACACACACACACACACACACACACACACACACACACACACACACACACACACACACACACTAATTTATAGCCACCCTGTGTTCTGTGATATGTACGTGTCGGGTGTTGGGATATGGCTGAGTATGTTCGTGCAGGAATTTGAGGAATCATGTGTATCTCACTTGAACTCCAATGAATCACCGGGAGCAGCACGGTCAGAACAGGGTCAAGGCCCAATGGCCTGCCCAAAAGATACATTTTATGGGTATCTTCTGTGGGCACCTGTGGAGAGAAAGCCTATTAAAACTCAGGAGGGCTAGTGCTTATGACTAAATCCCAGAGTGCACTCAGGGTTCTCCTAAAAACACCAAAAAAGCCAGATGTTGGAATGGCAAGGGGATCGCTGGGAATGGTTTGGGATCTTTAACCCGAATTAACACTGGTCCATTTTGCATTTCACTGGTTGATCTTTCTTTTTCTTGGAACACCTCTTGGACCTGGCTTTATCCTGTATATTCCTTACTAATGCTCTGGATTTGAGTCTGGACCCATGTGCCATCCTTTTGAGCAGTCACTCAATTACCAAAGATGCCCAAAACCAGCTAGTCCTCGCCAACCCACCCATGTGCCCATGCTGAACGACTGCTGAATAAACTATACTTAGGCTCAGCTGTGATTGTGACAGTGTACTGTTTAGTCTGGCCTGGGAGAGGTCAGCCACCATGCAGGCTTTCGCTCTCTCATACTCACTTGCATCTACTTTGAGAAAAAGCGACAGCATGTGGTGAGTTTACACACATGGACGAGTGCAACTAGGCACCGTGGGTAGGGCCACTCCCTGCCCAGAGGCCATCCATCAGTTGAAATGAGTGATGTGTCTGTAATTGTGGCACTAAATGAGTCCTTTGGCAAAATAAGGCTTCTTCCTTCTCTGTTCTCGAGAAACCGGCCTTAACTTGGTCAAAAGGGCACAGAGACCTCTACATCAGGCTCCGGTCAGCCTGACCCATACAAGCCTTTAGAAGCAGTCCATTGCAGCGTGATAGCGGGCAGCAGGAGTACGTTATAGAAGGCATTACCACCCACCGTGGACAGCACAGTGGGTGGTAATGGACAATAATAACGAGTTCCTGTCTCGTGACTTTTGTAATCCATCACAAGTAACCAATACACATGAAATGTCCACTATAATTGAATTCCCATTTGTTTTTCAGGACCCCACAGGACCACCACAGAGCAGCTATTATGAGGCTGGTGGGTCATTCTCAGCACTGCAGTCACACTGACATGGTGGTGGTGTGTCAGTGTGTGTTGCGCTGCTATGAGTGAATCAGACACAGCAGTGCTGCTCTACACTCTATTAGATGCTCCTACCGAGTGTCTCCACCTTGTAGGTGTAAAGTCCTTCAACAGTGCTCATCACTTCTTCATCAGAAGCAACGTTTTCTGACTCTTTCTGACCACTGGGCAGCGTGGCCTCCCTGGCCACAATCAACAGTGAGACACTGCCAGTCTCACGTTTCCCATTTCATCCAGCTTGGGCCGTTTGAAAGCCTCCTTTCAAAAGTGCTGTAGGACATTGTGCTGGGTTTGAACGTGTCTGACCTGAAAGTTGTGGTCTACGTTGAGTCAACAAGGTGAGCGAGGACCAGACCTAGCAGGTGTTGAAATGCTGGAATCTTCTCCCATAAATAATGGAGCGCTCTGATAGATTGAGCTAATGAGACGGAGTGACCCCCTGCAGTTCAGCCTGTTCCTCCTCTCCCACTCACCCCACATTTCTCCACCAGCCGTTGACGCCTGCAGGGTTCTGGAGGTCTGAACTGAACCTGATGTGTCAGTTCAAGTTCTGCTTTGGCAGGTGGACTGTTTTCTGAGCCTGGCAGAAGTTGTCTCCATGTAAGTCCTAAATCGAGTTAAAGGAGCTGTGCTGTATGTGTGTTGCCAAGGTAACCATAAAAACCAGGCAACCCTTCCAGATATGGTCTGATCAAATATCGTGATACAATGTTAGCGATATTTGATATTTTCCAGGCTTAATAATTCAGGATCAGAGTAACCTACAGACATGATACACACATCATAACTAACTACATCACTGTGTGATGAAGTATCAGTGCCAAAGGATGTTCCAGTGCATGTTTACTGCTCTAGCCACATAACCTGCATACAGACTCCGACTGGTCAGAAAGAGAGGGCGGGGCTAAGGATCTCACTGACCCAGATGTTGGGTTATAGAGGAAAAAAAATAAATGAGGGGCTGTTTGCACTCTTTTTTTGCTCACACAGGGTTCAAATTTCAGAATAAAAGTCCTGAGGAGGGATAATACTGATACATACTTAAAAACACAAATAATGACATCCAGGTTGCTTTTTTATTTTATTTAGATTAATTCCAATTATGAAGAACCTAATATTGTAGATATAAAAAAAGAACCACAAAAAACTGTAGAATTGATCAAATTCAAACCTATTCTGTTCATATTTCCAATTGAAGAGATGTTTGAGTGTCCTAGGATCTCAATATCTGGTATGTGTGACCGTCTCCTATAAATATTTCAAATTTCTTGGTTAAAAAGGGACGTCAAACTGTGAAAACATCCTGCAAAATTAGCTTTTGAAAGATTGAATTTTAATATATTTGAATTTGTAAACATGAAGCTTAAGTTCACAGCACTGAGAATGGGTTCATACATGGTGCTGCAAGCTTCTGGACTTTGGCTCTGACGCTGAGATGTTTCCCTGCTGAAGTTTCGCATGTTGCGGTTCTTCTTGTGGTTGAAGGAACTTGCTTTTTTCCGCACATAGTCAGAGCAACGTCCTGTTTGTGTGGAAGAGGAGGATGGTTTTGCGTGTGTGTGCGAAAATGAGTGTGTGTTTTGGGTAGAGGTTGCGGCCCTGGCTCGTGGTTCACTACATGACCCTCCCTTAATAACTTCCTCCCATAAAGAGCGACCCAAAAGTTCAGCTTCACATGCAGCCTCACAGTGACTCGCCTTTCTCTCTCGCCCGTGCACTCTCGTGCTCTCGCGCTCTCCCCACTCTTAGCTTTAATGCATTTCTGTCTCTTTGACAGGGCTATCCTATGGCTTCCTGTTGGCCCGAGTGTCCTTTCCTTTTTCCACCACAGTTGTGGTCAGGCCTAAAAACAGGTCACATCTTAGAATCTAAAACAAACAGTATATCCTCTCTCTCTCTCTCTCTCTCTCTCTCTCTCTCTCTCTCCGACTCTCGTCCCTCGTCTGAAGCGTATAAATCCGTCAGAGAGGTATTTGGGGACCCAGCAAAGCTTTTATGGTGGCTACATTTTCTTGCGGGCTCCACAGCTTAACCTCAGCACTGCTTCCTCTTTCAGAGGCCCCTCTGATCCCCCCTTTTTTAAAGACTCACACAGAAACACACACACAATCAGTGCTACCAGTGCCTGGACACGGCACGGACACAAATCCCATTATTCCAGTGTCTCCATGTAGTTGTGTGGTGGATCACCTTCATATAATGCAGAGAATAAGCTCAGAGGGATGTCATTAATGGAAACGCAGCCCAGCAGTGTCTCACCCGTGTGAGAGTGTTGATGACCACAGTGCTGGCCTCCATTAACCTGCTGTAACAAAAGATTCTCCACAGTCCAGGCTTCCGCTCCAAGAGTCATGGGCTGACGGAGAGCAATATGATACTGGCTTCTCTTCTCTTCTCTTCTCTTCTCTTCTCTTCTCTTCTCTCCTCTTCTCTCCTCTTCTCTTCTCTTCTCTCCTCTTCTCTTCTCTTCTCTTCTCTTCTCTTCTCTTCTCTTCTCTTCTCTTCTCTTCTCTTCTCCTGAATTCTTTTTTTCCTTTCTCATCTCAACTTTTTTTCATTTCTGTTCATTTCTTCTCCTCTCTCGTCTGCTCTTATAAACTCTTCTTTCACTTCTCTTCTAGTTTTCTCTTCCCAGTTCTTTCACCTCCCATCTCTTTAATCTCCTCTCGTCTCCTCTTCTCAATTCTTCTTTTCCTCTCTTTGTTTCTCATGTTTTTTTTTTTCTCCTTATAATCCGTTCCTCTTTTATTCTATTCTCACATCTTGGTTTATCGTCTTCTCTTCTTTTCTCTTCACTTATCTGTTTTTTTTTCTATTTTAAACCTCCTCTTTTCCCTTTTCTCTAACTTTTTTTTAGCCTTTCCTTCTTTTTGTCTTCACCTTAAATGTCCTGTTTTCTTTATGTTTATTCTCGTCTTTATTCATTTCTCTTGTTTCTTGCTTCATTTCTTTCAGTCTCATTTGTTTTCCATTCTTCTTTCCGTTTTTCCTTTCTTAATTTGTAACCTTCTTTTTTCTTCTCTGTTCTTGTCATCTCATCTTTCCTCTTCTCTTTTATACTTTTTGTTTTTCTTTTCCTAGCTGCACTATTGCTATTTATCATCTGAGGCCAGCTCATTAATTAGTTCCATTGCTCACACATATGCCTCTCTCTCCCTCTCTCTCTCTCCCTCTCTCTCTCTCTCTCTCTCTCTCTCTCCCTCTATCTATCTATCTATCTATCTATCTATCTATCTATCTATCTATCTATCTATCTATCTATCTATCTATCTATCTATCTGTCTCTCTTCCTCCCTCTTCCTCTTCTCCAAAACCCTGCCGGATTCCAAAACCCTCCCGGCCCTGATCTGAGAGTTGTGGTGGACGTGGTAGGGGGGGAAGAAATGAGCGAGGGATGAAATGAGGGAAGGACAATGAGGCAGAGGATTGGAAGCGGGGCATTAATCCTGCAGGCGCATCGGGGAGGAAGACAATGTCAGATGAATGAAGAGTAACCCTGGCCGAGCCCTGTAGGAATAAACGCACTTGTGCCAAGCGTTGTCCTCAAGGTTCTCACTGGCCATGGCTTAGTTCTCTGCAGATTCATCACACACACCACGCTTCATCCATCACATGCTCAAATCTCCATCAGCTGCCTGCTCCTGGAGAGTCCAGCCACCCTCTCATCTGTGAATTTACTGTGGGGCATACATTATCTCTAAAATGAAGGTTCGGAGGAGTTATGGCCACTTCCATGCATGAAATATGTTGCGCGCTGTGTGTGTGTGTGTGTGTGTGTGTGTGTGTGTGTGTGTGTGTGTCTGTGTGTGTGTTAATGAGTTAGTGATGCAGTGGCAATCAGTCAAAAAAAGTGATACAGCAGGATGAAGCATTGTTCCCTAGATAGTTCACTACTTACTATTAAGCAATCATATGTTGATACACATAAAAGGGGTCAAAGGTATCAAAGGGGATACAATTAATGCACGCACACGTACTCTCTTACACACCTCTGTCTGATTTAGCTGAATCCCCCCATCTAGTGGACATAAAGCACCTTTAATATGGTACTATGAACAGGGCTGCCCATACACTTTTAGAACAGTGGTTCCTAAAAGGGTTGTAAAGACAGTGCTGCTGCATAGAACTACGACTGAGGTCTGGGCGATATGGACAAAATATCATATCCCGATATATTTTTACGTAAACCTGCATGTAGGAACATTTGCCCTCCGCATTTAACCCATCCACATAGTGACGTCCCTTCATACACTAGGGAGCAGTGGTCTCATGTGCCTGGACTGGTGGGCAGCCCTAACCATGGCACCACAGTTATGTCCTGCCAGTTCAGGGAATCAAACCAGCAACCTTCAAGCCACAAGGCTGGTTCCTTAACCATCAGGCCACGGTCAGGTATTATGTGAGTACTGTATTCTGCATAGTGCTCCTGATGTTCTAATACAGGGAATAGTTATTAGGGACCCTTTTCTTCTGTATAATAGTGTATTGTATTGTGCTCCTAATATGGTGTATTGCTCCCGACGTTCTAATACAGGGAACAGTGATTAGGGACACTTTTCTCCTCTAAAGCAGCGTTCTGCATAGTGTTCCTCATGTTCTGAGGCGAGGAATAGTGCTTGGTTCTGTAGGGAACATTAATTAGGGCCGATTGTGAACAGCAGACCATTTTAAACTCCCAGTCCGACTGAAAAAAGTCCTTGTAAAACAAGGCCCCTCGGAGCAGCAGACATGTTAATGAAGTCATTTCTTCATTGCCATCAAGCTTGCAGGGCTCTTCTCAACGTACGCCTTAATGCGACAGGGAAGAACCGAGGATCTGCCACCTGTCTGACGTTGGGCACGACAGGGGGGTTCGGATTTGGGGTCAATTTCCCCTCTAATGCCTCTCAAATCTGCTCAACTCGGCCAGGCGAGACTTTCTGGGATTCTGATGAGCTGAGAGAGGGAGAGAAGGGGATTATGGGATCAAAAGGCAACAGTTCTAATCCCCCCTGTTATTAGCCATGATAGCACTCTAAATGACAACACATGGGAAGTTTTGCAGCTCTCCGAAGTTGTGCGTGTGTGTGTGTGTGTGTGTGTGTGTGTGTGTGTGTGTGTGTGTGTGTGTGTGTGTGTGTGTGTGTTGAGGCTGCTTAAGCGAGCCGCAGGACAAGCAGAAGTACAGCCTACTGGAAGGATTAACTTTACCCACACTTTCTGCTCATCCCGAGACTCACACTCTCTATTTGATTCCCTCTCTGAGCTTTCCTTTCATTCTCCTTCCGTCTCTCTGACCCTCTATCTGGTTCCTCAAGCCCTTTGCTTGCACTTCTAAGTGAAGATGTGAGCGAGGAAGATCACAGTGAGGCGGAAACGAGGCCCTAATCCCGGGATGCCAGCATCCTAACATTTGCCCTCTCCCTTTAAAGAGGACTTGTGCTGCGTGTTGCTGATGTACACTGTAATTGTAGGAAGAAGGGCAGGAAGCTAATTGAAAGAGATGTGGGATGAATTTCTGCCCGAGGGAGCTCTACGCTCATATTCCACTTTCTGATTGACCCACTAAAACACACACACCGACTGGAACTGGGACTAGAACAATAGAATGGTAGTCGGAACGTGGAGACGGATCAGTCAAGCAAATGAGGAAAGTAGGGAGGCAATAATGATGGTTCTGAGACCCATTTAGCATTCTAATGGGCCAACACACATTCCAGTCGTCCGCGTCGTCGTCGCACTGCCCTCGCGTTCACTCCCTCCGTTCTGAAATTTGGTCTTCGTTTGCCTCTTCCGTGAAATGTTCTGCCACTTTCCATGCATTTGTTATTCCTGGAAGCGGCCTCTCCTTTTTTCTCGCCTCAAAAGCGTCACTGACCTCGCATAACTCCAGCCCATGGAACATCACGCGTGGTGCAGTGGAATTCCTCTAGAGCGTCGGAGTGTGTGAAACCAGGAGAAGAAGCCATGTGAGGATGACACGGCTAATCCTTCTCCCGTCACTTCCATACACACAAACACCCCACCCCTAGTGCACCCTAGGTCACCGTCCAGGTCCAGCTCTTTCCATCTTACCATGTTGGGCAACCCATACTGGTCCCTTATGGGTGTGTTAACCGGATGTGGTTCAAAAGCTGTGGTTCTCAAACTGTTCCTCAGGAACCTCTCGACGCCCCACAATTTTGCTGCATGCTTTTGGGCTGGAGTAAGAAACTGGACCTTCCGGAGAAGCCCAAAGACCAACCTGGGAACTGCTGTACTAACAAAGCAGTGGCATGCTGAATTTTAAGATAACACTTCACATGAAGGTTCTTCTTAGAACCTTTGCAAAATATGAAAGTTCTTCAGGTTAAAACAGTTCCTGACAGCATTTCACAGTTCACTCACCGTTGAATTGTCTTCATCTTGAATCAACATTAAATTTAGCTTTGACTTTGAAAAGTGACTCGATGTTGATCACAATGTTTCAACGTTGTTTCAACATCAGTTTCCGTTTCCTAACACATTGTGTTTGTTCACAGTAGGTTTCATTGCACGTGAAACATTGTTTCAATCTTTTTTTTCAATGTTGATCCAACAACTAACATTATTTCAATATTGAAGGTTGGTTTTGTGACAGCTGGGGTTTATTATGTTGAGGTTCTTCACACTTGAACATCTTATTTACAGAAATTGCTCTCTAGAGATCCATCTATTGCAAAGTTCTTTAGGGTTGTGGTTCTTAAACTGGTGATGTCCAGAACTAGATAGCAAAAATGACTCCATCAGTTTGAATCTAGATTCGATTCTGGCCCAAATGCTCAGCTTGCATCCAGGCCATCTGAGTGTTATATGGGAATTGACATAAGCTGCTTTGCCAACACCTGAATGATATGGGAACCAGTCCGACGCTCTGGCTGCTGGGTATAATCCAATCTGCCGGTCAGTTTCACATGGCTGATGTTCTTTGGTCAAGTTTGAAAAGAAGACCACTGAAGACCAGTGCTGAAAAATCTGTAATGACAACTTCAGCATTGGTTCTACAAGGAGAAATAAATATGGTCATTTAATATTCTGATCAATCAATGGCTTCCACGTGTCTTTACAAGAACATGACTTACATGCCCACCGTGCTCCTTTCAAACGCTGACGGCTCATCTTTCCCCTCTACAATCATCAATGTCTTCAGTTGGTCCCAACCAGGTGCTCCAGGATTCGGCTCTGCCCCTGCCATCCACAACAGGATCTGCGAGGGTCTGGATGTTAAGGCCAGGGCCGATGATGACTTCAGCTTCTAATTAAAGTGATCTATCAAATTGTTAAAATTGAATTGAGAACATTTTCTTCTTTGGTTCCTGTAAAATATCGCTTTCTTCTAACTTATAAAGCTCTTAACAATCTTGCTCCTTCTTATCTGTCTGACCTTCATCTTCCTTACAATCCCTCTCGCTCTCTCAGGTCTTCAATAGTGGGGCTTCTTACAATCCCTCCTTCCGATCTGCATGGCTTTGGTGGCCGAGCACGTTCTAGAAGTGCTCCTTGACTCTGGAAGTCTAAAACGTTATTCACACTTATACATCCATCCGTCTGCTTTTTTGCATCTTCTGGGTCAGGATCATGGTAGGATTGGAGCCTACCCAGAATCGCTGGGCACAAGGCAGGAATATCACAGTGATTCCCATTAGATTTAATGAGTTATTCCAAAGAATTTGGGAGTTTATCCTTTGTAGTTTAGCGAAACTTGTACAAGCACAGTTGGACTCCATCGCACGTGACCGTGAATCTTCTTTAGCGTTCTAATCTTCTCCCTGATCCCAGATTAGAGTGTACATTTCGAGAGCACGTGACGACAGAAGAGCAAAGAGACATCAGTTCAATCGAGATCGACCACTTTGGGATGGTTGCTCATTCAAAGCTTTGAAATGATTGGAAAACAGCAAGCTCCATCTTTTTTCATACTGTCACTTGAATTAGCACAGCCACTCTCAAATCTGGTTTTGATTAAGGAATGGAAATGTTTCATCATGCTTTATTTGAAGTGTAAGTAAATTTTAACTCAAACCAAATCCCAACATTTAGAAGTGCTAATCCAACCCTGCTCCAGTTTTGAGCTGCAGGCCAAACCGGGTACGGAAAAGTTGAGAGTTAATGCTGGACGTAGAGCTGCTGGTGCCAGACGTGATCAAGGGCTCCTTTAAAACAGGCCGAAGAGCTGTTTATATGCTCCGAGGCTGAAGATATGTGGTTTTCAGAAGGGGTTTTGAGAGAGATAAAATGAATCACGTGCACGATTTGGATCGCGTCGCTCCGCAGACACGATGGTGGCTGCATGGAGACTTTCACTGCTGTCACTGACATTTCCGACCAACATCAAAACGTCGTAGCTGCTGTAAGATCTCCATCTGGTCGGGAGAGGAGGTTGCGAGAATGCGGGGAGGGTCCCAAACAGCTCTTTCTGACAGATGCAAGGAATGGCGCTCAAAAAGCCTTTGCAGAGGCCAGCACATAATGCCTTTTAATGGCCTTGTTTAACAAGCAGGGGAAGTGGTTTCCCTCCCCGCCCTAGTCACCCACAAACCCCCAAAAGTCAGGCCGTGCCAGGCCCCTGGGATTTCCCAGAGTTCAACAGGAGCGGCATTAATCTTCTCCCACCCCGTACCCCACCCCCGTCTCTGAAGACTTGTCCGTATCTCATCCATAAACAGGGATCAATCTGCAATCTGGACCAAGTCACGGCGTTCCACCACGTTTGCGTTCCGCACAGAACCACATGCGCGAGAGTCAGAGAATGCCACCAAAACAATCTCCTTCGATTTGGCTTTTCTTCAAGAGTGAAAGCGAGAGCGAGAGCGAGCCCGCAAAAACAACTTCAATGAATCTTGCATGCGACAGTGTGGCGTTCCATCTCAGAAGCTTCAAACACTCGCTGAGAAAGAAAGAGCTGTTCCCATGAAGCTTTCACTCGCAATGTTAACATGTGACAAATATCCAATACGAGCGCATAAATCGCAAAGAGTTATGGGATGCTTTGAGACGTCCTGGTGAGGTCATGAAGCAGTGAATGGAACCGTGCTGCAGGTCTAGAGCTCGAAATATCCATCAGAACCCAACAGTCACAGTTTGGATAAGTTCAGAACATCAAGTAATGGGACACCTGTTGAGAGTTTCTTCTGAAATCAAGGGGATTAAAAATTGATCCAGGACATATGTTCAGTAGTAAATATATCACATGTTCTGTGTAAATAAAACTAGTTTTAGGATCAGAGAAGTGATTAAACATCCTG
The DNA here is from genome assembly GCA_034509495.1 of Acestrorhynchus altus. Lineage (NCBI taxonomy): Eukaryota > Metazoa > Chordata > Actinopteri > Characiformes > Acestrorhynchidae > Acestrorhynchus > Acestrorhynchus altus. The sequence goes on along the minus strand of CM067518.1, from coordinate 2,767,164 downwards.
CTGCAAGGTTCTTCAGGGTTTTCTTCTGTCAGCTTTTCTGAAAGACTAATGAAATTATAATTAGGGCAACCAACAGAAAAGTTACAGAAGGAATTTGTTGGATTTGTAGGATTTCGGACAGATTGGGTTAGTTTGAAAATGCAATGGTAAGGAAAAACATGGGGAGTTTTGGTGGACATGGCAACCTGTATGATAAAAACTATTTTTTAAGCATTTATGAATCTCTAGAAAGGTTCTATATATATGTCTCTTTATTCTCCATCATTAAGCCCTCCCACCGAATGGTTGTCTGGCCCCAGGTCTGGCCCCAGCCTCTACCTGGGTTGTGAGCGTTCCATGTGGAATTGTGTCTGTGTGGAAAAGCCACTGGATCGGTTACCCTCCACACTCAGAACCATTCAGACCCTTCTGCTGATATCCATGGACAAATGTGTCTCAAATCAAGACGTCTGTTCAACCTTTGAAAGGTCTCATCATTTGACGTCGTGACAAACAGGAGAAGGAACGCAACACTCTCTGTAGAGCAGCCACATGCTTCAAAAGATGGGTAGAAAATCCTACAAATCTACAACACAGCTGGGAAAGGAAAGTGTACGTATATATGTCTATTTGTTGGTGTGTATCCGAGTGTTTCTGCAACCCCAGGTCACAGGTTGTGACAATCCGGTGAAACTCATCCCTCTGCTGGACCCTTTTCCTGTTATGAGTCAGTCAAGGTCTTGCTCAAAACCCGTTCCTCCAGATGCAAGGCCATGATTGCTCCTCTAAGCTCTCCTGAAAGAGTCAGGTCTTATAACCTTGTTTATTTTCCCTCCCTTTATCCTCCTGATGGACAGGACTGACCCAGGACAGCTGTATGAAACTCCCTCTAGCCCCGTTAAGTCTAGGGCTTTGCTCATGAACTGCACTTTGCCTAAAGTGATGACACACCGTCCAGACTTACACACCCAGCGCTGGGCTGCTGTGGGGACGTATATAATGGTGCAAGTTATAATGCAGGTGCTTCAAAATCAACACATGAAATTAATATTGCAGAGCGTCAATTTCAAGGTTACGCCCACGTAAGCTAGAATGTGAGGGGAGTGAGAGACCAGTGACAGAGACATTTTAAATGTTTGTAATAAAAATAAACATTTATTACAGATTTTATGGTAAAGAAATATAGCTGCAAGTGGCGATATGCGAGGGTCACGCATTCCGTCCTAGAGTTTCGTCCACCTCAATCGTAATCTGTGCAACTGAGTAAAATGTATATTACTAGTATATGTTTCATGAGTAAAGATGTGTGTGTTTTTAATAAGGTTTTAAATCACTTTGTTATAGCACCCTCTAATGGCAGGTTTGTACCACGTTTGGCCGGCTTTGTCCAGAAATGTCTGAAAAATCAGAGTTTTCTCTCCAGGACATTTAGGAAGGGGCAGCATGACCCACTGTGCACGGGGGCTGGCAGGATAAAGTCCGGGTAAAGTTCAGTACTACTGAACTTGCGTTCACAGATGCACCTTTTCTCGGGTAATGTCCAGAAAGTCGTATTTTTCCCTTAGTTTCCGATTTGATCTAACAGCACAAGATAAGAGTTTTTGCCAACCATGTCATTAAAAGCTATATTCACATGTTTTTGTATAAATAACCATGTTTTAATAAACAATTTATTTGATCTTACATTTTTTCTTCAATCTGATCAGTCAGAGTCTGTATGCAGGTTGATCATCAGCCCCGCCCCCTCTCTCTGATCAGTCAGAGTCTGTATGCAGGTTGATCATCAGCCCCGCCCCCTCTCTCTGATCAGTCAGAGTCTGCATGCAGGTTGAGCATCAGCCCCGCCCCCTCTCTCTGATCAGTCAGAGTCTGCATGCAGGTTGAGCATGGACACATGGTCAACTGCGTTATGTGATGAGGGGGTGAGGCCAGTTATGTTCCCAAGCCATGGATGTTTTTGCCATGGTTGGGGATTGAACTCTTGATAGAGATGACGCTTAGTCACTTAAATAAAGGCTTGGTTGGATGGAACTTAAAAGAGCTGAATGCATCCATTAGAAGGGGTGTCCACAAACATTTGGACATACCGTGGATTATTGAGAACATTCTTACTGAGCTTTTTAATCAGGTCTGGTTACAATTTAACGTTACAAGGCCTCACACACTCTCAAGTGGTACATGGTGTTTGAAGTTCCATTGTGGTAAGTAAAATTCCAAGTTTACATTCTACATTCTTGGAATCAGCTTTACAAATTTGGGAAGCATGACAACATGGAGAGTTTCAGTACCCACTGATGGATGAGAACAAACGTTCCATAAATTAGAATAATCTGAAGGAAAAAGAGCTCACACACCCACACACACACACACACACACACACCCACACACACACACACACACTGGGTATTATCATCCTCATGAGAACCAAACCGTTTTTCCATAAAAAACATCCAGTGCCCGGTTCGGAGACAGGACCCAAAGGTTAAAAGCATTTGGGCATGTAGGTGATGCTAGGTGAGGTGCGCTGGAAACCTAACACTGAGTGCTACAGGAGGAGAAGCAGCACCTGTCTCTGCTTTGCCTGTGACCTAACGTTCACCCTAATCCCCATCGTTCAGGTCACAAAGTGTTAATCCTGTTAATCCTCAGCAGGCCAATAAAAAATCTGGATTCAATCAAAAGTCCCCCCCGAGAGTCACGGAGAGTTGATGGAACGACCCACAACCACAACCTAACCCATGATCCTGACCCAAATTCATAACCCTAACCCAGAACCCTGACCTTACTGCACAGTCAGAGCCTTGTCTTTGTTGTGTGAGTGTTTTCTGCTTTTCAGACTTGCTTTAAGTGCAGCGTCGTACATCACAGGCCATAAAACCTCTTAAAAAGCAACAATGTTCTGTAGGTTCCTCCGGCTCTAATGTGTTCTCTGGCCTTTCCATTTTGTCTGTTTTCTGTCCAAGCTTCATTTCCTTTCATTGATTTTCTTTGGTCCAAAATTACTTGGCACACAATCTACACTGTATGTCCAAAAATTTTGTAACACCGCTTCTAATGAATGCATTCGGCTATTTTCATTTGCACACATTGCTGACACAGATGTGCAAAGGCACACACAGATTGTCTAGTCCCTGGATCAAAGCAGGGAAAGCTGTCTCCTGTGGTGGTTAGGGAACCAGCCTTATCACTGGAAGGTTGCAGGTTGGAAAAACCCTGAACTGGCAGTGCATGAATGGCGTGCCCTTGTGCAGACCACTTAACACCCCAGCTGCCACTGGGTGCCGTGGATAGGACTGCCCACCACTCCGGGCACGTGTGTTCACTATTGTGTAAGTGCATGTATCACTGTATGTGGATGGGTGAAATGCAGAGGACAAATTTCCCTGTAGGCAACACAGTGAGTCTATCAGCACTTAATGTCCTTGTTGCTGAATGCAATCAAATCCTCACAGCAATGCTGGAAAATATAGTAGGAATCCTTCCCTGGACAGATCGTCCAACAAAAGCAGGATACACTCTTTTTAATACCCTTGATTTCAGAAGAAACAATGAAAGCATGTGTCCCAATACTATAGGACCTGCTGGCTTTTGCAACCTAGAGTTGGCAGTAATGGGCACTGCCCCCACTGTTCTTTACAAACCATCATTTAGACCATAGTTTCTTCTGCCTAACAGAGCTAACAAGCTGGGTCTGCTTCCTTTCCTCTTTTCCTTGTAACCTATTTTATGAACTTGAGCTCTGGGAGAAGACAGACATCTCCAAACCAACACAAGCACAATGCCACCAAGACATGTAGCTACAGGGCATGAGCTTCAGTTCTCATTAACACCGCTGATGAAGGACCAAGGGTCATTCTGATTGACCTCACACAGGCTCGTGTTACTCACGGGGTCTGAGGTCACCTTGCCATCAACTGCATGATTAACAGGATGGCTTCTGTCTCTTGCATTATGCCAGCAGAGTCTGTGAATCAAAAGGTTAGCAGTGCAGAGAGAATCAGCCCAACGAATCAAAAGTGGACACAGTACAGGCCCTTGGATAATGGGTTAGCCAGAGCAAAGAACCAGTCCAGGTGGATCAGTAGTTTAGACAAAACCAGCATGAGAAGATCAGGAGGGCTTGCAGAACTGGCTTGAGTGTGCCATTAGTGCTTGCAGAACGGATCCGATTGGATTAGCAGGGCTTGCAGAACCAGGCAGAGTGGATTATCGCTGTTTGTAGAATTTACCAGATGGAAATGACCATTCAGACAAAACTGGTTTGAGTAGAACAGCATTGCTTGCAGAACTGATCCAAGTGGATCAGACGGTTAGACAGAACCAGCCATTAGATCAGCAGCACTTTCACTGGATCAGCCATTTCAACAGAATTGGTTTGGGTATATTCTTGCAGATCCAGCCCAGAACCTGCTTGAGCGATCACCAGAACCTGCAGAACTGCAACCAACCGGATTAGCAGTTTAGACAAAATGACCTAAAGTAAATTAGCAAGCAGGATCAACATAATTGGGTCACTAGTGTCTGCAGAACCAGTCAAAATGGATCAACAATGCTTGCAGAACTGGCACAGGAGGTTCAGACATTTAGGCAGAACCAGCTTGCAGAAGTGCCCTGACTTGATTAGTAATTTAGACAAAGATGGCCAAACTGACCCAGCTGGACTTTCAGGACCAAGCAAAGTGGACCATAAGATGCTGCAGAACCAGTCCTAGTAGACTAATACTTGATGACCTGAGTGGACCAGTGCTTGCAAAACCGGTGAGGAGAAAGTGCAACATCTGCAAGGTCCACATACAAGTGGACGAGTGGATCAGCAGTTTAGACAGAACAAAGCTGAGTGCATCAACAAGGTTTGACCTGAGTGGAACATCAGGGCTTGTAGAACCAGTCTGTATGGATCTATATGGAACCAACCCGAGCAACAGGCCCCACACAGCCCAGCAGCTCAGCTCCAGGAGGAGGGCTGTTTGAAGTTGATTGGCATTTATGAGAGCGCTTCATAAAAGTGTGTAAGCTCATATCCTGCCGACTGTGCTCCCCTCTGACACACGGCTCTGCGTACACAGACGGGAGGATATAAAAATCAATGTGTGCAGTCATGCTGCTGGAACATGCGGGCGAAGAGGAAAAATGTAGCCTCAGAAGGTGGAGAGAGCGAAGGTGAAGGCCCGGAAAGAAGCTGTGCCTGATTATAGAGCAATGTAGGCAAGAGCCTTCCCACGTCTGGGGCAGTGATGGACTGGACATTGGGAGAACCGGGCAAAGTCCCAGGTCCACTATGGATGTGGGCCGCTGAGAGGCTGGACCGGTGTCCATCCCTGCCCTGGGGCAAGGATTGAACCTCACCACAGTTGCTTGATCACATGCTGGATTTGAGATCATTTAGATAACGGTCTTCACCCAGTGTTATTGTCCCTTGAGGTACAATTGTCCCCAACTGATTTTGGAACAAAATACATGACTTTTGAGAAAATCAGTGAAGATCTGCAGTGATATAGATCTGCAGATTACACGGGTCCACAGGGGACCTGCAAATACTGTGAGGTCAGCGTTAATGACTTGGTTATTTCATTGCTCTCAGACTGACCATTGTTGCCAACAGAGTGGCATGCTGGGAAGTCACTGAACCCATCATCACGCTGAGAAGGGATTGAACTACTGACAAAAGCTTCTCTCCTAAGGGGGGAGAAACTCTGTCAGGCCCAGTTGGGCCAAGATCTCCCATCTTACTCCTAACAGTGCTAATATTTCAGTGTGAGATTTCATAAACAAAGCCCCATGAGGCAAATCTGTAATATCCGCCCTTCTCCCGGGCTGAAAGGGTAAAAAGAAGAAGAGGCGAGAGGGAGGAAGAGAACATTAAAGAAACCCCCCTGAGGTGTTTGGAAGGGGCGTCGTCCTTCCTGCTATATTGCGCGGAATAGGGCGGGAAAAATGGAAGACCGGCTTTGATATTGAGTAAGAGAGCGAGAGAGTGAGACGGGGGTTCGAGGCTGATTTCACTCTCTCACTCATCTCCTGGACGACTGCCGGGTCTGGATGGGATTAATGTTGCTCATTCTTAATATGTGTTTAGTATTTTGAAATACTTTGTGTTGATGATGAACAATGTGGTGAAAGTCTGAAACGAGTTATGAATAGCCAACACTGGCCTGTCAGCATTTCCATTTGACCTGCCACCCTTCTCTACGAGGCGGGATCATAATTCATGTCCTCGTTGTTGAGTCGTACTAATAGGCAGCCAACTGGCCAACAACCACTGGAAACAAATAGAATAACAATAAAACCAAGCTTCTCCGTTAAACACTGTTTGCAGTGAAATGAACAGATAAACAGTTATAGATGGCATTTTCTTTGATGTTCCCATTAAAGCAAGCTGTGTTCCATTGCTAGAGTGTTAACAATACATACTGGATGGCAGCAAGGCCCGTCGAGCACAATGGATGATTCTGGCGCCCGAGCGTTCCCACACCACTGCGGTTTTCTGGTTCTGGTTTGGTGGAGTATTCCATAAATCATAATACATCATGTTTGTGTGTAGCTCCAAGCAAAGGCAGGACCAGTGATGAACAATGCATAGGTCATTTTTCCTGGGAATCAATATCCCTCCCTGGCACGGAAGATAGCGGTAGGAATTATTCGCAGTAAATAGCATTCGTGAGATATTAGCGTCGGATTTCTCTCGTCCAGGCTCGTTCTCCCTGTCTAGTTAATGCAAAATTGAATATGTGCACATGCAGAGGAAGTCATTGGAAAGGGGTGGAATTCTGCTTAGCACAACAAATGTTTCCAATAAAGCCTATATCTCCATCAGATCCGTGGCGGAGCTTAGGGTGGTGCAGCGACGCCCTCGCTCTTGCTTCCCTTCTCCCATAGTTTTTCCTGTTCTGTATTTCAGTCTGTTACTATCAGTCCCTTTCTCCATATCTGTCTCCTCTCAGAGTGCTATTCCACACCCCATTCCGTGTTTTCCAAAGACTTTGAGTAAAATAATATAGAAATGTGAAGCAATCTTAACAAATTGTCAGATTCAGTGCTGTCCAATGCCCTCTCCTCATCGATTTTGACTGTGACCTTCCTGTGACCAGGCGTAAACCAATCCCCAAGAGTGCTTGTCGGACCTTGCCAACGGAAGAAGGGAATAAAAAGAGGAAAAGGAGGAAAAGGACGGGAATGGTTTTATCACTGAAGGCCACAGGAACTGTTAAGGCAACACAATGGGGTCACATGGCCCGGGAAGCAGGAGCTGAGGTGGGTTCCCATGGGTTCAAGAGATTCAGGAGACATGCAGACAGATTCCTGGAAACTGGGCGAGAATCTCAGACTGAGCTGGAGGGTAAAAAAGGTTGAGAACTTTTGAGTTACTTTGGAAACAAATGTCGTTTATTCATAAAGGGTTAAAAGTAAGATGTGAAAAACTGTTTACATCCAGTGAAAACATTAGGATTTAACATATTTAAACATAAAAAATTTAATCAATTGAAGAATATTGACAGATGAGGGACAGAAATGTCTTTTTAAAATGATTCATTAAGTCATTCACAGAAATGCAGTTTCCTAGTGAAGGTTTATTACTTATTTATTACTACTTTATATGCTCCAAATTACAATCGGGGTGCAGCTCTTCAGCTCCTCTTCAGACCATCATTAGAGAAAGCTTCGGAGGAGGTTGTCTTATTTAAACCTCAGACATTAGTTTAGTTTGCTCTTGATTGTTGAAGCGAGTGGGATCACCATGGTCAGATCCAGAGAGCTCTCTGAGGCCTTCAGAAACAACAAGATCTCAAAACAATTAGAAATCAGTGATTTCACCGCTGGGAGAACATTTGGAAGTGAAGAACTTTTGAAACAACTGCCAACATGACCAGATCAGGCTGAAGAGCAGACTCCAGGATGAGTAAAGAAGTCTGCAATCCTCAAATATCATCATGGTAGCAGGTCGCTTTTGCCACTGTTGATGTCAAAGTATAGCTTCTACCAACAGAAAGCAACCAAACCAGTTAAATGATCATGATTAAAGATGGTCAGAGAACATCTAGACACAGACGTTGGCTGTTTCTCAGTATGCGTTCTTCTGCATCCTTGCGTTCTTGCCAACAGTCATCTTTCCCATTTTCAAGAATATAGTTCCCATTAAAGTTCCTGGATATTTGCCGACAAGAACAAATTGAAATAGCCAGCATACGGTGCAGGATACGCTTGTATTCTAAGTAACCGGCACAGCTGGGTCTGCTTTTAAACATCAGGCAAGAAACCAGTTGCAAAGTTGTCAAATCTTTATTCGTTTCATACAAACAACAATTGTTTGTTCTGCATTGCGGTGAGACTCGTACGCCCTCCTGTGGCAGCTTTGGCTTAGGAAGTACACAGCACATCCCAGCAGTTCTCCGTTCTTGTGTTCTGCTGAGTTCAGTGCATTTTTAGTGTTCATGGTATTGAAATACACCCCAGGACGTCTGGAACAACAGCTTTACCCTGATTTATTTTTGTATATATTCGACAGCATGGGTTTCCTCCTTGCTCACCTAAAAATAAGTAAGACAGGCTCCTCCAAAACCCTCTCTAACCAGGTTCTAATCATCTGCAGCTGATGCAGTTCTGCACCTCAATCTAACTCTACACATTTTAAGTAGTAATAAATGTTTTTTGCATTTCTATAAATGACCTCAATGTATAAAAGATATTTCTTCAATTGTATGTGTTTGGTTGTATCACCTACAATGTCTTGATATAGTTAAGATGATGATCAGAACCTTTAGAACCCTTGGCTAATTTTGTGGGATGTAATTTAGCTCTTTTCTGATTTCATCCCATAATGATGAGACCACCATGATTATAGCTTGTGATATGTGTATCATGTCTTCAGGTTACTCTGATCCGGAGGTTTGAAGCCTAGTAAGCACCATGTAACTGCCCTCAAAGTGCGGATCTCAGGTTCTAAGAGTTAAATATGCTGAAAAGACAGCAGTTTGTCTATATTACTATATTATAATGAAATATGGAGCCATGAAATCTACGTGGACTATTTGTGGACAAAAGTCATGCAAAGCGTGAATTTTGTCTGATGTACTGCATTTAAACCCATGTTAACTAAACATGTTAAACCAGAGTAATCCAATCTAATTACTGTGTGGTCAACTATCAGTGAGCAATCCAGACTGGAAAACAGCTGATATTCATAAATCCCAGTTTAAATACCAAAGGAGCTTCTAGTGCATGTTTACTGCTCTGTTCACGTGTCCATGATCAACCGATTTTGGGTTAGAGAGGAAAATAAGCAGTGAGGAGCTGTTTTGCTCCTTTTCTTTGGTCACACAGTATTTAAAGGTTTTGTAAAATTAAAGTCCAGTCGAGGGATAAATACTGATACATACACAAATGACAAAAATAATAATTCAGGTTGTTTTTTTATTTCATTTGGAGTAAAAAATGTATTATCAAAAATATATGTGTCAATTTAATGATTACAAATAGAAATAGAAAATTTAATTTAGATCATTTAAATTTCTTGCATTTTCAGCACAAAAACCCTCTGGATGATCAATTTCCAGCAGGATTTATGAAGATTTTTCATCCTTTTAAGCAAAAAAAAAAAAAAAAAACAACAAAAATTGCAAGTACATTTTTGAGCAAAACATGGTATAACTTGCGTTCTAAAGGTTTAAGGGACAAACAGTGAACGTTTGGAGTTATTTACTGCTCCTAGAGCCGTGATTTGTGATTATAACTGGTGGGTTGTTCTAATCTTACCTTTCACATAAAACATATGCGCGTCTGTTCCAAACACCCTGGCATAAAGCGTACATTCAGCACCGACGCGGTCCCGGGCCCTCACGTTCACATCTGGTTCGCTGCTGTCTTGTTATCACGCTGCTGGGCCGCAGTCGGGTGCAGGCTCCGTAATGGCACTCTGCATGCTTTGATGGATGAGTGGAGGTTTGGAGAGGGCTCTGGAGCGGAGCGCTGGATTCCTTTCATGAGGCCTGGCCTCCGCTGCTCTCCACACGGCCTCCTGCTGCCTGCCAAGGTGCAGCGTACACACCGGCGGGGAGGCTCGTGGAGCCTCAACATGCGCTTCTACACCGTTCCCATGTTTCCATTTTTGAAGGCTTGCATTTCTTTTTTATTGGACTGTTCTGTGTTTTTTTTTGGGTCAGTCATTAAGCTGTTCACTGTAGTTAACCCTTCGTGTGCTGGGTAAGTACGTTACGTACGTACATTTATTCCACACGTATATAATGTTACGAGACTTATGCAAATATCCAGTGAACAGACTTTAAATATACCCTGTTATATGTACACTATATGTTTGTGGACACCCCTTCTAATGAATGCACTCAGCTACGTTAAGTTGCACCCATTGTTGACACAGGTGTGCAAATGCACACATACGCCTTGTCTAGTCCCTGTAGAGAAGGACTGCTAATAATAGTGCTGCTGCCCCCAAGACCCTGGATAAGCAGTCGATGATGGATGGATGGATGATTTCGGAAGAAACAAAGAGTGAGCAGGTATCCCAATACTTTGTCCATGCAGTGCAAATGGAAAAATGTAGATAATCGATAAATATCTTTGGACTGTACTCGATCGGCGGGAATTTGGACCACACGGAAGTGGTCAGAAGACTTGAAAGAGTGAAAGACTTTATCTGGGCATTCCTGGCTTTAGGTCTTTGTTCTTTGGCCAGCTTTCATTGCATTTCATTTACATCTACAGATATACAGAGACCTGCTGAGCCTCAGTCATTATTTCCACTGCAAAATGTCACCTACGTTACTGGATCAGTACCAGGTCTGTGTTATTCCACACCAATCCTTCATGAGCAGCACTGCCTAGTTACGAGAAGCTGTTATCAAACAGTGGGCTGAAAAAAAAAAGAGTTAAAAGGTGCTGCACACGCTAAGGTACACACAGGGCTGCCAGGGCAACAGAATGCGGCTTCTGACCACTGCTTCAGAATGGATGTGCTAAACGCAGCATAACGGCCAGTGTGCACTTTTATAACACAGTCCACCCTTTACAGCTGCCCCCAAAACTCCAGCCTACTGCACACGCTGACAAATGGAGCTATAGATAGATATATAGAACCATACTGTGATGAATTACCACTGAGTAATCCAGCTCGGAAAGCTGGAAATTTCATGAATTTCCAATGGATTTAAATCCCAGTTTAAATGGCATCCAGCACTTGTGTACTGCTGTTCATGTATCACTGCTGTCCATGTCATGCTCAACCTGCATGCAGACTCCAAATGATCAGCAAGAGAGGGTGAGGATGATGACCTCACTTATTCCAAGGGAGGGGCTGTTTGCCCTCTTTTGGCTCACAGTGTTCAAATTTCAGTGAAGTCCTGTGAAGGGATCATACAGATACATATATTAATCATGTAAATAACATATAAAGAGAATTCAGATTAAGGACTGATTATTAAAGCAGTTCAGAAAATGGATGGATGGATGGATGGATGGATGGATGGATGGATGGATGGATGGATGGATGGATGGATGGATGGATGGATGGATAGATGGATGGATGGATGGATGGACTGATTATTATAAATATCATTGTCAGTCTAATCATTACTTAGCTCAAAAATCTATCTATCTATCTATCTATCTATCTATCTATCTATCTATCTATCTATCTATCTATCTAAATAAATAAATAAATAAATAAATAAATATCTGGTATATGTTCCCACATCCAAGAAAATTGGTCTAGGGTTCTAAAGGTTAAAGTGTTCTTATACATTAATGAAAAATTCTTGTAGATGGTACTTTTATATAAGGTTCTACATTGCAGGTTCCACTTTTGAAAAAATAAATAAATAAAATGAACACATTTGAGCTGTGGCAATCAAATCCTCACGGTAAAGCTCCAGAAAGCCTTCCCTGGACAGTAGAGACAGTTACTCCACCAAAAGTAGGATAAATCTTTGATTTCCTAAGAAACAATACCTGAGCAAGTGTCCCAATACTTTTGTCCATATAGTGCATATAGAGAAACAGTGATGTATACAACAAAAATATATAATATATACAGAGTTGAGAAAGTGTGTGTGAGTGTGAGAACAGCTCAGTGTGTGACAGTGGACCTTCAGCCTGTCTGTCCTCAGAGGTATTAAATTGCACTGATGAATGTTTGAGTGGTTTGTATTGATTTCAGCTCAGCGCTGGCAGCCTCTCCTCTCTCTGCAGTGGACAGTTAGTGCTCGGGTTCCAAATGGTCCATTCAATGAAGAAAGCACTAAAAATAAAAACCACCACCAATAAATCAACACTTCCAGCTGCACGATTTCCTGAATGACATCTACAGCACTGGAATGCTGAACAGAACATTCATACTTTTTATCAAAGGCTGACAGAACCGTATTATCTGTATCGAAATGTTGTAACTACGTTTCAAAACAGTTCAACAGTTAAGCCTGGTCTGCAAGTTTCAGGTCCTGTATTTCTAAAGGCTTCAATCTGGACTTGGACAAAGTTGAAATGTCTTATTTTCTAAGTCCACTGGTTTCTATGCTTTGGGTTGTTGTCTTGTTGCATGACCCAACCGCACTTTAGCTTCAGCCTCGTACAAAAGATCTGACACTCTTTTGAAGAATTTTCTCAACCAAGAAGAAAGACCTTCCCCTTTGACCTGATGACAATGAAGATCCACAGTTAATTATTCGGTGTGAGTATCTACTATGATGTATAAATTCACCACGGTGAATTATTCCGTATCCACTATGAATGACTCCAGTGACTTATCCAGTGTCTATTATGAATTATTCCATAACCACCAGGAATTATTCAGTATTAATGATTCAGTACCTACTATAGATTACTTACTTAAGTATCTTCTGTGAATTATTCAATAACATTTATGAATTATTCCGTATCCAGTATGAATTATTTTGAACCTACTTTGAAACTTTCAGTAGCAACTATAAAATATTGAGTAACTAGTATGAATTATTCAGTACTTTCTATAAATGATTGAGATCTACTGATGATCTACTGTGAATTATTCAGTATTTATTATGAATTATTGAGTAACTGCCATGAATTATTCAGTATTAATTATTCAGTACCTACTATAGATTACTTACTTAAGTATCTTCTGTGAATTATTCAATAACATTTATGAATTATTCAGTATCCAGAATGAATTATTCAGTACTTTCTACTGATGATCTACTGTGAATTATTCAGTATCTATTATGAATTATTGAGTAACCGCCATGAATTATTCAGTGTCATTCAGTATCTATTATGAATTATTCAGTGTCATTCAGTATCTATTATGAATTATTCAGTGACATTCAGTATCTATTATGAATTATTCAGTGTCCACTATAAATCACTCCGTATATTGAAGTACGGGTCACATTGAGGCCTTTAGGGTTTAAAGGGTTCGAACCCTATAGAAAAATAAGGCCAGGCTTTCCATAGCACCTCTCGTCCTTTTCAGATTCCAGCACCCCATAAAACGATGCTCTCAGTCTTTCCAGGACGTTCTTCTGTTCTTCAGCTGTTTGGAATGCAGGCATCCCTGCAGGCAAAGAAACTGTAAACTGCCAGCAATCTTTAATAACATGGTAAAAACCAGCCTGCAATAATACATAACTACAATCTGCCACGAGGAGAAAGTCCCAAAATATGCCACGCAGGAATGGGAAGAATGTGTCCAGACAGATCTAAACAGAACCTCAATGCAGGAGAAATGAAAATGCTCCTGCTCAATTAGGCGATTGGTGTCACTGCCCATCAGTCCAAGCATAAAGGACGCAGGGCCTGCCAGGGCTAATTACTATCAACGGATTTATTTTTAATTCCCCAGCCCAGGATATGACCATGAGAGCCCCAGGTCCTCCATAGCGCCTCCTGCTGCTGGGCAAGCTCCTTTAGGGGTAAACAGTCACCATTAGGAGATCAAGGTTAATGAGGACACAGACTTTCATGTGAAAAGTTTTCAGCTCAGTGCCGGTGAGGTTAAACGGGGAATTTATAGACTTTAGAGAAGAACTGCATCTTACAGTAAACAGGCCCAAATCAGAATCCCACAGGGGGAAATCCAATTATCCCAGCTTTTTATATAAAATAATAAAGAGAATAATATGAAAGAATAAACAGATGAACACTTTGAAATATATACGGGTTAAATTCTCCCGAAAGAGCAGTGGTTATGATAATAAATACGTAGTTTAAAATATCGCTCCTCGCAATTATCGCACAAACACGTAAATTAATTGAATCGCACCGATGAACCAAAGTGGTTTACAGTGGTCACCCATTCAGAGAGGAGTTAAAGAGTTATTATGGAAAGCTGTATTTTGCTAGCTAGCTTTTTAAAGCTTCATGTAGGGAGTTTGGACAAAAGTATTGGGACACCTGCCCATTCATTGCTGCTGAAATGAATTAATTCTGCTTCTGTCTGGTCGAGAAAAAAAAAAAACATTTATATGATCTGAAGTGCAATCAGGAGCGCTGTCAACTCGAACTAGATCCCAACCCAACCAAAATGCAGACTCGGCCTGGCAGACACCCGGGGCTTAAACCGGGGTAGAACCTTTAGTGGGGTCAGGATGCTGGATAGTCACCACCCCACCTCACCCCCAACTCATCTCAGTTCCACAGCTCCACAGCTTAATGCTGGGGGGCTTTACACCCCTCGAGCCCATGCCTGGTATTAGTCATGATGTCAATTGGTTCATAGATATGTGCTCCAGAGTATCCTATTCTATTGGCAGTACTTCTCTACAGGAACTAGACAAGCTGTGAGTGCACTTGCACAAATGTGTCAGCAATGGGTACAACGTACAGAAACTGAATGCATTCATTAGTAGGGGTGTCCACAAACCTTTGGACACAGTGTGTGTCTGGTCCACAGTTGCTGTAGCCGACTGTGGGAGATCATCTTATCTCTCGACCTGTCTGGATTACACGTTGTTTGAGGAACCCAGAGGTGGTCTGGAGAGTAAACACAGGTGTTTAACTCATCTCACAGTCAGGTATTCAGGTCTTCAGTGAGCTCGTTTATTGGATGAGTTAATGATTAATGGAGCAATGAGGTGAAGTAAAGTAACCTGGACTCTAATTTGCTATTTTAGCCCCCGCTTGACCACCCACAGCAGTCCAGTTGTTGTATCTTCTCGTTTTCTCACTGACTTTCCATCTGACTCCCACGCTGGTTGATTTGAGCTCTACAAGCATGATCAACCACACCAGCTCTCTCCTATGACCAAACTTGACCAATCTGATTAATCAGCATTACCAAGCTGGTTGACCAGCATGACCAGCAAGAAGAAGCTGGTTGATGAGCAAGGACAGCAAGACCAAGCTAGTTGATCCACATGACTAACATGACCAAGCTGGTTGACCGACTGGTAGACCAGCAAGAACATGTTGGTTGACCAGCATCACTAAGCTGCATGACCAGCATGACCAGCAAGAAGAAGCTGGTCGATCAACATGAATAGCAAGAAGCTGGTTGACCAGCATGACCAACATTACTAAGCTGGTAACCAGCAAGACCAAACCTGTCTACCAACATGACCAGAAAGGCCAAGACCCTGTCCAGCGTTTAAACTGTGTTGCATGGGTTGTGTTGTGTTATACTACTGTATTGTATCATATTCTCTTGTGTACATGGTCCAGGTCTAATGGGTGGTCCTGTGTGGTCCTGTAAATACAGACCATCTGTGTGTAGGTTGTTCTCAGGCCCAGAGGAACGTTGTTTCATTCCTCTACAGACTTGTATCTGGTTGGATGACAACGAAGTCCGTCTTGATGGCTCTTGATCTGTTAATCAGCGCAGCAATGTTTTTACATCGTAATGGGCTGAACAAGGTAACGTCATCCTGCATTTACTCCTTTATACAGTCTAACGTTACCACTTTCCAGGAGCCAGGAGTGATGACATCAGCACAGAAAACAAAGCCCACGGAGACTCTCCTCTCTCTCTCTCTCTCTCTCTCTCTCTCTCTCTCTCTCCATCCTTCCATCTCTTCTTCAGGCTGCCGTACCGCAGTCATATCAGTTATCACTAATGACATACTTAATCATTTATACGGGGTGAAGATCGCATCCACTAACGCGAAGCTGCACCAGGAGGGAAGAGAGAACGAGTGAGACGGTGAGCAGTGAAGGAATGGAGGAGGACAGAATGATGGGAATGGCAGACAGAGAGAGAGAGAGAGAGAGAGAGAGAGAGAGAGAGAGATATTATAACAAGGATTAAACGAAGAAGTATAATTTTGTACACTGAACTACTGCGTCTCAAAAATTTTGAGCTTGAATAAATTACAAATCACCATTAAAACGTATAAACATATAAACGTATAAATGTATAAACATATAAACGTATAAACGTATAAACGTATAAACATATAAACATATAAACATATAAACGTATAAACGTATAAACGTATAAACGTATAAACATATAAACGTATAAACATATAAACGTATAAACGTATAAACGTATGAACGTATAAACGTATAAACGTATAAACGTATAAACGTATAAACATATAAACGTATAAACGTATAAACGTATGAACGTATAAAGGCTTAGCAGCAGATTTCTCCTCAATGCTCCCAGTCAGAGCATAGATTTCTGAAAACCCACCACCAGCCCCCCCAGTTTTATTCATCTTAAAATCAGAGATTGGATAATAAACTACAAATGGACTTTATTAAGTAGAGGATTGGAAATAAATAACACTTCAAAATACACAAATGTTCCATTTTTTATTTACTGTATTTATTCAGGCGTGGTTTTGAGGAAAGGAATGTTTACTGCCCAGATAAACAGCTTTTAAATACACAAATAAATGAGGTGACGAGCACACGAACGCTGTCGAAATGGGTCATTTCTCAGTGTTTTCACCTCAACCTCACATTCCACGTGTAAGCACTATTAACCCTTTCTTATCCAGCCTGGCTTTATCCACGTCTGTGATGTAGGAGTTCTCGAGAAACTCCACGAGGGTTTGCGTGTTTAGTCTGGAAGTGTGCGGTGTTTCATTCTGGAAAGATGATGTAGTGAATTTTATGACGTACAGTGATCGCACACATAAAAAAAGGGTGAAAATTGTCATTATGTCTCACTTTTTCAACATCGCTTAGGATTTTTAAGATCCCGTATGGGATCAGCTCAGCTGATTCTCAGTGTGAGTTCTTGCATGTTCTACCATCCTCATGTTCTTGCATTTGGTCAATGTTATGTAAAATTTAAGGCAAAAGTTGCAACTAAAATTAAATAATCATTATATTTATAAGCTTGGTTTTGCTTTGCTGTACAGAAATGCAATATAATAAACGAGCAAATGTTCTTATGCAAGCATTTTATTTCATTTTGAGACCTTTAAAGACCTATTTATTTAACTTTATTTGGGATCCTTCATTTCAGTCCGAGACTTCTGCTCCAACACCACAACTGAAATCGGATCTCAGGCAATGTTTTCCTCTTCACTAGGGTCAGAAATCTAAGCTACTCAGCAACTATTATCATTTGCACATATAATGCATTGATATGTTCAGGATTTCCGTCTCAGGTGGCTTGAGAAAGTGTTCATATTGCTGCTGTAAATGGACAAAGCATGGTTCGAGCACGGCTCTGGACATTTGGTCTAAGCCCCGTGTGTTTAAAAACCAATATTCAAGAACATTAAATATTTCTGGTTACAGCCTGAAAACTGAGGATTGATTGGTGACCTCTCATCAAAAATGGCCAAAATACACAGCAGTCAGTGCTGACACCAGGGCAGAAGACATTGGCCAGACCAACAGATGATGATGAGGCAATGATATCTCAATACTTTTCCATTCTTGTCTAGACCGCTCTCTCCAAGAACACAAGAGCATTCTTGTGTGTCTGATCTTCAACCTACACACGTCAGTTCATGGTGTGCTGAGCCATGGGAGCCACGCCGGACTGTCAGAACAAAACCTGGGGCATATTTTGACTTTGGTGGGCCTGAAATACCCAACTCTGGTGCACAGTGTCTGAATCTGAGATCTTTGCACTTTGCACTTTCTCTCTCTGCACTCTCTCTCTCTCTCTTTCTCTCTTCGTTCCTGGATGGAAAGATTCATGAAGGTGCCAATTCCCTGGGCCACAGTGAGATGCTAAATGGCTGCTAGTGGAGCGGGTTAATAGCGTCTGAGGGTCTGTCCACAGGCAAGCCAGCTCTGTAAAGAGGCGACTGGAGATGTGTTTGTACAGGCAGCAGGGAGCCCAGCTCAGCTTGCATGGATCTGGGCCAGAAGTGGGCCTACGCGCCCAAAAAAAGCCCCAGAACTTACCCGGTTCCTTCCCAAAGTCTCGCAAAAAGGCTAGAAAGCCAGCACTTGCTGAGTGTTCAGGTTACAGGCGTTGGGGATTCTGGCAAGCGGCACCTGTGCCTGGCTCTGAGGCATGCGTGCATGTTTCCAATGCAAGCATGAGAATGTAACACACACGCTATGTGCAGGCCCGGCAGCGCTCGTGATTCTCACCAAAGCGGTTCGATTCGTTCGTATTACACCTCGTTCGTCTCCCGTTCCCAAAATACTCGCAATTCCAGAACAGACGTTTTTCCTTAGAGGCTGCAATAAAATAGGATCACGTAAAGGAGCAATGAATTTGGGTTATCCATTAAAATGTCAAGAAATGTTATAAGGATAGAAATACTAATTTACAGTAGTGTGATGTGGAGTTTATTGCTCATGAAATGACTGATCTCCAAAACGCCAAGAAACAGGGTCATCTTATTCAGCCATAAACAGAGGGCTTGTTAGTTCTATCATAATATATCTTTCCGTCTTATCTTGGTTCAGTCTCAGGATGACAGGGATCAATGATCGCCGAGTTGTCTAACAAAAGTACGTTACTTTCATCTATTGGGTCCCAAACCCTGGTCCCATGTGACTTGCACATTTTAGTGTTCCCCTGCTCCCGACATACCGGATCCAGCTAACAAACATCTGATGAGATGCATTTAAGGACATAAATATGGGAAAATAAAACCTACTATGTCAACAAGGCCATTTTCATTCGCATGTGTCAACCAACATAACATCTGCATCTAAAGTAGCACTAAACAAATGCTTGTTTGTTGTTGTTGTTTGTGATTGTAGAACCTTTACACTCATTCAGAGCAGCAGTGGTTCATCTTCACTGAGTCCCACGTTTTCCTGCAATTTTCCAAGATTCCAGATCTTCATTACAGGCACTTCTCTGAACACACACTCCGGTGCTCTATTCCAACAGGACGACGCTCGTCCACACACTGCTGCCGTCTCAAGATCTCGCCTTGAAGACACTGAAACTACGCCGTGGTCGGTCTCATCTCCAGACCTGTCCCTGATTGAAAATGTGTGGGATGCTATTGGACGCTCTATCAACACTCCACCCCTACCACACCATCTGCAGAACTGAGGGAGAACATTCAAGCTGCATGGGATGGATCATCACAGGACACCATTAGGAACCTCTACACCTCCACGCGGAGACGTCTGGGAGACACGACTTCTGTATGTGTAGATCAATAACTATTGACCAGATCAGATACATTTTAATCAGTTATTGTTCTTCATAACCTTGAGCTTCCTTCCCAACAGCACTGCAATCCTGTAGGATATAGTTTATATGCACTAATACGGTTATGTCACCTCAGTCCCTTCACAGTGTTCCAGTTTGTTCACCAGAACTGTCTAAATAGATGTTCCACTGAAAACCGGTCCATTGGGCACTTTGGATCAGCTTGGTTCTGACACCCAGTGTACTATGGGTATTCCGGCAGCTTGGGTGCATTTAATAACTCCCTTCATAGAATGACTAGAGAACCATTAAACTGTGCAGGACGAGGGGCCCTGAATGATATTCCTGAAAGGTCCAGATCTATTTCTGCAGTGATTGCAGGATTGGAGTGTTTGCCAGTGCACTGCAGAACAGCAGGACACGCCAAACCTTGCGCATGCCGTGCGAATGCCCCGGCGCCAACCGCAACAGTCGTGAAAAATGATCATGGTTGGTAGAAGCTGCTCAAGTTATGACCTCATGTTTTCTTATCTGGGATAGTGATGTCAACAAATCAACGGGGGGGTTTCCAGAGGCCTGCTGTAAATAGACATGTTCAAAGCCAAACTCTAATTTGGCCCACATTTGTTTCCTACCCTATTTGAACTGAGGCAATTCACCATCGCACCATTGATCTTTCACTCTGTCGCTTCCCTTTTACATCACCAGAGGCTGAGAAATGCCTAATTAATCAACTCTCAACTCGCACAAACGTCAATATCTCCATCCACCCACAGTAGACCCTCATGGTCTACCACAGCCACGACAAACAGGCTGCATCCGCCTTACAGACGCATCCAAACCTCAGTGTGTGGCTGCTGGTGGGAAGGGCCATGTGCTTTTTCACACGCTGCAGAAAAGAAGGAACTGGTGTTCAGGGGCTATTCAGCTTGGGTAGGACTTCACCTCGGCCCAATAGAAGAGGGTGTCGCCACGTCTTGGCTTTGGGGGCTTCTAAATGCAGCTACTGTGGCTCCACAGCAAGAAAAACCCTTTGACCTCCTTTGTTTTCAACCAGGACTGCCATTCCATTTGATTAGAGAGCCGTCCTGTTTCAGTTTATCCGCTTTAATTGACCAGCGAAAAGAAGCAAAAGGGGGCGTCGGTACGTCACCCTCCAACTTGTGGAGATTTTCTTCTTCTTTTCAGAAACCGTTTCTTTGGCTTTATCTTTCCGAGGTTCCGATGGGAATGGCTGGCTTCATTGCTCCAGTGGGAATCACACATATCCCCCACCACCACCAACACCACCACCAGTCACACACACACTTGCCCTGTAAAACTCGAGGCTTAATAGATGTCAGAGTCGGTTTGATCAGACCCCCCGCTCAGACTGCAGTAATTGAACTCGTTTGGGGGACTAACACCAGCAGACAATGACCTGTAAAAGCCTCTCATGCTTCACGTTCTTATCGAGATCCCTGAGGCCCCTGGCTCGTCCCACCAGACAGACAACTATGGGCGATCTCATCTTAGAGTAAATCTTAATCTGCTTTTTAAAACAGTCATACATTCAAAAGTCATGCTCGTCTTAAGTCTAATCGCTACAGAGCGTCCCTGAAATTCCTATGAGTTTATGCAAAGACTGGAATGGCCTAAGTCCTGATAGAGTGGGCGTTCACGTTTCTGTTCAAAGTTCTTAAAAAGTCACAAGTTCAGACCTTCAGCTGATCATAATGGATAAGTAAATCCTCGTAAAACCTGCAGCTGGAAAGAAAGTGCTAAGACGTCGCTCTCTTTCTTGTGGGTGATTATGCAGGTGCAGGGTTCTCCTCTAATCCTCTGCTGGAGAATCGGGCAGATGATTTGGAGCAGGGAATGGAGGATGATTCATGGGACAAGAGAGCAAGTGTCCAACAGGAGAGCAAGAGTCCAATAGGCAGGAATGTGGTGCACCTGGATCCGGCAGTGGAGTTCTGTAGATTTAGGAGTCTAAGATCTAGATTAGATGATTAGACTTTGTTGGGTCCAATGTTTGTTTTGGACACATTCAGTATCTGCTGCAAAAAAAAGTAAACAAATTCATAACATTCCTGAGAGCATTACTGGAGCTTGTAATTTAAGCTTTAATGGACTTTAAGCGAATGAAAGAATTCTTAAAACGATTGAGTCGACACTGGGGGACTCCAAAGCGTCTCACTCGGGCTTCAACTCTCCAGGATGCGCGAACCAATACTGGACAACTTGCGTCTCATTGTCCTTGTCTAGCAACCTCACAAGTGTCTGGTGTACTGGTATTAACATGCATAGTTTCATGTCCCATGGAAGCTAAAGCACGCTGAACCGAGCAGCATTTAATGTGGATGGGATTCAAGCACCTGAGAGGGGCCACTGCGCTGCCCACTGTGGGTGGTAATGCCTTCTGTGATGTATTCCTGGTACACAGGTGATACTTTGCACTGAGGAATGTTAAATGCCCACACAACTTCGGAACTTACCTGGCACTTGCCAGTATGGATCACCCGAAAGTGATGAAGAAACCGATTAGATTAGATTAGATTAGATTAGATTAGATTAGATTAGATTAGATTAGATTAGATTAGATTAGATTAGATTTTTTTCACTTGTGATGATGTTACACTGCATTGGTTCAGTAAAAAAGCATTCCCCCACCCCACCCCCTCTTTCTTTCTCTAATTTTCTCAGATGATCCTGAACACTGTTAATACTCTGATGGAACTAAGCAGCCAACCTTTGCCAGCATTTTGCACCCCAAAGAACCTAACATGACAAATCTTCACTCAAACGTTCCTAATTTGCTCTGGCAGACGTGCCAGCCCCGGCTTGGCTGCGTTCTCTGGGTTATGATGTGAGCTGAGCTGGAGAGATCCTCTTCTTTCCTGCCCGCTTGGGCAGAGACGAGCCATAAATCCATCATAGACGTCTTTATTCAGACAGACCGCGCTGAGTGTTTCACAGGCACAGTGTTGTAAAGCTGGCTCTGTGGAGTTACGGGGGAATGTTTCAAGACGTGTGTTGGTGGTTCTGCTGCTTGGCCTCGTTTATAAACATGTAATTACACATTCATATTGTTTGCTTTCTTTATTGTAAGAACAAAACTGCATAAACCCTTCAAATGACTGTGGGGAGTCCGTTTTTGTTCCCGTCCACAGTGGAATAGGGCAGGAATTTTCCTTAGCGAGGATAAATAGGATTAAATGAGTAGTTGGGAGTATTTCCATTCACATCTGCCTGGTCTGCCATGTTTCAAAACTATAGCCTAACCTTTTCACTTCTGATTTGTGCACCACAATGTTTATAGCAAAAAGCCCCCAGTTCCACCAGACAAAAAGTGGGCAAACGGGACCAGTGATTTATAATTTCAACAATAACAATTACACGTTAAAGTCTTTGGCACTGGCCCTGTCATCGGACCAGCTCTCGAAACATCTGGGTCCATGCAAATCATGACAAGGTGGGGTGGAGCCAAGTCCCTGAGCAACTGACAGGACCAAACTGCTGGTGGTGAGGAGGAAAATGCAATCTCAGCATCTGAAAAGCAGTAAAAGGAGTAAAGGTGGGGTTTAGAAAAAGGGGGTGTAGCATTCAAGTCTCCTGGTAGAACTATTGCAGAAGCTTTGGTTTCACAAATGTGGTGCAATCAGCAAACTCTATTATACTCATCCTTTATGGATGTTGTAACCCATAGTAACAGCAAGGGCTGCATGAAAATTATATCTCATCTTCTATATGGAATGTACTTCTTCACAATTCATGTTTATTTGACATGTACATATATTGATCACCACCATACCTCATCTAGGGAGAAGAAGACTGACCAAGCAAAGAACCACTTAAGTATTTCCAGTCATGTGGAAGTTAGAACATCCCATCCACACATAAAATCAGTTAAATGTTTCCTATAACCATCTATGAGTCTCTGACAACTCCTCCATGAGGAATTCTTTCAGCCACGTGATGTTTCAGCATCAGTCTCTGGATAGACTTGCAGTTTCCTCAAGCCCCCTCTGATACAATAAAGATGTCATTGTGGTTTCTATGATGAAGAGATCTCCAGACCCTACTGCACCAAAACAGCCCCAAACCACAACACTTCCACCCCCGTGCTTCACAGTTTCACACACTTCCACACACAGCTCCTTGCGCTCAAATGCTGTGTTTAGTTTGCATCAAACATGCCTTCTGTCACTGCACTGCACCTTACCATCAAATGTGGTAACACCTACCTGTAGGTCCCATGATGACATTTTAGGACTGATGGAAACTTCTTCGATCTGACTTGACCAGGGTGGTAGTTCTGCATTTACTTCTCACCAATATTTTCTGGACAGAGTTCAATTGTTTTGAGATCTTTTTAAATCCCTTCCAAGATCTTTTTAAAATATGCATCTCGTCCTTTAATACTTAGACCTTTTCAGAATCCACTGAAAAATAATATACAGCCTTTGTCTGTGGAACCCAATTAGCTGCCCATTTAGCTGGTTTTACAGTGCAAGTACCTGACAAGTGTTCCCACTCCTGAGTGTATTATAATAAATGGCATAAGTGGCCACGCATTGCAGTAAATGTGACTGCGTGTGTTGGAGGGGCACAGCTCGAATGGCCTGTGGTCATTAACGTGTTCTTTATGAGCCTTTCATGGCCCTTTGGAGACGGAGCTGATGGAGAGTGCTCTGACCGGCACCACTGAGCATGCCAACTGGAGTCCCCGCTAAAATCAACAGCAGAATTACACGCTTTGGTGAGCGGGACCCCTATAAAGCAGTCCTCCGAGAAAGCCCAGCCTTCTATGACTCGTTCCCTCCTTCTGAAGATGCCGTGCAGAGAAGGAATGATCCCCCCTTCTACTTGTTCTTTGGTTGGCGTGGCTTTTTCCCCCCACATACCATTGCTTGGAAGCAAGAGAAACGTAAACATCGTAACTCCGAGAACCTCCAAAGTAAGCAAAAGAGACGGCGACTCAACTTGAGCCTTGGGACAAACATAAAAACTTGGAGATTTTGTGAAAATAAATCTCAATTAGTGCCTCAAATTGATACTTTATTATCCCTGCCAGCTGAAATTGAAGTCAATTAACAGTAAAGCCAGGAACGCTTGACCACGGTTGAGTAGAAGAGGTCCAGTGGGGTTTTCCGTTCCAAGAATATGCCCTTTCTTCTTCGCTTCAAGGCTCTTGTTAGGGACCTTGTCTGGGTCCAGGGGGATTGGGCCCTTTCTCCCTCATTAGGGTCCCTAACTAGCCATGTTTGAACCCAAACCTCATCTATCAAGGCTACCGATTGTTCTGGAAGAAGCTTTTTATCTAGAAACGGGGAGTCAGTTTGCTGTTCCTTTTGGAGGGGGGAGCTCATACATTTGTTTCTGAATGCTTGGTAGTGTCTTTAGGGGCCCTATTAGAGCCGGGCTCAGGCTGTCTCTAAGGGTGATAGAAAAAATCTGAACCAATTACCTGTTACCCACCGCAGAGAGGGAGAAGAGAAGGGTTGAAAGGGGAGGAAAAAGTGAGGGTGGGGTTTAGGGGTGGTGAAGCAATATAAAGCATTTAAAAGCATCTCCGGGGACGTCTGGTTTGTGATGAAATATGGCCGTGTAGTTGAAGGTGCTGGGAACTTCATCTCTGCCTCCGTTTTGAACAGGCCCATGAATTATGTTGTGCGGTGTTGAGGCGGCAGAGGCCTGAGAAGCAGCGAGCGTAACCCTGAGAATGGAGCTACTCGTATTCACACCCAGCACTAATTGGTTGGGTTGGCTGCCGTTCTCCAACCTACATACAGGGGCCCTGTTGGGTGCATTGATCTCAGTTTGCATCAGGAGGCCTAGTTGGCAATATGGCTGGACTTGCCACCTCAGTGTGTTGATATTCTAGCCGTACCAGGAGGCCGTTTTGTTCTAGCTGGGCTGCAAGACTCAGTTTCCAACGGTAAGGTGCACTAAGAGGCCAACTGTGGTAAGATGGAATATAATGATGCTCAGACCGTGTCAAAAGGCTCACACTTTTACTCACACTTTGGTGGGTTAAGTACTGGTACTGGTGTTATTGGAGCTAACTACCAAACCTGGAAGACACTACATATTTTTTTTTTTTTTCTAATTGGGATTATTTTTCTGTTACTATTTAACTAAACATCATATATTATGATGTTTAGTATATATATTATATATTATAGACAATTGAACGTTACACTATAAGGTTTTTCATCATATTTTTATATATTGCCATTTCTCTTAAACATATTGAGATATGAATTTCTAGTTAAAATTAAATTTAGACTTAGACTTCAATTTAATTTTTACCACCGTTTATACATTTATTCACCAAAACATTCAAATGTATTTGTCATTATATGTCATTAGCCCCACCCCCTCTTGCTGGTCAGTCAGAGTCTATATGCAGGGTGTGTATGTCGACATGGACAGAGCAGAAAACATGCACTGGAAGCTCCTTTGGCATTTAAACTGGGATTTAATTCCGTCAGAAATGAGTGTTGTAGCCGGGAACAAGCCTTGTGACTGGAATGTTGATGGTTCCTAGAATTGACAGGACGTGACTGAAGTGCCCTTGAGCAAGGCATTAACTCCCCGGGTGCCTTGGATAGGGCTGCCCACTGCTCACTGCCCCCTAATGTGAACTCACTAGTGTGTTTGTGTGAATATCACTGTGTGTGGATGAGTTAAATGTGGGGGGACAAATTCCCCTTTGTGCAGCACAGTGTGTCTATGAAACCCTATGAAACCCCTTTATTTTTAAGAGAGCACTTCAGCCTTATCAGGAATCCACCACAAGCCTTCAGTGGATCTTCACCAACCCAAACACTAAGCCTACCTCATTCAGAAAGCCAGAGTTCCGCTCACACTCTGCCATGGTAAACAGGTCATTTAAACACCGTTATGGCTAAGGACGCCACGGGGAGCGCTGAGCTGCTCTTCAAGATGACTTCTGGCCACTCTTCTGGCACATGGAGCCTCAGCGGAGTCCAAGAGCATGCCGAAGTGCTCTGGATCACCGCGATCCAGAGACTGGAGCGGGCCTTTATGGAGAGAAGCCATATGCACCCAGGCTGCTCTTTATGAGGAACAGTCTGTCCAAACCTACACCAGTGCTTTTGGGGTTGCAGGGAGCTGCTGACTGAATGGGGGAAAACACACTGGTGCTCCAGTACACTATGAGTCCGAATGTCTGTGGACATTCTCTAGGACAAAGGCGCTTCATCCAGTACTTTTGGGATGAGTTAGAGAGTCAGGGATGATGATTTGCTCTTGTTGCTGAATTCAGTAAAGTTCTCACACCAGTGTGTCCAATTATTTTTGCCCATATAGTGTACGTCTTACTGGATATCAGACTTTTTTGCTGGATAAGGAGGGCCTGATTCACCAAAACCTAACCAACATCCATGTTATTAGAGGCAAAAGGTTGGGAATGGCCTGCTCCTCTGAGACATGCAGCTAAGTAACAGCAGTTCTGTGGTCAGAAACTGACCATTGATGATGGGCTGGAAGACAGCTAAAACTAACTGTGGCAACAGATGGGCTATGGTCAGTCACTGTGGACCAGCAAGGTTGGGTTTCCAAGTAAGGGTTTCTAATCAAGTGGCCAGTAAGTGTATGATGTAAATGCTTATTAACATAAGTCATATCACTGTTTGAAGGTTTGGAGACACTTGTCAAAGTCACACTAGGTACCATGCTGGAGCAAGCTAATCCCCTTCCCCAGTTCCCTGCTGGCCTGTGCTCACACTGAACTTTACGTACTGGACCCAATAGAGGCCCAATCTCAATACGGCTTTGGGTTGAAGAAAAATGTCCCTACCTAATTTCCATCACCTGCCCAAAATGGACAGCACACAGATTGGCTGCACCCAGTCATGCACTGGTATTAAACTATAAGGGAACCAATGAAAATCTCTCTGTAGTCTTTAAAATAGAGGATTCTTACTGAATATATTACAAAATGTTTGTGAATGAACTCGAGAGCCACACTTTGGAGGCAGGTACATGCCATTTCCATCTGAATTAAATCCCAGTTTAAAAGCCAAAGGAGCCAAAGGAGCCAAAGAACATAATAATAATAATAATAATAATAATAATAATAATAATAATAATAATAATAATAATGATAATAATAATAATAATAATAATAATAATAATAATTACATTTGCCAAGGTGACACAGACGGGTGTGTTTTATTAGAAGTGGGTATTTATTGGGTGCGCTGATGCATGTTCCTCTTACCAGCCTAACTGATGAATTGATTGTGAAGCACATTGTTGTCCTGTTAATTGTGCACAGCCTTCACAACTGTTAGACTGTCTGGTGTCCAAATTTTCCTCCTCAAGTTTCGAGTGGAGTCAATAGTTCCTCAAACGTCTTTCCATAACTGCCAGCCTCCCCTCCTCTCTATCCTTCATCCCGTTTCCAGGTCTTCATTAAGGTTGCACAGGCTTGTCGATGTGCTTTAGGGCACAGTATGACTAACGGAACCACAAACGGGAGCAAAAAGTCACCGTGTAGCTGAATGCAGATATTTTAGACAAAGGGGTGTTGTGTTCATTTTCCAACTCCCCTTTGCGTGCAGACACACCATGCAGGTTTATGGACACGGTTTCTATTTCTAATTAATTGCGGAATTTTCCTTTACTGCAAACAGAACAACAGAACGGAAAGAAAAGGAAAGAGTTCGACAGTGATCATTTCATTTCTAAAGCAGTTTTTTTTATTTCTGTGGCTACATGCTGCAGGATGAGTAAGTGTGAGGACATGAATTTCTTTCTTTGTTGTCTCCTTTGATTGTTTCATTTTTTTACTGCCACCCCACAAGAGCTCCACAGCAACCACTTGAGACACCATAGCAACCACCTGATATACTATGACAACTGTCTAGCAACAGCCTAGTAACCACTAACCAACACCATAGCAAATACTAGAACAACCTCTTGCAACATCATTGCAAC
Organism: Acestrorhynchus altus; assembly: GCA_034509495.1. Classification (NCBI taxonomy): domain Eukaryota; kingdom Metazoa; phylum Chordata; class Actinopteri; order Characiformes; family Acestrorhynchidae; genus Acestrorhynchus; species Acestrorhynchus altus. The sequence goes on along the minus strand of CM067518.1, from coordinate 2,738,726 downwards.
TACATGGGATACCATAGGAACCACCCGAGAAATCATAACAACTGCCTAGCAACACTATACTAACCACTGTGCAACAAACTTGCAACATTAAATTAACCACCTAAAATGCCATGGCAACTACTCCAACCAATCAACCAACCAAGGCACTTAACTCCCCAGATGCTCCCCAGGTGCCATGGATAGGGCTGCCCACCTCTCCGGGCACGTGTGCTTACTGCCCCCTAGTGTGTGAATTCACTAAATTAATTCCATGTATTGAATAATTTCACAAATTAGAAACAGTATCTTGTTAGATGGACAGAACACTGTCCAACATTTCTGAGGATGAGGGTGGGTTATGTGGCGGCCACTCTGGGGTCACTCTCTTTTTTTGCCCCTCTACCTCACATTTCTCTCTCACTCTGGGTGGGGTGTCTGGGGTACAGTGGGGGGTGAGAGCAGGGTCAGGAGGATGTTATGACTGGGTCTGAGTGACAGCGCAGTACAGCAGGTTGGGTGAAGTAAAGCTGTTTAATAGAGCGTGGCGGTGCTCAGCGCACGAGAACGCAACTCTAATTAAATCACAGCTCGTTTTCTGCCTCACTAAGGCCACTCTGCTGCGTGAGTAATCAGCCGCACCCCCTGCAATTACACGCTCCCCGCAGATGCAAACGCTACCTGATGGAGGTCACATTAAGGGCCTGGCCAGTTGCTCAGAGGATTGGGCAGCTTGCTTAATCTTGCCGCGTTTCATGTAGGTAGGGGGTTGTCACAACCTCAGCTAGATTTACACAAACACACACACACACTTGACCTTTTGTGAAGGCAGTGACTGAACTTGGGTCTCAGGTTGGGAAGGCAGCGACAAGGGGATTCATGTAGGGTGCAAAGTGCACCTAAAGGTGGGGATTCCACTGGATCAGGAACACTCGGAGGCCCAGATTAGGAATTCTGTGGGTAAGCAGTTTTTCTCCATAGGAAAATGAATGGCATAAACATGCCCACTATTGCATCCCATAATAAACAAAAATGTTGGTCATAAGTTGTGTCTTATGTTCAGCAGTGGAAAAGTCAGAGACCACCATCCACTTATTACATTTCCAGTCAAAACACCATTCATTTTCTGATTCCCACCATCCAAGTCTTTGTCAAATTGAAAAGGAAAAGAATATCACTGACCAACGTAAATCCGGCCTCCCAGCAGTAAATATTTTCTCAACTTCGAAAGACTCCAATTTAAAGAAACCTTTAAAAATAAGGAAACCCAGTGAACCCATGTAGGATGTCATCAGCCAGTCCAAAACGTTCCCAATTTCACCCACTTGGGAGTAACGCCTAGTTCCCCTTGTTTCTTTAGCCAGTTGATTTGAGTAATTTGGGAATTCCTTGGGAATTCTTTGGAATTTATTCCATCCAAGGTAAATAAACAAGGGAGAGGAATTGAACAAGACCCCGTAAGTGGCCGATATTTGGACCGGTCAATGATAGGAGACTGGACTCAGGAGTCAGGACTGCTGTATGATGAGCTGACTGATGGATGCTTGGTCGTGCAGATCGTTCTTCCTGCTGCTAAATGAGTGTGCAGGTGTGTTTCTGGGTCATATTTCAGTTCTTTACGTATTAATCACCATAACCTATAAGCTACCTTCTATAAACCGTCACTGATGGAATGAAACCTCCTCAGAAAGTCCATTTTTCTGGTTTCTTACGTCGTCTGAAGGCTGAAGCCCTTTAAACTGCCCTGTCGAAAAATAGCTCCCACCAGCAAACCGGGCAGTATAAACCAGTCTGAACCACATTAGATGAACATGGAGTTCATTCTGGTTTAGCTCTTAGAAACTGAGATCCACACTCTGTGGACAGTTACGTGCTGTTTTCTAGGCTTTATAACTCAAGATCAGAGTAACCTACACATATAATATTTATGTTTATACTGTATAATTTATTTGCCACTCATACCTCCTTCTGGAATTGGACCGGACTATGTTACACAACCACATCATGCACACTTCATACTTTCATCATAACTGTACCACCAACCTCAGCTTGTACTTTATGCACGTGTTCTGGTTCTGGAGACAGAAAAAAGCGATTGGAGAGGAACCAATTAAAATAACCATGCAGTCTGCTGTTGGGAAGGAAGAAAGCTGTTACCAGGACCAATAACTGATTGTAAATGTGGACTGAAATGATCAATATTTATTGATCTACTCATACAGAAGTGGTGTCTCTCAGTACGGCATCGGGTTTAACGTAACACACCAGACGTCTCTGCGTGGAGTTGTAGAGGTTCCTAATGGTGTCCTGTGATGATCCATCCCATGCAGCTTGAATGTTCTCACTCAGTTCTGCAGATGGTGTGGTAGGGGTGGAGTGTTGATAGAGCGTCCAATAGCGTCCCACACATTTTCAATCAGGGACAGATCTGGAGATGAGACCGACCACGCCGTAGCATCTGTGTCTTCAAGATGAGATCTTGAGACGGCAGCAGTGTGTGGACGAGCGTCATCCTGTTGGAATAGAGCACCGGAGTGTGTGTTCAGAAGAAGTAGAACCACTGGTTGCAGAACCTCATTAAGTAACGTTTACATTGTACAATATTAGTCCCCACACCAGTTCATTTTCCAGTTCAATATTTGTATCTGAGTGAAGGGAAGGATTGAGGCAGAAACAAACTTGGCATTGTGTGTGTGTGTGTGTGTGTGTGTGTGTGTGTGTGTGTGTGTGTGTGCTATTTCCCTCCTGACCCTTTCATCCCCTCTAACCCCACTGTCAGCCATAATGAACTTTTATTGACTGTGACACTCTAAGCACAGACACAATGACCCCCCCACCCCGTTTAAAAAGCCCAAGGGGAAACTCACACAACACACACCCACACACACATACAATTCATCTATACATCTGCCCCACGGGGTGGGAAAAGTTAAGGATGTGAATGAAGAGTGGGAACATTAGTCACATAGAAGAATGTGATCAGACTCAGATTCATCATGTAGCGCAAGACCAGCGAGTGTACTCAAAATACCTAAGACCAGCGTGTGTACTCAAAATACCTAAGACCAGCGTGTGTACTCAAAATACCTAAGACCAGCGAGTGTACTCAAAATACCTAAGACCAGCGTGTGTACTCAAAATACCCAAGACCTCTGAGTGTACTCAAAATACTCAAGATCAGCTAGTGTACTGATAATGCTTGAATGTAGAACATGCCATCAAATTTGAATGTCCAACCTGAACAACACTCCATACCTGAATACCTGAGTGACTGTGTTCTGTCTGGCGGTCAACATTGTACTATTGGAACACAATCATAGTGGCCTTGATTATACAGGTTTACAATCGGGCCACTTTGGACTGAGACCATCCCTTCGATCAGCTTGATATCGGACTCTCTGCAGGAGGGTCTCACCTGTCTCACCTTCCTACACAAACAGCACCTGAGACAGCTGCCCCGGGGCTGGCTGCTCTTTTGTGTTTGTGTAGCATTATCAGGAGAACCTAAAGCCCCGAGAACCACGGACAGGATCAGACAGTCCACAAAGTGCTATATTTAACCCCCAGCTGCCCGCTAGCCATCTATAACTGCCCACCCGGCGCACTTTCCAGTGTTTTGTCTGCGGCTTATTGTGCCAAAGTCCCCCATTAATGCATATAAGCCAACTGGTCCCTCTGGGGCTGAGTGTGGATCAGTTAATAAGAGATTCTAAGCCTGTAAGTGAGAGAAGGAGTTTATGGCGATCAGTGAGATTGTTATCAGTATTTTCTAAGACGGGGGTATTCTTAGATGCTCCCAGTGTGCACAGACCAGACGGAGAGCGACGGTGGGGTCTGGAGTGGATAATGCATATCTACAGAACATATGTATGAAGGAGCCGTGTGGTCTAATCTACCACTACGACAGGCATAAACTGAGCAGAGGGAGCCGCTTAGATAGCCCACAGGAATGCACAGCAGTATTGTTATCTGATTTAGATGATTCAACTTTATATTATTCAACTGCAAAGTGGAGATCATGGGTTCTTAGAGTTAAATACAGAATTTAAGGTGGAACAGAATCAGGATCAGTGCTTTGCGGCTAGTTACATGCCATTTTTCAGGCTTCATAACTCACAGTAACCTGTTCACATTGGTTTCCAACTGAATTAAATCCCGGTTTAGATGCCGAAGGAGCTTCCAGTGCATGTTTACTGCTCTGTCCACATGAACATGATCAACCTGCATACAGACTCTGACTGATCAGAGAGAGGGGGTGGGGCTAATTACATCACTGATCCACTGATATTGGGTTATAGTGGAAAATGAGGAGGGACCTAAAAAATAAATAAATAAATAAATAAATAATAATAATAATAATAATAATAATAATAATAATAATAATAATAATAATAATAATAATAAAGGATATTCCAGTTTCTTAGTTTTTTTGTTTTGTTTTTTGTTTTTGTTTCTTTTTTTGTTTGTTTTTATAAATTATTTGGACCACTGTCAAGTCTTCTGAACAATCTATTATAGTAAATATCCTTTTCAGTCTATTTATTACAAATAATTAATCAAACACGTTGCATTTTCAGCTGAAAAACATTTCCAACAGGAAATATAAAATGTTATTTCACCAATTAAATACAAACAACACAGAAATTGGAAGCACAAGTATTGTTTTTTTTATCAAAACATGCTCCGACTCAAACAAATATGTAATTTCCATTAATATTTCCATCTTAAATGAAGTAAAATGCAATATCTGATATGTGTGACAGTCTCCCATGAATACGTTTCTAATTTTTGGTGAATCAAAGCACATCGAACTATGAAAACATCCCACAAAATTGGCCTGGAGTTCTAAAGGTTAAACATTCAAAGGGTTCCTTGGGTTGCCTTTGCTAAACCACTGCCTTCACCTTTTTTTGGGAGTATATGCACCAGAAATGACCTATAATGGCTACAAATGTTACTATTGAATAGAGGTGTCCTACTAACTGTATTTCAAAAAAGTAGTTCCAGCATTTTTGCGGCCGGTATTTGACTTTCCGAACGAACGGAAATGGTTGTTCCACAGCAAAGGAACTTTCTCTTACTGTCCGAGGATGTCAGTCTGTGGGAGTTTGATCCTCTCGCAGTTTTTGGTTCTCATTCACCCTGCAGGGTGATGAGGCACTAATGTGTGTGTGTGGTAGTTCTCCAAGCCTGAGAGCTGTGGCTATCCCACACTGAACTCTGTTGGAAATGTGAAGTGAAGCCCTGTAATGAGGCTGCTAATGGTCGAGTTGACCCCTGGCCTTTTCCCCCTGTCAGGGCCAGCCAGGGCAGATAATGGCTTCCATGACGGGCCAAGGGGCCCACCACGATGGCTTTTGGCCCTGCTCGGGAGCCAAGTGCTCATTGGCCTGATCGTAAGCTAATGGCAGCCTGTCACTTGTCGTCAGCTTCGATTATAAGAGTGAGACGCTGTGTTGTTCCTGGTTTCTTGGTTTAGCCGCGTGATCTGCGTTTCATTACACTCTGTAGCTGGAATTGATCCAGGCTGCAGTTAAGGTATGGCTTACTTACACAAGCACAATTTACAAAATTCTCACATTTCGGAGAGCAGGCCGTCACAAAGCCTAGGTTGGTTATAGGTACCCCTCACATATATACATGCTTGGGCAATATGTGGCTTACATATAGGCTCCTCACAGGAGCAGAAGAAGCAGAGGAATGTTCTGGAAGCAATCCGGCGCAATTTAGGTGTAGGTTACACGAGTACGCAAACATCTGAGGATCCATGTTTCATCGCATTCTGCTCTCGGTGGTGAGAACATGCACTATGTCAAAGTGCCAACGATTTCAAAGCTTCGAGTGGAACGAAAGAGAACATAGGATAACTGGGATTCAAAGGGAGGGAATGCCTTCTCGTTAGAAATGATGCAAAGCTTTATGTCTGGTGGGATTGAAGGTCAAGAGTACAATTGTTGGAGATTTAGATCAATTTTTGTCTCCAGAAGACATGGCTTGTACTGTAGCCAGGTGTGGCTGGTGGACGGGAAGGTCCACAGTGCTCCCCGTGGCTTACGAAGGGCCACTGGTGAGGTCATAAAACCAGGGACAACTGTAGGTCATGAACGACATGTATGAGACTAATAACAGAGCATGAGAGTCTTGAAGTCATAAACCAGGCACTGGCTTGGGGTCGTGAACCTCAGTGACACGAGTGAGGTTAAAGTCCTGCCACAACCGTGAGGTCATGAGTTACAGACAAGGCCTGGGTTAAGAGTTAGCAATAAGCATGAGGTCATATAGTAGAGACCTTTAGAATTACTGATTTAATTATTCTATTCAAATCATATATATATATATATATAAAACATCAAATACATGAGACAGAAATAGTTGCACCCAGAAGTAAGTGCAGGACTGCAGTGCTATTGGGAAGGAAGATAATGGTCACCACAAAGAAATATTATGAAGTTATTTTGATTATTATTAAATTATTATTAATTATTAATTACACTTGTGTGTATCAGTATAAACACAGCTGTTCTGTGAAGGCCTCAGAGGTTTGTTCGAGAACAATAGTGACCAAACAACATCAAGACAACTAAGGAACACACGAAACAGGTCAAGGACGATGTGTAAAGCGGGGTTAGATTATTAAAAGAATAACTGAATATATGAACATCAGAACACAGTTGAGTGAAACATGGTGGTGGCAGCGTCATATCCACTATCATGCATCGTTCAAACTCATGCCTCACTCTCAAGGTAACACCTCACAACGTGTACAGGTGTTGGCGTTCCCAAGCCACCCCCTGAGGTAGCACCACTTTCTAGTCTATTTACATACTGACAGTCCACCACGTTTGGCCCGTGATTGTGTGTAATGTGAGTCAGTTACATGTGAATGGTTTTCCTAATTGATAATATGAAGCACATGTCTGAATTTAGGGCCCCAAATCCCAACAATCTCAAAACTGTGGTATCATGGCAAACTCTGCCGTGACCCCTGCTCTACATTATGAGCACGTTCTTCAGAAATGCCTCGATAAACGTACCAGTCAACTTACATTCTGCTACAGCAGTAACAGCACAACAGAGAACAAGGGAACTTACAGTTGGGTTGAGCATTTCTCTCGGCCTTCTGAGGATGAAAAGAACCGCAGTTGTGTTTGAGGACGACTTGTCTGTTTGATTCAGCCTCATTATACCGAGCGTATGGTGCCATATTCTGACATGATTAAATTAGCTCTGATTTACAACAAGGATGTGGTTTCAGTCTCAAACATGAACCACATTGTGCTACATTCACTTTCTCAAAATCCAATAAAATATCAAAGGAACCATAATGCGCGGCCTTTTCGCATTTTGGACATCCACCAGTATTTACAGACGAAAAGCGTATTTTACGTACACTGAAAAGAGGACCATCCTGAGGAAAAAGCTGACCCCATCGTGGAGGAGAGAGATGACCATGTTAGGTTAAATTGAAGTCAGCATATGTGACCTGCGGACATTCCGATTTTACACGAAATCCTTCCATCCATCCAACTTTGAAGTTTTTCACCTCCATGCCACCAGCCCTCAGTTCACCTATATCGAACTTGGACCAGATTCTGTCCAAAGCAAATTCATTACCGCAGGACGTGACATCGGCGGGTCTGCCTCATGGACTCGTTTAACACGTGGAGCAATTGAATTGTAGACGGTGTTTGAAGAAGATTGGACAGAGTGAAGCAGCATGACCGCTGAGGCTTGCACGCAGTTGAAAGCTGTGAGAGAACGGGAAAGAGGGCAGGTATGGAGAATTCCGTTAACATATCCTTGAGCGAGCAGTTTCAGAAATCTGAAAAGCACCACATCTATCCATTTTCAGGTCTTCTAGTTCAACCTTTTCCACCTCTCGACCCTCCTGTTTATGAGCAGAAAGCGTAGCGGCCCACAAGAAAATAAAGCTTTCTGTGCAAAGCTGTGTTTCTCGAGCGCCGACACTGAAAACATGAGAGTTAGGGTTTGAGAAACAGGTAGAGAAATAGTCTTCATGGAAACGTCTGATTTCATCTCATTATTTTTTCATTTATTTCTTTTTTTCTGAGGAACAGCATCATCATTCTTTCTTTAAATTGTTTTTAAATTCCGAGTCATTTTGGAGCATTTTTATTGGTGAACACTTGGGCTGTACACTGGGGCTGAACACTGGGGCTGAACACCGGGGCTGTACACTGGGGCTGAACACTGGGACTGAACACTGGGGCTGAACACTGGGGCTGAACACTGGGGCTGTACACTGGGACTGAACACTGGGGCTGAACACTGGGACTGAACACTGGGGCTGAACACTGGGGCTGAACACTGGGGCTGAACACACTGGCGTTTGTGTGCAAAATCACTTCTCCAAAGGGTTCTGGAGGCAGATCTGCCTCTGAGGCAGAAGAAAAACAACTGCATTTTGCTCCTCAGAGCTGGACGCATTGCATGAAAGGCGTGCAATGCAGTTTAACTGGATTGTTGTTTTTAAGAATTTATTTTGTTTCACAACTTCTGTCCAATCTTTTCTTTACTGCATGCCAACACAGAGAGTACCATGACGATTGTTTTTTCTTTGAACCAATTAAATTTGTTCTGCCTCAGAGGCAGAGCCGCCTCCAGAACCGTTACCTACCCCTATCATAATTCTAAAGATATAAACAATAAAACTTTCTTGCATTACTTTTTTGTAAACATTTATGAAAATAAAAAAGATCAAATAGATAAAATAATTCTCGGAACTTTGGGAAAACTGGACGGAGTGAATGTTCTAAGATCCAAAATTGTAACTTTCAGAACATTTATGTAATGCTTTTCTAACCACAAATTTCTATTTGGGAACTCGCAGCTCTTACGCAAAAACACAGAAGCAAACTTCTAACACCAAACAGGTCTTGGCTGATGGAGTGCGTTTGGACGAAGGGAAAAACTGTGTAAATTTGATTTCACGCCAAACTGCTGCTTAAATCTTTCCATTATTTTCCCGAACTTTGCCGGCTGTAATTAAAGCAAGATATAGATGCTGATGTAAAACCACATAACCTGACTCCTCTGCATGGTTAAGAGTTCAGTGAAGTGTTTACAGATTTCCAACTCAAATGAGCTCGAGAATTAATTCAGCCGTGGTAATGTTGCTGTGTATCGTACAGCGGTTATGCAACTAAATGTCGCTCTCTGTTCTGTGATTTTGAAGGAAACCTGGAGCTCTGGCATGGTCAGCATCATTCCAGGCCTGGTATGTCTGATGGTTGAGGTATGAAGACTTACAGCTGACACACACTGCCATCTAATGGAACATCTCTGAATGTTGCTCCATCTTCAGGCAGGACTAACTGCTGCTTTAGGAGAAGCGTTGTGAATCGCAGTGACTGTTGGGGAATGAGGTGAGCTTTCTGCTACTTAACTAAAGGTTATGTTGGGGCACTTTGTGTCTTATCCCCGTTCGGCTTTGGAGCTCTTGAATTTTCTGCTATCTTTGTTGGTACTCAGTAGATGTATGGAGGGTTTACAGAGGCTGACCTTTAGTGTGTCTGTTTGCCACCAAATGAATGCTTATTCAGCTGAATGTGTCTCTACCATGTAAAATGTCCTTTCATGGCCAACAAAGCCTGTGTGGGGAGGTCTGTCGTTTTCTTGGCGTTTCTGCTACGGCTGCCCAATGGCGTGAATGTGAGCCATTGTGGAGAAGATGTCGCACCATCATAGACAAAAACATGGAAGGCCAGGAGTCTGGCCTTGCTTCTGCAAACAGCGGCTCTTTAGCAACGACGAGGGCGAAACAAATCAGAAAGCAATGGCATCCTCAGAAGCAGCGAATAACACCCCTGAAGGTTCAAAAGCGCAGTCACACTGCAATAGGAGCACCAAACAAACCGGGTCTGGACCGTGGCCCTCCAGAAGGTGAGCCAGTCAGGCTCGGGTTGCTGAATTGGCCTCCTCGGGGCTCCAGAAGCTGTAAAGTGGGATATAAAAACTTCAGTTTCAGTTCCGCTCCTGTAAAACACGACACGGATGATTCATTGCTGGCGTGTCGGAGCTGTCTTCAGCCGATCAGTCGCAGAGAGGCCAGGTCTTGCTGTGCCATTAAACGGGGTGGTATAGTAGGAATACTTGAAGCGTACACACAGCCAAAAATCAAATTTACACAATTTTCCCCTCACCCCGAGTGTAGTATATCAGCCAAGGCATGTTTAGGATCTGAGATTTGCTTCAAACGTACTGAATATCACATAAAAACCTCAGCAGCCTAAAGCCTCACGTTTGTCCGCACTTTGGGCCGTCTGCACGTAACAATATATCCCAGAAACCCGAAAAGCCTGTCAGGTTTGACAAAATCTTCAAATAACGACCTTTTCATTAAAGTGCAGCCTTTAGTCGAGGAAAAGAAGTAAAGGGTGACGTGTGATTTGTAAAACGGGGGGAAATAGAAACCAAACAGGTTAAAATCTGCAGCTATCTAACATAAAAGTCAATCCAGCTGATGCTTTAGTCAGTTTTAAAGCTGGAATTTCTAGATTTCTGCATTAATTTGACGTAAACGTAGATAATGAGACAAAAATATTACACTTGCCCCGTTAGTTTATTAATGAAAATGATCCAGTATTACAGGACAATGGATGTGAATCTTTGCTTTCAGTTTCTTGCGTTGATCAGTCCTGCACTGAATTTGCTCCATTCCTCCATTCAAATCAGCTCCAACTATGTTATGTTGGTGGGTTTCCTCCCATGAACTGCTTGCTTCGGGTCCTTCTACAACGTTTCTATTGGACCACGGTCAGGAATCTGACTGGGACATTCCAAAACAATACCTTCATTCTTCTTCAACCATTCTTTGTTAGAAAGACTTGTGTGCTTAGGGTCGTTGTCTTGTTGCATGACCCTCATTTTGTGAGATTCAGCTCATGGACAAAATGTCCTGACATTTTCCTTTAGAATTGAGAGTAGAGGGCATGCAGTGCTACTTTTACCAGCCTTACAGCAAATTACTTTTCAATAGATTTCCAATGTCGGAATAAAATCAGGTGAAGCAACACTAGAATTAGAAGCACCGAGTGCTGTAATTTTTATCGTTTGGTGTAAGGAAGCAGAAGCAGCAACACGGCTACGGAAACATCTCTGGTGGGCACAGGAGACATGGAAGAGTTCTACAGATACAAGGGCAGCGGTGGCCAAAGGCCGCTTCAGCTTCTGCTCCACAGCTTCTCCCCTTGTAAATTTTCACATGATGGGAAATAATCTCAAAAGGAATTCTTTTGATCAGCTCATTAGTTGACTGCGGGGTCACCATTGATCAGTTCGTTCAGTCGACTGGGGGGGACAGATCAGATTCTGAGGATGGGATTGAGACACAAACCTCAAAGGTGACAAGTGTGTTACAGTCATTGTAACACCTTTCAGCAGATTAGAAGGTAAATGAACTGTTGGGCTACAAATGCAAAATTAAAATATTTTATAAAAATGTTTTAAATCAATGATAAAATCTGACAGAGGATGAATTAATAATTTGCAGTGTTTTGTTTAATATTGCAGAAAAAAACATGATCGCATCGTATTTTCCAGTTCGTTTTATGCTGGCAGTGTTGTGAGCAATCTGATTGGCTCTTTTTGTTTAAGGACAGGAACATCCATGAACAGATGCTCATATGAAGACAGAACAACGAGGGGGTCTCCTATTTTTTTTTTTGTTGTTAAAATGTTATTTTAACCATATGTTTGTGTTTTTAACATTTATTTATCTTATAGGAGAATAAATTCTGATTTTTGCTCTAATTTTAGGGGTGTTGGAGCACACCTATGGTTAGTAACATTAGCATTGTAGCTTTGGGTACCATGCATGTCTTGACTAATAAATTAAATTTGAGAAAAATCGAGTAAATTACATGTTTACACTATTTTTGTAAGGGTCCAATATGTACAGGGTGAGGACAGGCTGCACAGGCCACATTAAGCTTCAGCTCAGGAGCTCCTGGAGGAATGTATGGTGAGTTCTGGGACAGTGACAGCAATTTCTTCTCAGTGACAACAGGTTATTATCTGTGCATGCAAATATTTCTGTATTCCTGTCTGTCTGTCTGTCTCCGCTGTTAGCGCCTTTTCTCCTCGGCTCATTGGAAAGTAATTGATGCCAAACAAAACCTGCAGTGGAAAACTCCATGACAGTCGGAGAAGGACATCAACCTAACGACCACCACAAATTAAAGTCCTTCGCCATGACATTCCTGAAATCTCGACTCATTTGCCTCAAGCCACAAGAACTCTTGAGGTAAACCAGATTGTGGATCTGGCCACCTTTAAAAAAAGCACCCAGAGAGATTACAAGGACAGTGCGGAATTCTGCACCTGCTCTGGACGATCCCGGAGCTGGACAGTCCACACCACACATTGCTACACCTCTCAAATAAACTTCGCACCCAAGAACGAGTGTCGCAATGAACTTTCTCACACAATCCAGATCCAATTAAAAAAACGAGAACGGGCCCAGTACGGCCCCCTGAGGGACTGTTCGCTGGATAACCTCCTTTCAAGCTGTAGCAGAGAGATCCAGACTGCTCAGGGGTGAAACCTCAGAATGGTGATCAGCCAACCAGAGCCGGGGTGCCTCCTTTTCATCAGCGCAGATTTATATCACGGCCAATCATCTTGCGGATCTCTGTTTGACATGAGCAGCGCCGTGAATGAGGCAGCCAAAACATATGAACCCCTCAGACTGATGAACACACAGTCAAATCACTAGCACATGGTTAAAGGGAACACACACACACACACACACACACACACACACACACACACACACACACACACACACACATACACACACACATACATATACATACATGCAAACACAAGCAGTGTAGTGTTCAGAGGACCAACATGCTGCAAACACTCCTGACTTTCACTGGCCTGAAGAAAGAGGGTATAAATAAATCAGGTTCGGGGAATTTGAGAGGAAAAAAAGAGAGAATTAATGCAAATAATCATGTGCTGTGAGAGGCTACGTATTTTAATTAAGCCTGTTTAGGCCTTAAATATTCTGAAATAGTAATAAAATACTTCATAAAATATATAAAATAAGCACTTTTCTATATTTCATTTATTATTAGTCCATTATCCAACGTAATTCTTTAAACGGGGTTATGACGTCCATATGTCCATTTTTTCAGGTCATGTGTCTCAGTCAGATTATAGTCGATAAACATAAGACTGTCCAGTCAACTGCGAGACAACCGAATCTACACTGAGCCCAGAGCCGCTGTGCTTTGAATATTTTTTAGCTCTATCCATGACATTGTACTACACATACCTATTCAAAACTATGTGTAATACGTATAAGATATGACAACTATAATATCATATCATATATCATATCATATCGTATCATATCTGACTATTTTTTTTTCAAAAACAAATTATTCATATATTCTTATTCTGTGGCTTTTTAACATTAAGTGACGGTGTTTTTAATTTGTATGCATTTTAGCTTCTTTGTCTAGAAAACAGAAAGTTTAAGGCTCAATATCTCAGAACTATATAACTATATATATATATATATATGTGTGTGTGTGTGTGTTATAAATAATTAACTGCATACATTTATACACTAAATCTATACACTGTATATTAGGCACATTCATTAATTATGCTCAAAATGATGCCCATAATTAAACAAATGAAATGTCATTATACAGGAACTTATCTGCTCTTTGAAAGGATCCATGGGTCACAGTGTAAATAGTGTGCTGTATATATAGACGTTATCATGCAAAAACCTTGCAGGTGTTCTTCATTTTTGGACATAATGTGAATTTGGCATACGTTTTAATATTGTCTCCAACTGTCATGATGAATGGACCAGGAGATTTGTCCCGAAATTCCTTCTATTAATCTATTTATTCACATATTCCATTTCCATTTTTATGCATATCCCAGTGCTGGGATCTCGGGTTCAAGGTCTTATCTGGGAGTTTCCATGCTCTCGCTGTGTCTGCGTGGGTTTCCTCACACACTGCAAAAACATGGAGATCAGATGAACTGGCTTCTTAGAATTTCCCTCAAGTGTGTATATGTGGGTGAATGCATGTCCGTATGCCCAGATACGGATGGGTACTCTGTCCTGGGTGAACCATTCACCACCACTGTGTTAACTTCTGACTTCAAGATCCTTGAGAATGCTCTCCAAAGTGCTTTATTCAGGTCGTAATGGCTTAATAAAGCAGTACGGAACTCCCAGTCATCAGTCATTGTCTAGTAAAACACAACTGAACTGATGTGTTTTACAGAGGTGCAGCCAATCAGGTCCAGGACCAACATGTGTGCATGTGTGTGTGTGTGTGTGTGTGTGTATGCGCATGCAAATGTTCACTGAACCTAAGTGCTACAATCCCGAGGTGTGTGAAGCTACAGTGCACTCTTTGTGAAGCCTGTATGGAGTGACCCTGAAAGTGCAGCATTAGTTATTCAGCAGGTTCCAGCTTCATGTTGGAGATCAGGTACAATGTTTATATACATTAACCCCCCCGACTGTAAACATACAGGTGTATTTACCTGCCCGGCCTGAAGGCCAGCTCGCTCCAACATGTGATATCAGAGAGCGCTCTGTGGCAGCGGCAGTCGGACACTCTCGGGCTAATGATTTGTACGTATTTGCTTAAGGTTCACGTTACAGAGGGAAACCAAGAACGTGTTGTCTTTTTCATTAATTCACTTCGAGTCGCGGCCTTGTAGCGGAAAGGTCAACCACAAGCCAGCTTTCTGAGTCTGCCAGAAACTTCACCTCTCGCACAGGCATAATTTTACTTTCACACACAGCTTCCTGGCTGTTCTCTGCTATAAAGCCCTAATAAACTCCTAAAGGTGGCAAGAAGGCATTTATATATATATATACACAATTAAAAATGAGGGTTCTTCAGTAAAAAAAATGGTTCTATATGGAACCATGAACACTCAAAGAACCCTTTGCACTTTCCATCATTAAAGCATTCTTCAGGTTGATGGAGATGTGCTGTGGAGGGTTCTATATAGGAACTTTTTGAAAACGGTTCTATATTGCACCAAAAAAGGTTCTACTATTGTCATGATGTCAAACTTAATAATAGAAGTAATAATAGAAGAATCTTTTTTGGTGCCATATACAACGCTATAAATATCCCTACAGCACGTTCTACATAACTCTGAAGAACCCTGTAGCTGCCTGCATCAGATTCAAAACCTGCTGGCCTACAAAGCTGAAAATGGACCGGCCCCTTTGTACTCGATGGCATTGGTCAAAACTCAGTCTGTACCAAGAACCCTTCGAGCATTAGGTTAAGCTCAAGTCGCAAGGAAGACAAGCATCCAGACTCTTTTCTGTCCTGAAACTAAAGTGGTGGAACCAACTTGCCCTGAGGGTTCGAACAGCTGAGTTACTCGCTGTCTTCAAACCCTGACTGAAGACCGTCTCTTTAAAGCACATTTAACTCATTAAAGGCTTATAATTATATTTAATCTTGTTGGTATGGAGATCTCCAATCTGACATATGTTTCGGCAGCAACATTAGCTTTAGGCATCACTGGACTCTCGCCTCTACAATCTAGCTAAGGATTTTCCGAGTGAACAGCAAAACACTTTGGGGATAAGAGCGTCTGCCAAATGCCTTCAATAAATGTAAATGTAAGAGGAAATTCCTTGGGAACTCATTGGAAATTCCTCTTCAAATTGATTTGCTAAGGCAGAGAGACCCTGAAGTGGTGGATACTTGGACCAGCTGATAATGGGGGACCTGATGCTAACAATGCTATTTACCTCATAATAAATCCTACATTTTACAGCACTATGACGACTCACAGATCCCTGTTCACCCCCAGCCCACCCCTAGGTTGCTTCATAGCACTGAGCTGCCTGTGTGTGGAAACACAGGAAAACACAGAAAATCTGAGATCACAAAGCTGGTATTTCCCATTTTGGCATATCTAGCAGTGTTTGGATGATGAGCTGCTCTCCAGCTTCAGCAACACCATATTCTCTAACACCAATCTTTTATGAATTCATACAGAGTCGCAAAACATAGTATCATTCTTTGATATATCAACATTTTCTTACGCCCCTATAAATATTATAAATATTGCAAGTCAAGACTGTGATGTAACAGTTTAGGGATTTCAGAATTGGCCTGTTTTTCCAGCTCCATTTTGCTTCTGACAGATGTTCTTTTAAAGGACAGTGTTTCTCAATTCCCTGTCCTGATCTCTCATTATTCAACTAGATAAATATGTCTAGATCCACCAACAGGTCTTTTGAGGTAAGTCCTCACCCCATGCCAGAGTGATAGTCCACTCTTCACAAACAAATGCTTTGCCTCACTCTGGCTGAGCAGCTTGTGGCGCCGGCTTTAAAACGTGTGACTTTATGGTAAAGTGATTAAGAGAGGCTGTGGGCGTGAGAGTAGCTGGCTGCCCTTGGCACTCCTGGGGCGTGATGTAGGGGTATTAGCAAACTGAAAGAGTGATTTACGCAGTCCTCTTGGTGCAGTATATTAAAGCGCACTCGCCTGCCAATTTGCAGAGTGATGCAGGTGTCGCTGGGAAAGTGTGAGGTGAGCTGTGGAGACTCAATGGCCCCATTATGAAGAGAACACGTGCAAAGCAAGACACAGAGGACAGACATTCACACACACACACACACACACACACACACAGTGGTTAAAGTATGCAGATCACTGTCATGAAACTTTGCAACAGCTTCTGTTTCCTCTGAGATTTTCATGAATGTCAGTCAGTCAGTCACTATCTCATCTGCTTCTTCCTGAAGAGGGTCAAGGTTAATCCAGATTCCATCCTGGAATCATTGGGCGCAAGACAGGAATACCCCTTGGGCAGGATGCCAGTCCATCACAGAGTACCACAATTACACTCACAGGACAGTTTAGCATGACCAATTAATGTACCATGTGGTGGGAGGAATCGGAGTAACTGGAGGAGACCCATGCAAGCATGGGGAGAACACACCAATCTCCTCACAGACAGTGACCCAAGCGGGAATTGAACCCACAACCCCAGGCCCCTGGAGCTTTGAGGCACACGCAGCACCTGTGGATTTTGGTGGGCATGTGAAAATGTGGTTTGTGACAAAAGAAGAATCCTTTCATTAGGCAAAGAACCTTATAATCATGGTTCTACATAGAACATTTTTCTTTAGTGAAGAACCCTTGAAGAACCATACTTTTAAATGTGTAAGAGGTTCTATACACAGTTTAAATATGCTGTCTCTTTGTCATTTGCATTCTTATTTTGTTGTCCCATTAAGGATGGTCACCATTGCAACTGTCAAATGGTAAATGATGTTAATGATGGTAAATGATGGTGATCTCAGTGTAAAGCTAATCCCACAAATCCAAGGCTCCCATGTACATTTGTTCTCATCAAACCTAATTCAATGTGGAACACAAACACGGATGAAGAGCTTCTTGAACTACAGGAACAGATTCCATCTAGAGAACGTCTGTGAATTTATACACTGAAAATTTCACACATCAATCATCACCACAGAAAGACCAGAGGAGTGTGATTCACAAGCCTGGAGGCTTCCAGAATTCTGCTAATGTTTAGTCAGGTGTTAGTGTCTATATAGTTCCCCTTGCATCCAGCACCTGAAAACACTGGCTTCATATTACTCAACTTTTCACTAAATGTTCAGCGTTGATTTTTGGCCTTGAAGGCAGGCAGGCAGGCCTGGGACATAATAAACATGTGAGGTGTGAGATTGGCTAATAAACTGAAGTAGGACGCTCGTAAAGCACTCAGTGTGGGATAAAAAACACCATCTGGGCCTCTATCTTAGTTATTTCCTGCTTCTTACAGTTACAAAATAACATCTGCGGCCTACGTTAGAGTAAAGACTTATTCAGTGATTTGCTGCCATCTAAAATATATTGGTTACTCTGTGGCCTCAGCAGTTATTACTGCTCTCTTTGAGAAGAGACGGATACAGCAGGGCAAAATATGGTGCGAAAATAAAAGCCAGGACATGGTTGGCGTCCAAACTCAGGGCAGTGGCAGGTCAATGAGTAGAGTTCAAATCAAATCAGCAACACATGAAACATAGAGGATAAAGGATACATCAAACCAAATGTCTGATTCATGGGAAGCAGCCAGACTGAGGTTTTTGTTGTCACAGCGATCAAAAAGAGTTAACATTTTAAGGTCGTCACCCACTGACACCCCATTTCATCATCAATTGAGGTGACGTTACAGATGCAGCAGAATCAATAACTGAAGAAACACATTTTGGTGCACGTTGTTAAGAGTGTGCAACTCCACCGCCAATAAAGATACTTTTTACTTTGGCCTTCAAACTTTCAAAATGCACACCCTGTCACTGTGAGTAGAAACATCTCAGTTCTCTCCAGATGATTTCTCTCCTCCATAGAGATGACCCTTGTCGACACATCCTAAATCAGCCTTTCCCCAGATGCCGTAGCTCCTCTGCTCTGGACTATCCAAACTATCGATTTGAAGACACATATATACATCAACCAGTGATAAACCACAGGAACTGCAGGATCAAGCTGCGCTTGAAGAGCGAATGGATAGACAAGGAGATGGTTAGATGGATCGTCGGAGGGATGAGGCAATTGACGGATAGATGGGCGAGAGCCAGTGGCCTTGCTGAGCCAAGCTAGTATGTCATCTTTGTAGCCTCCTACAGTTCCTTGCTGTCGCGCCTGCTGTTGCGTTCCTCCAGTAATCTATGTGGAAAAAGGATAATATTTACGAGCCGATTAAGGCTGGCAGGCAGGCTGGAGGAAGGGAGTGTCGTATCAATCAATTCTGTTTCATGCTCTCTTTTTTCTACCTCACTTCCTTGCACTGTGGTCATAGTAGAACTGTACCAACCAAGGCCATAGCACCTCCTCTGTCAGCAGATGACGGACGATTTGACCACCCCTCCATTACGAGGGTTGTTTTTCTTCTGATAGCAAGTCATTCAAGGTTATTTTCCATGCAGATGCTAAGTAGAGAGGAACAGGCTACAGTTGCATTTGTGAAGGTCATGTGCTTTTTTGCATCTTCAGTACATCTCTGAAGAAGTGAAGCTATTTTATTGTCCATATTGTCTTATTACAATGGCGCATGTCAATGTATGGGAAATATTAGACACTAAGTGAACACTCTGTTGGATCTGCTCACTCAAAAATAAAGCTTTTTCTATCCCAGTGTTCCCAACACTTGGAGGGTGAAGACACATTTCAATACATGTGAAGTCAGCCACCACCACTTTTCAAACTGCCGCATTGCTGGGCAACTCAGAGGAAAACATTGGGTCCCCAGCTCAAACACAGTGGCGAACAGACGCCTGTGCCGACCAGCATAACACTAAACACTGAACACATGACCTGGATTCGAACGTGCCATCCTTGGACCATAGTGCTAACATAATAGTCTGCTCAGCCATTTGGACACAAATGGTTCTTTGAACAGTGCCATAGAACAGAGTTCTTCAAATCTGAACCTTGAATCCAGCTTCCATCCTTGGACTTTGTAACCCTTGGTAGGTGGTCCATAGAAGATCCATTTTTTCAAGTCCTATTTTCTTTTAATTATGCAGAAGGCTAGGCATGTGCACCTACCAATATTTCATTCAACCAGGTATACCCCTTCATGGCAATGATACTGCCCAAGGTAGTGGCCTTTATTAGTATCCTGCCGCATTGCATACATTGCCTTGGTCTCAAAAGCCCCTGGATCTTCAAGTATCTGTGGGATATGCTTAGAAAACACTTACAAAACCTCCACTGCAGCAACTTGGTGCTGGGATCCACAGGACACCTTCAGAAGTCAGACCTGTTTCAGCAAGACACGGAGAACCGACAGCATAGTAGGCACATTAGGTCATAATGTTTTGGCTCATCAGTTTATTTTACAGGCAGACTAACAATCCGTGGCGTTTCAATGAAATCATAAGTCCCGCAACCTCAGAAAAATTCCCTTTCCCACAGAAGTTTGGGTTGTTGGAAATGGCAGCCTACAATTTGAATAGCTGGAGCTGTTATATAATAGTGTTGAAGTCATGCATAGTTATAGAACTAGGTTAGTAGCTTTATTATACTTGTGTCTGTGAATCTGCAGACATCTCCAGGTCATGAGCAGATGTTTGCAGAGGCGTCTGAATCATAGAGTGGGGTCTAGTTGTCTGAAAAATTGCAGTCGGCTGGCTGCATGGAACTCTGAGGAAGCATGTGTGTGAAACATATTGTGTGATGGAGTCTTAGTTTGTGGCTGGGATCTAGCAATGATGACATTGAGGAGGAAAATGGAAACATTTGTAGAGTTCTTCAGCACATTAGTGACAGAGTTAGACTCGTCTTCATCTAAAAGCTGCTTCCCTAAGTCCCCAGCGTGATCCTGAACACAGCAGCTCCGTGTTAATCAACCTCAGTTTGTTGCCCATTCCAGCCACAACCTTGCTTGTTTAAACTCGTGTAAGCCACTCATAACTCTGTGTGCTACTGGAAGCTCCTAGTTAAGCTCCGTGTTTGAGTGAAAGCTCCAAGCTAAATCCCATTGGTAAGGGTATGACCCGCTGTGAGGCTGACCCCTGACCTTAACCCCCCCTACCTGGCTGACGTAAATGAAAGTTTTCTGTAATTGCTTGTGTATTTTCAGTGCCATTAGCATTACAGAAGATTCCTGGATCCTCTTTCAGTGTGACAGAAAAACTTCCTGTGCACCTGTTTTTAGAATTAATTTATTATTTGCAGGGATGGATGTAGACTATATATTCCATGTATTAGATTAATTTGTTCCCACTCCACTCAGGAATACTACTGCTTTAAATGCAAATCCTTTCTCATTTTCCTCTATAACCCAGTATCTGGGTCATTAGCCCCGCCCCCTCTCTCTGAGCAGTCAGAGTCTGTATGCAGGTTGATCACGTACATGTGGACAGAGCAGTAAACATGCACTGGAGGCTTCTTTGGCATTTAAACCCAGAAGCTGTTTTGCAGTTTGTTATGATATGTGTATCACGCCTGTAGGTTGCTCTGATCCTGAGATATGAAGCCTAGAATACAGCAAGTAACTGCCCGCAAAGTGTGGATCTTGGGTTCTAAGAGTTAGTTCTGTGAACTCAGTACCTGCACAATGCCCTGTCAACCACCCTGGGTTAGAACTCTAGGCAGGCCTCATATAGCCATTCTTTAGCTTCGTTCTGTCCTGTTCCAAAAGCCCACCACCACTTGTGGGTCAGCAACACCCTCCAGATGAAAGTCCCAGGCTGTGTCTCAGTCATCAGGTCTAATCTGTTGTAGGCTTTAGTTAAGTCCACGGCTCTGTAACGTGAACTGGCAGCTCGTTTGAGGATCATTAGCTATTAGTGTGTTAGCCTGATTACTGAGCTGCTCTTTTGAAGTCTGAGGCCTTTGATGATGGTCTGTTTGTGTCGATTTGGTCTCACACTAACCAGGCGCCCCTGAGATCCCTGAAGAAGTTAATGTCGGAAGATCAGCCCTAATTATGGCCAATCATAGTGGCCCACTGATCCTAAAGTTTCACCATATTTCAGACTTTATATCGGGTCCTGTAACACATCATAACAATTTTAACAACTTCGGAATAATAAACATTTAGGACATATTGGAGCCAAGGATTTGGGATCCTTGGGAACGTCCAAAATTCATGAAGACTATATTGTGTAGGGAATAAAGTGGATGAAATACCATTCACATGTTCGGAATCATTGTTTTCAGTAATATAACACTATGTAGAAAAAGATTTTGGTTTAAGGGAGTCTAGAAAGATGACCAGAGCTGGAAATGATTTAACATGACCGTGAAAGCTGTAGAACATCAGGAATGAAAAATTAAAATCCACCCTTGAACAGACCTGAATGAGAAAACTATGGTTCATTGTTCACTCGTTTTTCCAAAACAACTTGAGTTACTTTCATTTTGAAATAAATCATTATTAAATATTATTAATAGGTGTTCATATGTAATGCACATTATACTGGTCATGCAGATATTACCATAGCAGTCTATTGGCAGCAGTGGACATGAAGGATGTGGGAGACCTAAACAAACCATGGAGAGAGAGATCCAAAGGATTGTCTGACATGAAGAGTTTGGCTCAACAGCCACGATTGCGGACATTCAGCGAGCAGTAACACCCTGTATGAGTCATCCTGTTAGTGCCAGCACCATTGGCAGATGGCTGCATGAAGCAAGGGTACACACAGACCATTACAGCGACTGCCCTTAACACCACGTCAGTGTTGGCAAAGATTACACTGGTGTCTTGCCACACTGTCATGGAGTCATTGGAATGGCAGCGGTCATCTTCAGTGACGAGTTCCATTTTTGTCAGTGTGGAGATGACCAATGAACCTGTGTGTGCTGCATCGTCAGACCCACCCTTTATCTTCCTACCCAATAGGGTTGCAATCCCACACTTCCTTCTGGGTGTCACTGTTATATTGACAATGAGTGTAATTTGCTACACTTCACTTCCACACTGCACTGGGGTCTTGGGTTCAAAGCCCTGTCTGGGTGGAGTTTCCATGTTCTCCACGTGTCTGCATGGGTCTTCTCTTGGGACTCCAGTTTTCAAAAACATGGATATCAGGTGAAATGGTTCCACATATGAATGAGTGTATATGTGTGTGTGAATGAATTGTATGTCTCTATACCCAGTAATGGATTGACCCACCCCGGTGCTCCTCCAGTCCTCCAGGTGGACGATCATTTCTGGTCTTTCCGAGTTACATTCACATGACATCAAAAAGTAAAAATCGGTGATAAATGGAGAGACACTGATACCATATAGCTCTCCTAAAACATCGGTGTTCGTTTATTTAGTAAAAGAAAATCTGTGTGCAATGTTCTGAGACACTGCACGATACTCCAGCACCCATAATTCACAACATTTGTTTCTCTGAAGCCCAAAGAAACATGACCACTGTTTACCAGACAAGGGCCTGGAGAAAGCCCATCATTTCCCTTTATGGGACATGTGACCAGAGAGGCCCTTACATGGCACCGCTGACCTGCGGCTGGTGCTTGTGTAAATAAAAGATGGCCACATCACGTGAAACTAAACCTCGTGTATCTTTTTACTGCAATCTCTTCTCCACGCAGACACACCTCTGACATTCTGAGAGGCCAGGAGGGCCTCAAGGGGCTGAGGTTTTAGTTTAATTTATGATTTAAAAGAGCAGAGATAATCACGGCGAGGGGAGGAGGTGGGGAAGAGCGGTGGCCCCTCATTTCTTAAATGACCAAGGCACTTGATGTTTACGGTCTCTTGATCCAAGCCAGAGGAACAGACTAAACCGTTTGTAATTTGCCCAATGCGGTTTTGGTTAAGGTTCCATACATGGACCATAGACTTGGAGAGATCAGCCGAGCGGGACGGAGAATGGGAGGAAGGGGGGACTTTGAAAAGAGGGAAAGTGGAAAGGAGGGGGTTTAAGGAACAAGGGTGAGGGTGAACGAAGCCGAAAGTGTCACCACAGGAGCTTCAAGGTGACCAAATGGAGCCAATTACCACACAAAACCTCCTTCTTTAAGCCGGCCTGGCGGGGGGCTGCTCGTCCGGCACCGAGAGCAAGAGGGAATGGTGTCAAAGACAGGCCATGAGAAAATGAAAGCGAGACGCTGAGGAGAAAGGGGGAGGGGGGGGGGGGGGTGAATGAGATGGAGGAGAAAGGTAGGAGCAGATGGAGAGCAAAAGACAAAGAGCAAAAGATGAAAACCTCATGATATAATAGGTGAACGAGGGTGAGGGGTGATGTCTTAGAAGTAAGACTAGTGGAGCATGTGTGTGTGTGTGTGTGTGTGTGTGTGTGTGTGTGTGTGTGTGTGTGTGTGTGTGTGTGAGGTTAATTCCTTGAGGTGAACTTCCCTGTGGTAAAGCTTGGGGGACGCCGTGTTTATTTGGATTGAAATCTCCTTCATGTAGCACGGCCAATTATCACTGGAGGAGATGATGGCCATGTTATGAATTCCTCTTTCTTTTCTTCTCCCGCCGCTTCCTGGACTCGGGAGTCCCGTGACAGACAACTCCATGTGAGTTTTTGTTTCTCCTCCTCTCCCTTCCTTCCAAACTCCTCATTTTTTCTTTCAAAGGGATCACTGCCAATGACCTCACCACAGGGCTCCAATCAGAGCTGGACACACGATAGCAAAACACATTCAGCTTCCATTACGGCCGGGGGATGGAAACACCACCGGGCTCGATGAAGTGATCGTGCTGCTATTTGTTTTAGGACGCTGCCTTTAGGTCTCCAGGTGCATCTGGTGTGACCTTTGACCCCCTTCAGGGCTAATCTGTTTAGTCTGATTTGTTAGCGTTACCAAATACAGTTACATCTCAATCGGATGTTCGGGTTAGTGAACGTCGGTGCTCCTCAAGTGCACTGGGATGGTATTAGCCTTCCAGTCCAATTGGGGAAACGATGAGGTCTCAGATCCACTGATTTCTAAATGCTTACTCCATGATCACTAACAGCGTAGAGAAGCCGGCCTTTGCGCTCTGTCCAGTCCTGGAACTCATCAGTCAGACACACAGTCCACTGGGAGTGGAGTGGTGGACAGTAATTTACACTTATTTCCCTTCTTAATGTCACTGATAAGACTAATGTAGTGATGGATGAAGCTTTTGTCCAGTTTTTTGGACGTTACAGTTTACAGCAGAGGTCAAGCACATACTGTCATGTCCAGACCCTATAATCATAAATCCATCAGTTGCAGACTATCAGGAAGCTTGTTGAATAATCACGTCGTAAATATCACATGCGCATCCCTTTCCAGCCAATTAGATCTGTGCATTACAATGAGCAGGGCGGGGCTCCAGACAATGCTATATGCCGTCCAGCCCTTGTGTCATCCCGGGGCCGATAAAAATAGATGGGATGAGATAAAAGCTCTTTTGGGAAGCTTTCAGGACATGAGACGTTATACATGATAAGACCAATTTAATTATGAATGGCAACATGGCTGTTTACAGATAAAGCCCCACCCTTCAACAAAAAGAGCCAATCAGCATGTTGGTTATACCACAAGCAAAGGCTGGTTAGTGATGTTGTGGCTCTAGGGGTGATGTTGAACGCCACTACAAGACAGTTATTAAGCTCTTTATTTTATGACACACATTTGCCCAGTACTGCCCAGTCCAGTAGGGGCAGAAAAACTCATCAATCTGATATAAGGTCTGCAAAGTGAGCTTGAAGCTGAAGCTGAGCAGATTTTCTGCTATGTGGCAACATGTTTAGCAGAAAAGCTTCTGATTGGCTCTGTTCCCTTTTGTTTGAGACCCTTGGGTTTGAGGCCCCGTCTGGGTGGAGTTACCATGTTCTCCCCTCGTGTGGGTGGGTTTGCTCTGGTGTGTGTGGTATGTATGGATTAATAACCAAAATTTGGATTAATGACCTAACCTCTAAATTACTGAGCACACAGAAATCCAGTCCTCTGCTGTATTTCAGACAGAACTACTATAAATTTCACTTCAATAAACAATTTTAGGCTCCTGCGGTCGCATGAAAAATGCATGATTATGTGCCTTTTCAGGACATGGTGTCACATGAGATTGTGCATGTATTTATTTGTAGTCGTGTGGTTTTAAGGCACTCCTGTGAGGGTCTGTAAACTCCAGAAAATGACAACCAAGCCAACAAGCTTTTGCCACAAAACTCAACATCTCGGTTTTCACCTAAAACAGCTCGCAGCAAAGAAAGTGTATACATATCCAGAGAAACCACATATGGATGACTAATCTGAGGTTTCTTAACACCTTGACACCAACCAACCATAACTGGCTGATTTTGGGGAAAGGGGAAAAGGAGCAAATTTGATTTTTGGCTAAACCAGTGCTGCACGTTGAATACAAACTGGTATTCAAGCTGTGCAGAAGTGAAGGTGAAGGAATGGACAGACATGCAAAGCTCTGGGATGAAGATATTAAGATGGTCTACTCAGGCATCCCAAGTTGCAATTTCAGCGAGGTACCCCTGGACCCCAACCCCCTTTGCCACTCATTCTAGATTCTGCGAAATTTTATCTGGCATCAGGGAGCCTCTATGCATCTCAAAGAATATGCAGGAGACTCCCGGAACTTCTGGGAGACTTGGGATGTCTACTTTATTGGCGATCAACTAAGAGCTACTGTGAATTTGCAGTAATTCTTTCCTCCTGGTGCTTCAAACTAGGCTGTCTCTCATCATTAGCAGTGTTCATTCAGCATGTCTACCCTCTTCCCACCCTGTAAACCTACTTTAAACACCTCAATCACGCTGCTACTGCCACACTGTTGTCCAGGCATTTCCTCAGCTGTCAGCCTCACATATCGATAGATGCAGCCAACATCTGGACCAGTGATTAGTGGTAATATGTTCCATGCAGGGCTGACGGATAGTGTTTAAAGACAGAGAAGGGAGAGCGAAGAAGCCTGGCCTAGCATCAGCCTGCCAATCCTGGGGGGATCAGACTTGATCCCCCCCCTACACTCATTAGCCAGAAAAGGTGGAGAAGATGGCTGAGAGTCAGGAGCGTGATCCAGGCCTGCTCCCGAGACCAGAGCATGTGATTTACTCTCCTCTGAAATGAGACGTATACACACACTGACTGCCACTGTCAAAAATGTTTCTTCTGCTGCCAGAACTCGTCAGACGACTGCCGGATTGTAATTGGATTCATAATTCTGAAGGGTCTTCTGAGTGCAGGGGAATATATACACACATCAGAGGCAGAGTGGTGTGAGGTTGAGAAACAACAGCCACAGGTCAACCAGTCAGTCCTGAATGTTCCTAATTAGCTGTCCTTTACTGCAGCCACCATGAAGTTTGTTGACAACTGAGCTTTGAAAGAGCCACCGTGGCATCTCGCATCCTTTGGACCAAAACGAGTTCTGACCAAACCATCAGCATATGATAATGGCAGAGACTGCATGGTGTTGTGGGAACTTTGAGAACTTCGGGCTGGAGTTAGGGTGGGTCCTGCTTTGAGCTCGAAGGCCTGACCCCCTGTGATAAATGGAGGTAGGATTGAGAGCTAGTACTGAGTTCACCCTTAGAACCCGAGATTTGCATCAGTACATGCAGTTACATGCTGCTTTCTAGGCTTCATATCTCAGAGTGTGATGAATCAGTGACTGATCCAGCTCAGAAAACAGCTCAAATCCACTCGTTTCCAACTAAATTAAATCCATGTTTAAATGCCAAAGGAGCTTCCGGTGCATGTTTACTGCTCTGTCCACGTGTACACACGTGCATACAGATCAATGAGAGGGGACGGGGCTGATGACATCACTGAGGTAATTATTGGGCTCTTGGGCTCTTTTTCTGATAATGATATCTGGTATGTGACTTATGTGTGATTTATAAACACAGTATTTCCTATAAATAAAATTTCATTTTGGGTAGTATATATAAAACTAAAAAAACTTCCCACAAAATTGGCCAGAATTCACTGAATGATAGCAGCAGGGAAATGTATTCATGCTGTGATGTCATAACCATAGTGAATTCAAAATAGACTAATGATCAATTTTTCTGATTTTGGACTGGTGAGTTAATAGTATGTTTAGAAATAATGTATAACCCATGAGTATAAGAATAATATACAATAATATTAATAATAATAATAATGACACTATTATTATTATTATTATTATTATTGTTGTTGTTGTTGTTGTTACATATTATTATTATTATTATTATTATTATTATTATTATTATTATTATTATTATTATTATGATCATAATGAGTGAAAGGTACATTTCCTAATGGACCCTTTAGTTTTCTAATGTAACAATCTCCCAACAAACTCCTGATTCAGCAATTCTGTATGAGTTTCTTCTGATTTGGAGGTTGGTCGGACGAAAGTGTTTAACACACATTTATGCTTATTCCATGTCTGAACTGTTGATTATGTGGGCCCAGATAGTAATAAACACAGCGAACATATTATACAGACATACTCTTTGTTTGGCTGCATTACTCAAGCATCTCTAATCTAAAGCATAAAACATGTTTATTATTGATGGCCTTCTGATATTTATTATGAATTCTTATTCATGGCTGCAGAGATTTATGAAGCCGACCAAAATCTTCCTAATGCTGCGTGGGGAACTACTGGTCAATTACTTGCTATTTTGCTGAGATGTCAGCAGAAATGCTCAATCATTGCTTTCTGTCTCTCCAGGCTTCCACTAGCCATCAACAGCTGATATTTCTGCTCTCTTCAGGGGCAGGAAGTGAAGGCCAGGAAGTGGGGGCTTTGCCTGGCTAGCCTGACAGCTCTGGTTACAATGTGATTTATCCATTAAAACCCTCCCATCACAGATCCTGTTCATTGTTATGGTTTCCGCCTCCGAGAATTTCCTGCCATATCTAAGAACCCAGCAGATTACTCTGGAGAGCATGCCGAGCCGCCAAGGATTATCTCTGTCTGGGAGTCAGGGCTGACTCGCCTGAGGACCTGCTGTTGTGGCTTGGAAAGGAGTATCAGACATGTTGGGGGTGGGGATGGATGAGGGTCACCTGGATGGAAATTGAAATTACCAGAATATTGGAGGTGCTCCCCGGGAGCTATGAAGGCTATGGGTCAACAAGGCTACAGTAATTACAGGTGTTAAACCTAGATTAATACTAAGCCTTGCAGTTGGACTCAATGTGCCTTGGTCTCAGTCTTGACTTTGACTGGACTAATACAAAGCCTTGATCTTCATTTGGACTCACTTTTGTCCAGATCTCAATCCTCACACGGCCCCATTCCTCTCCTAGACTCAGTCTTGGCTTTTGCTCAACTCACAACACTAGCCATTCAAGACCAGGATTGAAGTAGACTTTAGTCATAGTCAAGACCTGACGACATTGAGTCCAACTGGAACCAAGATTTGTAGCACTCTCTATCAAGTCCACTTAGGTCTCATTTTCCTGGTCTCAAGTGTGTCCAAGTCGCCATCTTGACTGAAAGTCTAACTTCAATCCTGGTCTTCGACTTTTCATTAAATTACTCCAAAGTCTTCTTAAGTTGGATTCCATGTGTCCAGGTTAAAGTCGTCAGTTGGATTCAGGTTGGTCCCATTGACTCCTGGTCTTGACTTGAATTCATCTACTACAAAGTCAAAGTCTTGAATTGGTCTTAGCTTTGACATGAATTCTACAAAATCTTGATCTTTAGTTGGACCCATTAACCAGGCTCGTCTCATTCACGCCAAGTCTCAACTTGAGTCCTGGAAAATGTCCTGATCAGAAAAATCTCATTGGAAAAAGTATTCATCGGAAGATATCCTGTGTTTTTAACCTGTAATGACTATAAGTCATGTGATATATCTAAGGCTTAAAGAAGACACCTGTCCTGGCTGATCAACTTCTAGCACATTTGTAATAATTTGTTTGTAAAGGCAGAACTTTTGATTCTTACAAACTGTTGCTTAAATACAACATTAACAGTTAATATAGAAACTGAAACCATTACATTATGAATACAGATTTACACGTAATTTCACATTATCGCACGTTTCCCATCGGAGGTTAGGGACGGGTGTCCATGCAGAGTGAGTTTCATGTCCACCTGGGGATATTTCCCACACTGACTGTATTTTAACGCAGGGAACGGGACAGTGTGGTCCTCGTAGCCTCACTTCTCCGTCTTCCACGCCCGAGCTGGCTTATGCAAACACGGCACACATGTCTGCTGCGTAAATCAGTCCGGCATGGAGAATCGCCTAACACGGCACGGTGTAAAACAAACAGAGCTTAGCTGTTCGCCACAAACATCGACCGTGCCTCTTTAAACCGGGGATTTATGAGGAGTGTTGTTGTTTCGGGGGGACGGACTGTAATTCTCCTGCAGAGAGAAGGAAAACTGTCAGGGAAGACTGAGGGGCGGGAGACAGAAGGAAGCAGAAGAGGCAGGACAGGCTGTGTGAAGAATGTGCTGTGGATTCAGAAGGGGCTGGAGTGTGGTGTGAAAGTAAGGTAAAGTTATTTATTAACGGAGGAAGGAGTTGTTACAGGACTGTTGCTCTTGACTAAAAGCCAGAAGGTAATTATGTGGTCACAGGTACACTTAAAAAAAAAGTGATGTACTGAACTTGCTTGATTCGAATGCCTACGTGAATAAAATATTAATGTAAACCGCAGCCAAAAGTGAGTAACATGAAAGGTTAAAGTTGTGTAAAGGAATAAATATACGGCAATCAGGCCTACCAGGCATATTTCAATAAATAAATAAATAAATAAATAAATAAATAAATAAATAAATATATATATATATATATATATATATATATATATATATATATATATATAAATAAATAAATATAAATATATATATATATATATATATATATATATATATATATATATATATATATATAAATAAATATAAATATATATATATATATATATATATATATAAATAAATAAATATAAATATAAATAAATATATATATATATATATATATATATATATATATATATATATATATAAATAAATAACAAATATAAATATATATATATATATATATATATATATATATATATATATATATATATATATATATATATAAAATAAATAAATATATAAATAAATATAAATATAATAAATAAATATATATATATATGTATATATATATATATATATATATATATATATATATATATATATATATATAAATATATAATGCGCCCCATCTAATGAATGCATTCAGATACTTGGAGTTACACCCATTGCTGATACAGATGTGCAAATGCACACACAGCCTAGTGTAGTCCCTGTAGAGAAGATAAACAAAGCCTATTGGCACCGTGTCTAATGCCAGGCATGGCCTAGAGGGATATTAAACCACCAGCACTGAGCTGTGGAGGAGTGGGACTACGTTGATCAGGTGGCTCCTGCTTGTGGCAGGAAGCCAGAACCCCCCTCTTAGAAGGGAAGCAAAGAATGATGGAGTGCAGTCTGTATCCTATAGACCAGTGTTTTTCAAGCCGGGTAGTGGAGGCAAAGTTCCTCCATGGGTGGTGGAGTTGGGGATGAGGTAGGGTGGTGATCATCCAACCTCCTGTGCTCAGTAATGCTCTTGGAGCTGAATGCGATCAAATCCCCTTGTTAATGCTCCGAAATCTAGTAGAAAGTAGAGAAAGTTACTCCAACAAACGCAGGATAAAGATTGAGGAAAATATGACGGTGGATTTGATGTCCCTGTACTTGTGTCCATATAGTGTCCATCCAGTAACCATGCTGCATACTTGTTGACCTTTACAGGTTGCTCTGTCCCATAGAAACAGGCGAGCATGTGCGCGTTAGTGTATTCTTCCCAGCGCTTATCAGCGACGTGGCTGGAAAAGATAAGTATTTACTGAGACCTGCTTTACCTCAACTTAACCCTTCAAATTCCAAACCTCAACACTTCCTACACACTCGTCTCTTCTGCTTTAACAATGTTATTTCACATTTATTTTGTAAGTCATGTGAGGAGCAAAATAGAAATAATGGATATATTTTAAAACTCCACCCTTTATTGTCCTTCTGACCGGACAAATCAGTATATAGCCCTTATAGTGATGTGCATCCAACAATAAGGACAGCAGGTGCTGTTTTTTTATATTAATAGGTGTTAATATTTACTCTGGTCAGTGTGAACTTGCATGTCGTCCAACTGCCCAATCCAAAATGACCTATCCTCAACCTGTTGGATAAGATAGGGTTAATAAACAGAGGTCAGTGGGGGATATAAATGCTCTGTGATAGACATCCACACCCATACACACACTCACACACACCACCATGTTTACCAGACTGACTTGTGTGCTGCTGTTGGTGACTTGCGGTGAGTATTGTACAATCTATTAAAGTGGTGAGTGCTAAGAAGTAGCAGTGTGGTCAGAGACTGCTGTGGTCAGTGACTTGTCCTTATAGCTACTGTTACTAAATATACACAATGCAGTAACTCTCGTCTGACCAGTTTGTCCAGTTTAGATCTTGAATAGAAGAGCACGTTTTCACTGAAGTGGGATTGCATAGCTGGTCTATCTACATGTCCAACCTGACCAATCTGGTTGTCAAATTTGTCTGAATGGCATGGTCAGGTCATACTGACCTGGTCATGATGGTCACCTTGACTATTAATGACCATCTTGAGCTACCCCAATCAATCATAACTTGACCACATCCTTGTTTCTACACTCACTGTCCCTTTTGTCAGCTCTTCTGTCCATACAGGAGCACTTTGTGGTTCTTTAATTAAAGAAGTTCATCTGTTCATCTTTATTCTCCTCCTTTCACCCTGATCTTCAATGATCAGGACCCCACAGGACCACCACAGAGCAGCTATTATATGGGTGGTGGGTCATTCTCAGCACTGCAGCGACACTGACATGGTGGTGGTGTGTTAGTGTGTGTTGCTGGTACGAGTGAATCAGACACAGCAGTGCTGCTGGAGTGTTTAAACCCCTCAGTGTCAGTGCTGGACTGAGAATAGTCCAAAAAACAGGACTAGAGGATGACCGACACAAACTGTGCAGAAACAGATGAGCTTCTCTCTCTGACTTCACATCTACAAGGTGGAGCAACTAGATACATCATGCAATAATAACTATGTTTATTAACTACCATGTCTGGTATGCTTGTGTTTGACTGTTCATCTGTTAGCTTATGGATGTGGCACTCCTCAGGTTGAGCCCGTCACCAGCAGAGTGGTGAATGGAGAAGAAGCAAAGCCCCACAGCTGGCCCTGGCAGGTACTTTGTCATCAGCACCATCATCATCATCATCATCATCATCATCATCATCATCATCATCATCATCATTACCATCACACACTTTCCTAATAACATCAGCCTTTGTATCGTCCTTATATCCCCAAAAGGGCAATTTTTCAGGAAGCATCATATGTATGTGATTGATCCATAACAGTTTCCATTACAGTAGATGTTTGAGTTTAACTGGACTTGGAAGGATCACACAGATGGATACTGGCCTTCAAACAATGACAAAACCTGAGATCATCCAGGTTCTGGATGGTTTCCACGCTGGTTAGGCTGGATGATGAGTTTAGCTCTTTACAAGCATACTGTATCTTCTCATTGGATTTTGATAGATTAGCTGGTCTGCCATGGTCTGCATGACCAACTTGACCAACATAGTCAATCTGTACGACCAATATGGCTGGCCAGCATGACCACGCTGTCCATCAAACGTAACCAAACTGGTTTAGCAGCATGATCATCTCTAAATTAGTCGACAAGTTTGACCAAATAAATCAACCAGTATAATAGTGATGACCAACTTGGACCAAGTTGGCCGTGTTAATAGACCAGCTGGCGTCTTAAACTTAGGGTGACTATATGTCTTCTTGCTTCTGGACATGTCCAGAATTTCAGATTGATTTCACTTCAATCTGCCTTCTACATTCACATCAAACATTGATTGAACCCAAATGAAAATATATACTATGCTGGTCTAGAACCAACCCAGTTAACCATCTGGTTCCCAGTATAGGTATGATTTTCAAGGTGGATTAAAAGGTGGACACTTAAAACAGAGGGATTTCTCGAATTCTCAAAGAACACTTGATTAAAGGGTTAAAGGATTAACAGGTTCTTTGCCTAATGAAAGCGTTCTTCAAATTGGTAGAGAATGTGCTATAGAGGGTTCTATATAGAACCTTTTTAAAAAAAATGGGTCTACAAAGCACCAAAAAGTCTTCTACTATTGTTACAAGCTGCATTGTAAGAATAGAAGAACCCTCGTTCTGTACTAAAGAACCCTTGGAGAACCTTCTAATGTGGTCTTTATATTACTTTTGTTTGTGTGTGTGTGTGTGTGTGTGTGTGTGTGTGTGTGTGTGTGTGTGTACAGATCTCTCTGCAGTTTAAGCATGGCACCCGCTGGTACCACACATGTGGAGGTACTCTAATCGCCCTGAGATGGGTTCTGACCGCTGGACACTGCATTATGTGAGAAAATCTGGACACTGGGTTTACCAACATCTGCACCATTCTCCCACTTAGCCTATGTATACCTGTAGCCTGTATATTGATTATATAGTATGTGTGTGTGTGTGTGTGTGTGTGTGTGTGTGTGTGTGTGTGTGTGTGTGTGTGTGTGTGTGTGTGTGTGTGTGTGTGTGTGCGTGCGTAGGCCAGGTGATGTTTATCGAATTGTTCTGGGGGAGCACGACCTAAGTGTGCAGGAGGGTACGGAGCAGATTAGAGATGTCCTCCGAATCGTGGTCCATCCCAAGTGGAATATTGAGTGTGTGGCCTGCGGGTGAGTGACCCTCTCACACCTTCTTCATGCTTCCCTGCTGTGGGCCACAAATAAACCACAGTGATTTGGGCTACACTGAGTTACTGGACATTGGACAGACAAAATGAGAGCCCAGCACCTTTTATTCTACGTGTGTTGTGTGTTGTTCATTGTTACTGTGTGTGTATGTTTGTGGGCAGTAATGACGTGGCTCTGCTGAAGCTGGATAAAGCTCCAGTGCTGAACGAGAACGTCCAGGCAGCATGTGTTCCTCCCGCTGGAGAAATCCTGCCCCATGACACAACCTGCTACATCTCTGGCTGGGGCGACCTCGACAGTGAGACCCGACATATACAGTGCGACAGACAGACAGACAGACAGACAGACAGACAGACAGACAGACAGACAGACAGACAGACAGACAGACAGACAGATAGATAGATAGATAGATAGATAGATAGATAGATAGATAGATAGATAGATAGATAGATAGATAGATAGATAGATAGAGATTGTAAATGCTTTCATGTACTGTTTGACAGTTTGATAGTGAGGCAGTGTATACTTGTGTGTGTGTGTGTGTGTGTGTTTGTCTCACAGCCCACGGCCCTATCCCTGATAAGCTCCAGCAGGCCTTGCTGCCGGTGGTGGAGTATAGTGTGTGTAGCCAGAAAGACTGGTGGGGCATCAATGTGAAGCCCACCATGTTGTGTGCAGGAGGGGACAAACGCTCCGGATGCAATGTAAGTCCACTAACCCTTCTCAAGATTGGCCTTATACTGATGCCACAGCCATCCATAAGTAGGAATTTATCTCTCTGTTTGCTCTATTTGTAGGGAGACTCTGGTGGTCCTCTAAACTGCAAGGGGAGAGACGGGAGGTGGTATGTTCAAGGCGTCACCAGCTTTGTATCGTCCCGCATCTGTAACGAGCTGAAGAAACCCACAGTGTTCACACGCACCTCCGCCTTCAACGACTGGCTGGATGAGGTGATCAAAAACACAACACAAGCCTCTGGAATAATCAGATAGCTCCAGACATCCACCTGCTGTCTGCTTGCTCTATACTTCAATTACAAACGTATTGTAACATAGATGTTATCTCTTGGTAGGTCATGCTGAAGTTCTGAGAACCTTCTGGGGAGAAACAGAAGAGCAGCGGGGATTTGAAACTCATCCAGAGCATGCAGTAACCCTTTAATAAACCCAAAATAGCGGAGTGCTGCAGGAGTGTCCATCTTCATTTGAAAGCATATGGGTGTTTCATATGTAAGCTTTCATGGTCCACGGAGTAACGAGAAGGAGCATGCGCTTCTCAGACTTACTGAGCCTCTGTCAAACTCAATTCTCCTGATTAAAGCAAGTTGAGTTTACACTGGAAAACTAGATCTACAGCTTTCCAATGGAATGGACAAAAACATACAAATTCGGGCAAAAAAAAAAAAAATCTAATTTCTTACATAATATTTAATCAGTTTCAGTCGATGTGTATTGTTGACCGAACTGAGATGCAGAAGTAAAAAATGGGAGTTCTGAGGTTGTCAGAGTTGGAGTAGAGTTAATGTGAAAAATGCAAGATCAGAAACATATTCGACTTAAAGACACAAATGTCAGCGACTCAAACTCTTGCAGCTCGAAACATCTGCATTCTCCTCCTCGTCTTTTAGGCCGTATACATTAGTATCAGTAGGTATCCCGTGGAGGAGGCTTTGGAAGCCTAGTTTAGTGAGGAGCAAGCAAAGGGAAAGCAGCCAGTCAGAGGCTTCTCTGCTTGACGCAGCGACCAATGAGATTGTTAACGTGTGAAAGGTTGCTGCCCAACACTACCGAATCAAAACATACAGGCCAAAGTCCTCGTTTTCCCCTTAAAAGTCTAATAAGGCTGTGCTGTGATTAATATATCTTTACAGTTCACTTACACTTTCAATTCTGCTTGTGAGTTTACAGTGTCTTCATCGTGCAAATCCAACAATCGCCCCAATTCTTCAACACTAAACGAGTGTGACGGGGTTCTTCGGAAGCAGAGGCATCCCAAATCAATCACATGCGAGGTCGACAGAGTCACAGCCAGTAGTCCTATATGGTGGGAGTATGTTAGTGTGTGTGTGTGTGTGTGTGTGTGTGTGTGTGTGTGTGTGTGTGTGTGTGTGTGTGTGTGTGTGTGTAGAGCATAGAGAGAGAGAGAGAGAGAGAGAGAGAGAGAGAGAGAGGGAGAGAGAGAGAGTTAGGGTGAACCAGAAGGCAGATAAATTAGTGTTGATGGGTAACCTTGACTTGAAATTGCTACCACTTGCTCTCAATCGTGGCTCGATCAAAACGAAGGCCCGACATGGAAAAATATAGATTTCCCACCATTCCCTTCTCTTTTTCCATTTATTTACTTTTTACACTGCCTTGAGATGACATGGGTGGGTGATGTGTATGTGTGTGTAGGGGAGAAAGATAATTGCTTGTGTGTGTGTGTGTGTGTGTGTGTGGGTGGCTGGGTGTGTGTGTGTGTGTGTGTGTGTCAGAGAGAGAGAGTGTGCAAAGCGATTACTGTCAGAAGAGTTTTCCGCCCTGGCTCAGTCTTGGCGGGTCAGCATGGTACAGGCTACTGTGTTTGTGGAAGCAGTGCTGCTCCAGAAACATCAGTCAAACCGGCCAACAGATGAACTGTATGAGGGTCGGGGGGGGATGGAGCGGGGGTTTGCTGACCACACCATTCAAGAGGCACATTTTCGAACTGCCAAGATGGACAGAACGCAGATAAACACTTGTAAACTGTAATAAAACTGTGATGTCATTAGCCCCACCCACTCCAGCTGATCAGTCAGAGTCTGTGGGCAGGTTGAGCATGGACATGTGGACAGAGCAGTAAACATGCACTGGAAGCTCCTTACAGTTCATTATCAAATGTGTGTCATGTCTGTAGTTCATGTCTGTGCTCAGGTTCTCAGGTTCTAAGGTTCTAAGAGTTAAAGTACATTTTATATTTTTTTGCTCTGAAGTTTGCTTCTCTAGTGTCGTTTTTGAAGCGAAGAGTTGGACGCTACCTATTATTAACTGTAGTAAAACTGTCTGTCTGAAAAATAGAGACACAGGAAGATTAAAGGACAATTTTACCATATTTTACTTTTAGGTTATTCTCTTGTGTTACATTGGAGCCTCGTGTCCAGTATAAGCATGGTCCTAACCAGGGGTGTCAACTGGTCACCTTGGCATAACATAGTGTCTCTCAGTATGGTGTTGATATAATACAACATGCCAGATGTTTCTGCCTAGATTTGTAGAGGTTCCTAATGATGTCCTGTGATGATCCATCCCATGCAGCTTGAATGTTCTCACTCAGTTCTGCAGATGGTGTGGTAGGGGTGGAGTGTCGATAGAGCGTCCAATAGCATCCACACATTTTCAATGAGGGATAGATCTGGAGATGAGACTGACCACGCGGTAGTATCTATGTCTTCAAGACGGCAGCAGTATGTGGACAAGTGTCGACCTGTAAGAATAGAGCATGATGTTCTTGAGTTTGAGTTTGACTAATGGAAGCAGCACCTGCACCTGTGAATCAGGGTCCTTCAGTTCCTTTCCTGGAGATCCAACATACCGTAGTTTGATGGTTTCCCTGCTCAAACACAGCTGCTTGAACTCATCTACTAATTGCCAGGTTTGGTGGCATGTTTGACAAGAGAAAACACCAGGCTGTGGTGGACAGTGGCTCTCCAGGGCCAGAATTAGAGTAGCCTACATCAGGTTGGGACTTGGAGGAGTGCCGCAGGGTTTCGGCCACCTTCTGGCCTGGACAAGGTCAGGTTCCTTATACTGGAACTTGAGAAAGAAATATTAGTTACATCAGTTTTGCGTCTTTGTAGGGGTGGATTCCTTTCTTACCCACACCAAACATCACCGACTCCTTACAGTCAAACTTCACGTTCCTATCTTCTGCTTTCTCAAAAACAGTGGGATATCAATATATTAGCCTTGACAAATCGTGGGGGTACTCAACCTAAAGTTGCATTCTTTCACTTCACTTCCCTTTGCTCTCCTCATCTACTTTGAGAACCAAGACTAGAAACTGAGCGGTGGAGGGTAAGAAGTCTTATCTTAAAGCCTGGTGCCCCCCCTAGTGGTTAGAGCCCCAAATCACAGGTGTTTTTCAGTTCAAGGTCAAATCTGTATGTCATATACAGTACATGGTCATACAGTGTACAGTTGGTAGTGAAATGCTTTAACAGCTGTCAGATTACCTGAAACAACAGAGATAAAGGAAGGAGCAATAAAGACCAGGAGGAGGAAAGTATGAAATGTAAGGATCAAACTAGATTTGAATACAAATAAAAATTGTGCAGAATTAATTTTAAATAAAGACATGAGCAGCAATATGCGTTAAATCAAGTTTATGCAAAAGAAGAACAACAATCATCTACACCGATCAACCACAACATTATGACCCTTACTGTCCATTTTCTTTCTCACCATAAGGAGCACTTTGACCTTTAACACTGTTCTTCAGTGGTCAGGACCCCAAGGAGGTGGTCATAGTGTTATAGCTGGTCAGTGTACAGTAAAAGAGAAGAGGCCGTAGCTTAGATGGTTGAGGTCCTTCATGATCTTCCTTACTTTGGTCCAGCACCGCTTGGAGTAGGCGCTTGTTGGGACACGTCATTCATCAACCACAACGTCCTTACTTTGATATAACACATTAGTCCTGATCTTCTGTCCTACACTCACACTCTTTACTCGTGGCCTGCTCTCACACCACTTTCTGGCTCTTCTGTTATCTTCTTGTTGTGTCAACCAGAGGAGGAGTCTGGGTTCTCCTGCTGAGTCTTGGTTTCTTCTTAGGCTGAGGGACCTCTGGAAAGCTGCTTTGTGACACTCATTGTACTTATTAACGCACTGAATGTAATGTGGCTCCACATAGAATTGTCCATTTGAAGCATTTCTATGGGTTCATTCATCATGACATTTTGACACAATGTAAAGAACAATGTTCTAAAACACACCCTAAACAACCTCCACCTGTCTTGTCAATGCATAGTGACCTACAGTGCATGTTTTGAACACCCGGACACACCCACTCTACCAATATTCATGCCATATTTAACATCTGTCTTTAATTTAGTCTTTTAATAGCAATGGTCGGATAGCCTAGTGGATAACACTTGCTGCATCATCACCACTCCGAGCTCTGGCCACAGCTTACACCCCTACACTATTCATAT
Organism: Acestrorhynchus altus; assembly: GCA_034509495.1. Lineage (NCBI taxonomy): Eukaryota > Metazoa > Chordata > Actinopteri > Characiformes > Acestrorhynchidae > Acestrorhynchus > Acestrorhynchus altus. The sequence goes on along the minus strand of CM067518.1, from coordinate 2,699,320 downwards.
GCCCGATAAAACATCTACTAAATGCACTTTATGTCCAATACGTTTGGGATGAGTTGGGGATGAGGTGGGGTGGTGACCATCCAAAAATTTTGCCACTGAGTGAAATCAAGTCCTCACAGCAATGCTCCAAAATCTATTGGAAAGCCTTTCCTGGACAGTAGAGACAGTTACTCCGACAGGAGGAATAAGGAATGAGCAGGTGTCCCAACACTTTTGTCCATATAGTGTATACGGATGTATTTTTGCATTTCTGATTAAATAAATTCTTTAAGAATTAGTTTATTTTGTATAGTCAAGGATTATGATCCCAGTTTAGTACTGGAGTTTAAAATAAGAGCCAGCATGGACCCCATAAAAACAGAGATGGCAAAGCGACTGACCCTGAATACTGTAGCACTCTGTCAATAATTCACTGAAGTGCTGTAATCATGGAGCATTAAGAACACAATACCTGCTGACCATGTTTGCATGTGTACATTTATGAGATGTGAGCTTAACTCTAAGTACCTGAGATCCGCATTTCATGGGCAGTTACATGCTGTTTTCTAGCCTCGATATCTCAGGATCCGAGTGACCTACAACACTGACCCCATCTAACCCTGGTCATCCGTCACTGACTGATGAATAATCGGTGAGTAATCCAGCTCAGAAAACAGCGAGAATTCACTCATTTCCAACTGAATTAAATGCATATCAGCTTCCAGTGCATGTTTACTGCTCTGTCCACATGTACATGCTCAACCTGTACACAGACTCTGACTGATCAGTGAGAGGGGCGGGGCTAATGATTTAACTTACGCAGTAATTGGGTTACAGAGGAAAATAAGAAGGGTGGGTTGTTTATTCTCTTTCTTGGCTCACACAGGGGTTCAAATTTAAGAATAAAAGTCCTGAGAAAGAATTGTATTGATACATACATACAAACAAAAATAATCAAGATTCAATTTGTTTGTTTGTTTGTTTGTTTGTTTTTGTTTGTTTGTTTGTTTGTTTGTTTTTATTTGGACCACTGTCAAGTATTTTGAAAATAATATAATTTGGAAATATTATTTTTTTTTTGTCCATAGTTGCAAATATATTTCTAGGTGCAAATGTACGTTTGATCAAAACATGGTCAAATATTTTATTCTCCAATAAAGACATATTTGATTAGACAAGGATCTTCTAAAAATATCAATATCTGGGATGTGTGACTGTTTCTATGAATATTTTTATTTTATTTATTATATTATTATTATTTATTATAATTAAAGTACATAAAACTACAAAAACATCCATAAGTTTAAATATATGACATTTATATTCAATCATTAATTAATTAAACTTTGTAGTTGCATTGTTTTTAGCCCATAAACCACGTTCAGCCAATCAAGAACCTATGAAAGGCTGTAATGAGTTGGATCAGGAGGGGTGGATTAGGGTTCAGTCTAAGGGTCACCAACCCTGCTCCTGGAGAGCTCCCTTCCTGCAGACCTTAGATTCAGCTCTAATCCACACCACCAGACCCAATTACTTTACTGCCTTCAGAAGTTCTAAAGTGTTGTTTTTAAGCCAGTTAATCAGCAGAACTAAAGCTGCTGAAGACGACCATTTCTATTTCTAGGTCTTTAAGTTAAGACCATTTTTAGTTCTGTAAAGTTACCATTTTGGAGATGTTTTTCGATGGACAGTGACGATATAACAGTGACTGTAATATCATCGGCTCTCTTGCTCGGCCAGAGTGCAAAAGTGAGTTAACTGTGACGCAACGTGGTTCGATTCCAAAGGGTAAACTCCAGCTGATTGTCATATGCAGAATTCCGTTGCATCCGTGGAAAAAAAAGGTTTTCATGAAACATAAAGCATCAAACAAGTGTCACTTATCTGCAGTTAATCAGCAACCCAAAGTAATGGCTTAATTTCAGCTGTAAAAATGTTAGGAGATATGGAGCAGTTGTCTTTTTAATTCTAGCAGCAGCGAGCGAACCCTGCAGTTACCAACTTAGATTGATGCAAACAAGCTCTCACTGGGGTTGTAGGAACTTCTGCTCCAAGCCTTTGACCTAAAGCAAAGCCTTGCCTACCAGAACTACATCTACAGTGTTGTAGTTCACTACACTGAACTATCATCAGATTTTCACACAAGTCCTAAAAGTAGATGAGGACTTAAAGCTGCACTGGACTATAAGCCGCACCCTGTAAAATAACACATATACAAAGAAAAAGCTGCACCTCATTAGTAGCAGCTTATAGTCCAGAAAATACGGTAATTAAAATATATATTATATTATATATTATACAAATAATTTGTTGTATTTATTATTTTTAATAACATAGAGCATCAATTGATCATTCAATACTGAAGAGTTCTGTGATCGTCATAGTGATGGAAATGGTGGCTCTTCTAACAATGTCCTACAATAACCTGCATTGTTTACTTCTGTGCAAAAAGAAATGCACCTGATAAACTATACAGGCATAAAGATCTGGATGGTTGCTGGCTGACTCAGCTTGTGTCAAGTTTGGATACAACTGTAAAGATTTGATTGCACGCAGCCAAGAGAGCATTAATGAGGTCAGGTACTGATCAGTTGATTAGTTCTGGATCACGGATCCAGACGCCACTCAAACGTCCCAAATTCCAAAGGTACTGGATGGAGCTCCATTATTCCAAATAATCCCAGTGCTCCCAATGTTCCAATGTTCCAGTGCTCCAAAGCACAGTGTTCAATGTCAACGCTGCTTCATACTGGAAAAAATATCACCGTTTTCAGTGTGTGAAAGGATGTGGTCGATTTCAGATGTTAGATTTTGTACTGATTATTATTGCCTTCAGTGTTTGAAATACTGTGGATGATCTTTATATGTAAAAATCCACATCAACTGTTAAAAATCAAACTGAGAATTCATACTGGAGAAGTCATTATCACTGCTCTTTGTGTTGGAAAACTGGGAGATCTCATATTTCAAAAATCCATTCGAGAATTCATACTGGAGAAAACTGTTTACGTAGAACGCTGATAATGTTTGTACTGCTATACTCAGTGTATGTCTATGTTGATATGGAATGTTCTGTATTCATGGGCTCAGATTATCAGTACAGACCGGTTTAGGACAATTTGCGTCATCAAACGTCTTTGTGTCATCAAATACGTTAAAGATACTAAATTACAGTTTAAACTGACCTGCCGGTCATTGACCTCTAAACACTCATCAACAGATGGAGGTTTTTTTGTAATTTGATTGGCAACGTTTAGTGTTTATGAGCGTATGAGTGAACACCTCTATGTGGCCTAAAGGTCACGCATGTCCAGTCGGTCGTTCAGGTGAGGGATTGCACTGCATCCATGGAAAAAGCTTTTAAACTTCGAGCATCAACCACGTCACCCTTATCTGCTGCCTGTTAATCACCAACCAAATGCAATGATTTAATATCAGCTGTAAAATGGATTTGATCAATTTATAGTTTACAGTGATTTAATATCACAGACCTCCACTATTGAATTTGATGCACAACAAATTCTCTTTTCGCATATTGTTCTGCCGTTTGTAGATATGACAATGGAAACAATGCAACAGTATAAATTAGAAATATAAGTGATTTAATGTGTCATGAATAGATTTATCGTCACATGATATTTTGTCCTATATTACTATCGTACCAACATCATGAATCTAGAAATTAACGCCGTGGTGTTACACAGACTGTATTGTACAGCCCTTAAAAGCCATTTGCACATTAAGAGCCGTGACATGGTTTTTCCAGTATGAATCGTCTAGTGTTGTAATAAACCACCAGCCGCGGGAAAAATGTTTCTGTACTTCAGTGGTGCGTTCTTTCTCCAGTGTGAATTCTTTGGTTTTAAGACACAAGCATTGGTACACACTCTCCAGTATGAATTCTCTGGTGGTGTATTGACTTTCAAAACTCATTGCGCGAAACCTGTTAAACCCATTTACACAGTAAGAATCTTGATGCAATTTCTTTCCTGTATGAATTCTCTGGTGTTCTAATAGACTGCCTTTCTCCAGTGTGAATTTTCGGGTGGGTTGTTAAGGGGTTACGTTTGCCAAATGTTGTAATAAGGGTGGTCTTCAGTGTGAATTCTCATGTTTCTTCAGTATGAATTCTAAAGTGTTTTTCAGTTTCAGATTTTAGGAAAACCTTCCCATACAGATGTTTTTTTTTTCTCCACTGTAAAATTTCTGGTGGATTTTCAAAGCTTCAGACCAACTTTCTACAACCTCTCCAGCATGAATCCTCAGGTGAGAATAACATTAATATTATAATTTATTCACAAATCGTCAGATTGTCATCTACGTACTTAATTCTTCTTCTTGGAAAAGTGCAATGCACTAAAAATACTGTGCGTTTTACATTAAATGTTTTATTATATTTTCCAAACAGGAAATAAAATATATCTCCAAAGTTCTCATCTCAAGGTTGTTCGGGTGAACACACCTACACTGTCATTAGGTTTTGGTTTTGTTTACCATAAATTGTTGTTCGCTGTATCTAACTATAGCCCTGTTTCACACAACTGATATCAGCTCTCTGATGAAACACTTAGTACTATAAATACTGGGCAATTTGAACTGATAAATATGATATTGTAAATATTATAATACAGGGGGCATTTTAGGTGATGAAGTGTTGCCTGTTCTTATGTTGTCAGTGCAGATACATCAACAGCAGAGCTGCTGGAGTGTTTAAACCCCTCAGTGTCACTGCTGGAGTGAGAACAGTCCACCAACCAGAAATGTCCAGCTGACAGCGTCCTGTAGAATTTAGTCAAATGAAATTAATGTGAGAA
>CM067518.1:2587027-2689527 GCA_034509495.1 Acestrorhynchus altus | reverse complement strand
TAATATATTTGAATAATTCTATACAGAGTAACTATTCAGTCTATATAATTCTATATATAGTCTATTTTAGTCAAGATGTAACATTTTTGATTATTGCTAAAGGCTATATATATTTATATATATTATATATGTTTATATACATGTTAAATACATTTATATGTATGTTATAAACTTTTATATACATATATAAAATATATATTTACAAACATAAATATATATATATATATTTTTTTTTTTTTTTTTTTTTTTGCTTTTATATACATTGTTTGTGATTATGTATTGATTGTATACGCCACAAGCTTCGAGTGTATGAGTGTACGATCAGAATGTCATAAGAGTCCGACTGAGGGACTGGAGAAAAGGGGCTGATGATAAGGGCTGTCTGTGTAATGCTGAGGTCAGGACTGGTCAGGAACTTTACAGTAACATGTTCTGGTGACTGGACTGGTCAGCAGATGGGGAGCTGACACACAGCGGTGACATAAGAGGTGTCTACTGACTATAAGAGGCATAATAACATGAGCTTACATATGGATTTGCCTCACACCCTGAGAAGAAGACCACAATGCCCAACAGACAGGTGGGCCTCCAGTGGATTTTACTGAAAGAACTTGTTGTTGAAGAACAGAGCACTGAGCAGATGGTGTCTGAGATATTCTGGTCATTATATGTCCTACAGTGGTGCTGGATTTAAGCCTGCCAGAAAGCTCTGTGCACTCCTAAAAGTATAAGGTCTTTGAGGACACTTTGGAGGTTCTTCAATATGAAACTGGGGAGGAACCACTTAACGTGCTTCAAGGAACTTTCGGGAAAACTATTATTATTGAAGGTTCCTTCAAGCATCTTAAGTGGTTCTTCCACAGTTTCAACCTGAAGAACATCCAAATGGTCCTCACTGTGTAGGAGAGGCTAAATCAAACATTCCTCTGGAGGTTTCAACTTCAGATCTACACCACCTCATGGCTGTAATGAGCTGGATTAGGGCTGGATCCAAGTCTGTGAGGAGGTTGTTCTCCAGGAGCTCCAGGCTCGGAGAACCCTGGTTTAAATAGAGGTATCAGCTCCTGCAGAAGCAGTGTCTGGGTTTTAATACAGTGTTCTAAGCCTGTGCTCTCCTGTGTTTCAGGCCATGGCTCCCCGGCCAGAGCTCGGCACTGACCCTGCAGTTCCTCCTCCAGATATCGGTGGGTCCGTCAGAACTGTCCACTCTCCCCTCTTTTCTTTAATTCTTTGCCTCCTTTATTGACCTTCACCTGCTGTTGCTGCTCCTTTTCATGCTTATTTCTTTCCTATTCTCTCCTTTTTCTTTTTTTTCTTTCATTTTTCTGTTAAATCACCAATAATCCCATTTTTCTTGCTGCCGTTCTTTGTATCTGTCATCTTCTTTCCTTTCTCTCCTTTCTCCCTCATTTCTACAGTCTTCCTTCCTTGTGTTCTTTTCTATTCTTTTATTTTTCCTCCATCATTTATTCCTCAGTCTTTTTCTTTCTCTATTCTCATTCTTTCTCTATTTTCTCATTCTCTCCATCCATCCTTTTTCCACTTCTTTCTCCTTTTGTGTCCTTTTTCTTTCCCCTTCTTCCTCCTCTCCTTAATTCACACCTTCATCCCCCTCTGCTCTTCATCTGTCTCCTGTTTCTTTTTCCTCCTTCTATTCCATTGTTACCTCATTACACACACATACACACACACACACACACATTTATAACCCATGTTGTCTCTCTTACAGATGATAAAGACACTAAAGTCACAGGCTCTAAGGACACAGTTCTGCCTGCCTATTCCACCGTGGCCTTAGTCGACCCAGAACCTGAAGTTGACCCATGGGAGCTTCCTGAGCTGCAGGAGACGGGGCCAAAATGGTCAGGTGAGCCGAGTTCAGGAACTCCTCTCTTAGATCTTAGGAGCACTTGGGTGCATGACCAGAACCTTTAACATGACCTTTTCATTGTCTGCATCCATGCAGAGCTGGACATGAAGGGGAAGATCTTTCGAGTTCTGACCTCAGTGGCCAAAGGCTGTCTCCTGCTGGGGTTCCTCTACATGTTTGTCTGCTCACTGGACATCCTGAGCTCCGCCTTTCAGCTTGTTGGAGGTACGTCCTATGTAGGGAGTGGGGGTGTATGTATTGAAGGTGGTGACATTTTATTGTGGTAAACAGTTGGGTTTGAGGTGGGATGGTGATCATCCAACGTCTTGACCTTACTAATATTCTTATGAATGAATGCAATCAGTTCCAGCAATGGTCCAAAATCGAATGTTTTGGACAAAAGGACAAAAGCTGGATGTCCCAGTACAGCTGTGACCTTTCGAACTGCAGGCCTGTGATTCACCACTGAATTTTTTAGAATCTATTTTGAAACTAATATATCAGTTATGAGTATCTCAGCAGCGGCATCTGCAAAAACACACGTGGTTATGAGAGATAACACACAACTTGACACAACTAAATGTTGCTGCTATTTACGATGGTGCCCCATTTTCCCCAAGGCCAGGCCTGTGGTTAATGTGTAGTCCGGCTGGAGCGTCCTTATCGTTATCTTGTTTGAACATAAAAAGAGATATTCCTGGCATATGTGACAGGCGATGCTCATCGTGTGTGTTTCTTCACAGGGAAGGCTGCTGGCGATATCTTTCAGGACAATGTGGTGCTGTCTAACCCAGTGGCGGGGCTGGTTATTGGTGTGCTGGTCACTGTACTGGTTCAGAGTTCCAGCACTTCGTCATCAATTGTCGTCAGCATGGTGTCTTCTGGATGTAAGTGCAATACTGCAGCATATGGACCATATGGACAGTGATCCTCCAGAATGTCTTCTATTTGGGTCTTCAGGCTCATTATTCCTTGAACTGTATCCATCCATCTTAAAACTTGACGATGACAACATGATGATCTGCTTGTAATGTTTCCAACGAGAGTTTCAGCCTGATCATCAGTGTTTCTAGTTCAAGTCTAAGCTAAATCCATGTCTAACTGGCCCATGAGGTTTGATTACTCCAGTGTTAATCCAGTGACTGACAGTGTTGGTTGTCCCCTGTAGTGTTGGAGGTGCGATCAGCAGTGCCAATCATCATGGGGGCCAACATTGGCACCTCGGTCACCAACACCATCGTGGCCGTCATGCAGGCTGGAGACCGCAATGAGTTTCGCAGGTAAGTACATGAACTGTCAACTGGCTAGAATGTTCTACATCAGGGGTCACCAGTCCTGTTCCTGGAGAGCTACCTTCCAACAGTAGTTTGGGGTTGGTCAGTTTGGCAGTACTTCTCTACAGGATCTAGACAAGATGTGTGTGCATTTGCACATCTATACCAGCACTGGGCACAATTTAAAGTGCTGAATGCATCCGTTAGAAAGGGTGTCCATAAACATTTGGACATATAGCGTGGTTAATTTTCACCTTATTGTGCCTCTGTGTTCCAGGGCATTCGCTGGAGCCACCGTGCACGACTTTTTTAACTGGCTCTCCGTGTTGGTCCTGCTTCCTCTGGAGGTGGCCACAGGTGTCCTCTACAAGCTCACCAAGCTCCTCATCGACTCCTTCCATATCCAGACAGGCAAAGATGCCCCAGACCTTCTTAAAGTCATCACTGAGCCACTCACTAAGAACATCATTGAGGTGAGGGTGACGCCTAGACCTTCATTCATGATAGTTACCACATCTGCAGAGTCTGCTAAATCTTCCTGAAGGGTTTATTTGAGCTGCTTTCTCTGAAGCTTTTCTTGGTCTTCCAGACCTTGTGTTGACCTCCACCGTTCCTTTTAACTGCCATTTCTTAATTACATTTCAAAGGCAAATGCCAGCCTGAAAACTCTTCTGAGAAAGCTTCATTCTTCTGCTTTTTGGAGCTCAAACATTTTCATTTTCAGAGTGCTAGGCAACTGCTTAGAAGAACCCATGACTGCTGATTTTGGGACAAGGTTAGAGGAGTCTGGGTATTTCTAAAGCTTTGAAATTTGCCTCACCTGCCTTTTCGTAAGGATGTTTGTGAACAAGTTTGTCTGAGCACTCAAATCTCCCAGATATAATGCTGTCTTACGACATGACAAAACTCTTTTAGGCAGCATTTTGTTACATTGTGGGGACATATCATCGATAGTGGTCCAAAATAATGTTTTAATATTAATTAATAATGTTTCAAATGTACAATAATTAATTTTCCTTTGATACAGTGACATATTTCTGACTGAAACTCAGTCATAGTCATGAGTCTTAGAGATGGTCTCTGACTGATGATTGTGAAAAAACAAGAAATTAGTCTCTAAATTGATATGAAACCTGCTGAAACATTCAGCTTTTGCTGCTCTAAGTTGAAAATTGATGGTCAAATGTTGGTCATCCAAGTGAAAACATTCTCTATACTGGTAAACTAGCTTAACTAGATTAACCAGCTCTTGGTCAAGCTGGTCCTGCTGATCAGACATCTTGGTCCTGCTGGTCAAACAGATTGGTTTTGTTGCTCAATCCATTTTTCAAGTTTAAATTCGTTGAACAGCTTGGTCAAGCTGGTCATGCTGGTCATAATGTTTGACCAGCTTGGTCTGGTTGGTGAATCAGCACATTCAAGCTTGGTTAAACTGGTGGACGAGTAGAAGTGACTGTCAGGTGAAGCACATTTGTCTTTCTTCTACAAAGGTTTCGTTTTGTAGATAACAGTGTTGTGACATTGACACAATATGACACAATATGACATGAAGGGCTGTACTCATAAGACACTTCCATATCTCTCTGGCTCCAAACCACATGACTCATTAGAATGGACTGGTCGGAATGTGATCCTGGGTTAGCCCTGTTTGGGAGAGCTTTGCATCCACTGCAATTTGTTCTGTATCTTGTATCTTTGACTCACTAGACTTAATCAAACCGTAAAGCCACAACACTTTAAAAAAAACACGCCACCCCTGAAATATTGTTTTTTTTCAGCAGTGCAGTTTGTACTAACAGCGTTAACAGTAAAAGTGAATTATCAGCTGACCTAACATGTGACACATGTTCTGATCTCCTTCCCCACAGCTGGACAGTTCCGTAATCAGCGACATTGCGATTGGTGACCCCAGTGCACGGAACAAGAGCCTGATCAAAACATGGTGTAAGAAGCAGAACATTATGGTAAGGGACAATAATCACAGACCAAGCAATGTTTCCTCATTCACTCAGATTCCTGGAAAAAAATATCTTGAACAATTATTTACAGCCGCAGAAGGAGATAGCAGAGTTAGATCTATTTAATTGCATAATGGTGGCATTATCTAACTTCAGATTTGTAGTGTTAATATGTAACAAACTTGAGTCAACAGTGAAAGGGCTACTTTGGGTTGTTTATGTATTTTCTTGCTTTTACTCGAAAAACATTGTATCTCCTATTGAATCTGGCACTTGGGTCCAATTGCATCATCAATGGACCAATAAAAATGTGCTAAAATGACTTGGATTGAAAGATAAGAAGGTTTTCTTTCCTTCTCCTGTAAAGTTGGCATGTAGGATATACAAGGTTTTTGCATGAGTTATAATTCAACATTTTTCTTGAATTAACCAATAAAAAATGTCCGAAATAGGAAATTCCAGCCTGCACATACAATATTCCATACAGCCAGAGGTTTGTAGAAACCCCAACATCTAGCATTTCTTCTGAAGTCTTTGATGCCTTCACAACTTCTACTCTTCTGGCAGGGCATCAGCTTCAAGTGAATTATTAAGGTCATCCCAAAGTACCTTAATCTAGTTCATTCTTTAATTGGAGATAATTGGACGGAACATAGATCCACTGTTCTCCAGTCCAACACTGGTGGGCTCCTGACCCTGATGCTTGGCATTGGACATAAGGGCGTAGCTCACATGTTGCTGCTCTACAGCTGTCTGTTGTATTTAGACAAAGATTGTATTTTGAAAATGGGTTCAGAGTTTGTATCATCTCTAGTACATATGTGGTCCAAATGACATTCTTCTGATGTTTCAGAATCTGGTGAACGTCACAGTTCCTGGAGCAGCTAACTGCACCATAGGTGCACCCTGCTGGGAGGTGGACAACGTGACATGGACACAACAGAACCAAACAGAAACAATCAACATAGCAAAATGTGAGTGACTCGTGTTCAATTGAGGACGTTTAGATCAGCTGAGGTGCAACCTGTTATTAAAGACCAGCCTCACAAAGACTGGATACTCCTCTAGACATACCACAGACCCAAACCCTTAGACCACAACTCCAGCCAGCAACCACTCAGCTGCAGGAACAATGGCTTTCTTTCATTGCTGTATGATTCAGCAAACATCTTCCCTCCCAGCCCCCTCTCCCTCCACTCTACCTGCTCAATGGGCCTATTCTTCTCCCAGGGTGGGACTACATGGGGCCATCAAAACCAAACAAAGAGACCCAGCCAATCGAGCAGGAAGGCTCGTGGTCTGGGGTCCCATTTGGCTAATCAGAGCAAACGTGCAGGTCAATTTGCCTGTGTTTGAGACTGGTGGTGAAATTTCAGCCTGGTTACGGTTCATTGGTTGTAGGACTAAAATTCATCCTGTGGCCATTTCAGGGAGTGAACATTACTTACTGTTCACCAGAAATCTGCCTCACGGGTTCTTGTACTTCAAAAGCAAGACAAGAAAGCTAGAGGACAGGAAACATTGTTTTTAGGTATAAAACCCATAACCCTGGAATTAATAACAACCTCAGAGCAGAGAGAATTAATGGCTTTGATCAATAGCCCAAAAGTAGCAGCTATTTGTGGGTATTGAACCCACAACCCTGTCATTACATGGGTTAAGGTCCCAACAGTGACATTTTAGCAGACAAGGATCCCCTTTCCTACATCAACCCTAAAACAAAGAGGGTTAATTCATTAGACTGTTTGTAAACCAACAACTACTTGTTTCACAGGCCCTAAAATAGAACCCTGTGGGATTCCACAAGATGACTAAACCAAACAGTTGCCAAATAATTCATAATTGTTTCTTTATTAGGATTAAAGGCTGAATAATAATCCAAGGGTTCAAGAGATTAAGGACTTTGCTCAAGGGCCCAAGAGTGGCATCCTAGCAGACAAGTTTTGAACTTACAACCCTGTGATTAATAACCATGAGCACAGGATCTGCCTCACTCTATGAGCACTCTAAGAACATAGAGGGACAATCCCTTAGACTCTGCAAACTCACACAGTTCTTTACTCTCACACTTACCTTGCTGTCAATTCCAGAGGCCCTAAAATAGAACCCTGTGGGATTCCACAAGTTATGTTCAACCAAACAGTCACCAAAGAATTCACAATAGGATTAAAACTGGATAATAATCCTAGGGCTCCAGGGATTAGGGCCCAACAGTGCCCTAGCTGACAGGGGTCTTGAGCACACAACCGTCTGACCCCCATTTAGTTAACCCAGTAATCGAACTAGATACAACATATCTTTAATATTCTTTTCCTTCTCTTCCTCTCATTCTTGTTTCAGGTACCCATCTCTTCGTGTCGACAGATCTGCCCGATTTGGCAGTTGGGCTGATCCTCCTGGCTTTGTCCCTGCTGGTCCTCTGTACTTGCCTCATACTCATCGTCAAGTTGCTCAACTCCATGCTCAAGGGTCAGGTGGCCGTCGCCATCAAGAAGGTGCTCAACACAGGTGAGGCAGCAATGATTAACTCCTCTAACCAAGAGGGGAGAAGAAACATGATTCTTCTTCCAGCAAAGTAAACAAAAGGCATAATCCATGAGAACATTTATGATCTTTGTGAGGACAGAGTATGTGTATGTGTGTTATCTAAAACTTAAGGTCATCATAGTAGTAAAAGATACAGTATATAGCAGGGGTAGGATTTTTTGCTTTCGAACAACAGAAGAACCCTAAAGAACGATCTACAAAAGAACAACGTAACAAGGCAAAGAATGATTAATGCATTTAAATGGTTCTAAATAGAAATATTGCCTGTCCTAAAGGATCCTTGATGAGCCCCTTTTTAAGGAATAAAGATTATTTTTGCAAACTTGGGATGTGAAGGTTGTGGTGCTCTTAAGCAAGACACCTAACCCCCTACTGAAGTTGATACCCACCACTCCAGGTGGGTCTGTGTTCACTGCCCCCAGGTCCCAAGTGGGAATGTTTTCACTGCCATGGGTTAAATTTGGTTGTACTTATCTGCAAAGTCGCTTGCCAGTCTTAATCTGGCACATTCAAAAGCGCTGTGTGTATGTCCTGTTATATGATAGTCAGTGCAGGTTCCACCATCCTGCAGTCTGATGAGCTAAACAGGTAGAAAAAAGCGAGCCCGACGTTCTCTCTGTGTCTGAGCACATCATGCATTTATATGTGTGTGTTCTGCAGGTGAGAAAAGCCCAGGCACAATATATACTATATGGCCAAAATACTTGAAACTTGACATCCTAAAAGGCATAGTCACCCTTGTACAGAACATGGCCGTGCTACTGATGATGTTCCAGTGCATTTTGGGAAGTGTCCTGAATACCAGCTGTGTTAGTGCTGCATATGTAGGACGTAACAGTGCTGGTTTCAGAATGGAGTGAAACAGTGAGTTGCATTCCTCTTTGCAGATTTCCCCTTTCCCTTCGCCTGGGTCACGGGTTACCTCGCTATCTTGGTGGGGGCGGGAATGACCTTCATAGTGCAAAGCAGCTCCGTCTTCACCTCCGCCATTACGCCTCTTGTCGGTGAGTAAGTGCAAAAACAACTCATTCCTGGTCACATCTTGTGCACTTCACTTATAGACAGGATATTTACAATGATATATACGTCTGCATAAGGCTACACAAGCCTTTTTGGACAACGGGCTTAAACGTACATAAGCAGTGATGATTAAAAGTGTGGTCACTTGCATTTCGCATCAGCGATTTCTTCCAAGCACGTTGGCTGCCTAGCAATGATGCAACAGCGGTAGTTTGAAAAGAAGAGGTGGCTGCCACATTTGCATTAACGATAACTAAGAGTTATTTTACAGTCTTTATCATTTCCAGGTGTCTCAGATTCACGCTATATTATGTTATATTGTCCATTTCGTCATTCAAGAGCTCATATCCTTCCCACGTCTCTGTCCAGGTATTGGTGTTATTAGTATTGAGCGAGCTTATCCTCTTACTCTTGGCTCCAACATCGGGACAACAACGACTGCTATTCTTGCAGCGATGGCAAGTCCTGGAGAAAAACTGGCCAACTCTCTGCAGGTAGGTACCCCAGATTGTTTAACATTAGACTGGAGTGACTCGCATTGTTGCCCGTCAAAGCAGTGCTTAAAAACAATGCAACAAAAGGTTGCAAAAAATAAAACCACAGTTAAGTACAATATTGTCTCAGGTCCACATCAAGTTGATTGAGCTCATTATTCCCAGTGTTTGCCAAGTGTCCAACCGATCTACATACATAATCTAAGAAGTACCATAATATTAGGTTGAACATGTCAGGATATATGCTCTTCAGACTCCTCATCAGTGTGTGTGTCATCTCCTTCCAGATCTCGCTCTGCCATTTCTTCTTCAACATCTTTGGCATCATCCTGTGGTACCCCATCCCCTTCACCCGCGTGCCCATACGCCTAGCCAAAGCACTGGGCGACCGCACGGCCAAGTACCGCTGGTTCGCCATCGTCTACCTCATCTTGTGTTTCTTCATCATGCCTCTGGTGGTGTTAGGACTGTCCATCGCCGGCTGGCAGGTTCTGGTGGGAGTCGGGGTGCCTTTTGTCACTCTGTTGGTCTTCGCGGTGGTGGTGAACCTCATGCAGAAGCGCTGTCCAAGTTTGTTGCTTCCTGTGCTGCGGAGCTGGGACTTCCTACCCAGGCCTCTGCATTCACTCAAGCCATGGGACCGCGTGGTGACCAGCATCGCGGGCTTCTGCGGTGCCCATTGCTGCTGCTGCTGCAAGTGCTGCAAGAAAGGAGGGGTGGAAGGAACAGAGGAAGGAAAGGAGACAAAGAAGGGACTAGAGATGTATGACAACCCTGCACTTTGTGTGGAGGACGAGAAGATTCAGACAGTATCTGGAAATCATTTGTAGCGTGTAATATAGTGTATAGCTTAAATAGATATATATATATATATATATATAGAGAGAGAGAGAGAGAGAGGTTAATGCTTATTATGTAGTATTCATTACAATGTTCATGTTCAGCGGGGCTTGAAGGAAGGTGAGCAGTGCTCTTCTAATTATTTTGTGGTCAGAAGATTCTTCTGAGGTAGTGAGAGGACCAAACGTGGTCCACAAAAGACCTGTTTGATGTGGAGAACACTACATAAAAGCACATGTAGCGATCTCCTTGAAGCATTAGTTTAATGGTTTCTCATCCTGGAACTTCATACTCTGCAACCTTTGTGCTTTTCCTGCTCAAACACACCTGATTCAGCTCATCAGCTGGTAATGAAGCTCCTCCGGAGCCATATAGAACATTGGCTGCCTATTTCAATGTACTTCTGAGCATTATAGAGGAGTTTTCTGGAGTAAAGCACTGCTTGTGCAAACAACGTGAACTGGTCGTGCTGTACTAGGCTGTCTGTAACGCTGGTAGATTTCCATGTTAGCTCTCCATGCTTAATACTGTTTGATCTCAATCACATGCAATGCAAACTGAAAATGAAGATGGCCTTCCTCATTCCTTCTCGAGTAGAACATTGAAGATATTTTTGTTTAAAACTATTTAAAGAGGTATATTTTTGAATATTTGTAAAGAATTCAATTTACAAGCCTGCACAGATTTGAAAGTGTTATACAATATGCATGTCCCTTTTTGCAGTTTTGACAAGGAATTCTTGGATGCATCGTTGTTATGCAACATATTTCCAAAGACTTGTGACCGCTGGACAAGGATCACTGTAGACTGTCTGCTTGTACTGTATATAAGGAGTTTACAGCAGTCGGAACTGTAAAGTACAGCCTGTAAATAAATATTTAAACAAAGGGGATGTTTGTGGTTTATGAATCAGAATGAGTGTGTATGAGTGTCTGTGCGGGTGGTGTTGGGTGTGAGTGAGCGGCGGTGGGTGGATGTGTATGTAGAGAGATTAGTGCAAAAATTCACTGACGTGCATCAGTTCATTCAAAAATGTAAACTGTCATATTTCATATTCTTTTCATGTAGAAATACATATTCCAAGCCTTTTTAACATTTATCAGTTCATGTAAATAAATTATAATAAAATAAATAAATTGGAATGTTTAATCTTGAGTTATGAATAAATTACTCATCAGACAGTAGCAACATTAAAACAAAAATCACTTAAAATGTAATGAATATAAAATATGTGAAACTATTGGAATGTAAAGAAATGACTAGTTACATTGATAATACTGAGATTTTACACAGCAAAGTGCGGCAACTACAGTGATGTGAAGAAAGGATGCTCCATGAAAGCATATTTAAATACATTTGGACATTTGATGTTTATCATTTTAAACCAATTATACAACAATAAAATTTAATAAATGTCTTTGTGACACGTTATTCAAAAAAATTGCTCCTCTTCGAAAATGTGAGATCATCTGCTAAGGCAGAGGCGGACCATGCAAAATGACAACGACCCAAAACCTTTCAGTAAGTCCACCCAAGAAATGGCTCAAAAGAAAAAAATGGAGAGTTGTGGAATGGTCACGTCTGGATCTTCTTTGTGCTGAGATGCTGTGGTTGGCATCTCACCCAGCTGAAAGAAGCCTGCTTGGATGTCAGAAGCTGCTCAGACGGTTAAAGGAAACACCTAATTGAGGTTATTTCAGCCAAATAGAGAAATAACAGATATTAAAGCATAGGGTGTCCTTTTTATTTGCTTGTTAAATAAAAGCCTGTAGTGGCATGGTGGTGCTGCAGGTTCTTGTGGAACCCTCTGCAAAGAATAAGGCTGCCCCCCCTTAATGAGTCTATGTCATTTATCTTGTTTTCTCACTATTATGTTCCAAACAAGATGATGTTATCAGTGTCCGTCACTCCACCTACCAGCGTATAATCTTAACCTAAATGTTTATGCTAGACGACCTGTTTGGATCTTGGTAATTACAGGCCAGGTGCCACCAGGCCAAATAAGATTAGATGGACAGCTCACTGAGGTATATACAGTATTCTGACAAAAACACATATTTTGATATTTATTTTTAAAATCATATATATATATATATATATATATATATATATATATATATATATATATATATATATATTATGGGTTAATGATAGTTTGAAGGCGAGAGCTGGATGAATTGCATTATAAATAAACTGGTGTGTGGACAGACTGGGTGGTGTTAATGGAAGATAACTGATGACTTTGTCAGTTTTCACAGGTATGAACCCGTACGGATTTATTAAATTTTTGGGTGGTCCTGACCAAACCTTACACCTGAGGGCCCACAGATCCCAGTGGGATTGTCCTCTCTCTTCCCACCAGTAATTTGTTCAGACAGATAGTGGAATTATGAAATATCTGAATTTTTGGAGGAGGGACATGTCGTAAGCCACTCCTCCCAAGTTAACACCCATCTACGCAACCCACCACCACTTCCCGTTAACTCATTTCTCTCAGTCATAGATTTACTCAGAGGAGAATCTGGTCTTATAGCTCAAAGCAGAAGCCACCTGAACTCCAGGCCAAAGTTCCCTCATATCTCTGATTTCCCTCCAATAGTTTGAAATAAGATACAATTTTGTGTCCTTGGTCATCCTTCAGTCATCAAAGTTCATCCTTCAGTTATTAAAGTCCAGCCTTTCAGTCATCAAAGCCCACTTTTCAGTCATCAAAGCCCACCATTCAGTCATCAAAGCCAATCTTTTAGTCATTAAAACCCACCTTCCAGTCATCAAACCCCACCCTTCAGTCATCAAAGGCCTTTTAAAAGTTTA
This sequence comes from Acestrorhynchus altus, assembly GCA_034509495.1. Classification (NCBI taxonomy): domain Eukaryota; kingdom Metazoa; phylum Chordata; class Actinopteri; order Characiformes; family Acestrorhynchidae; genus Acestrorhynchus; species Acestrorhynchus altus. The sequence continues at coordinate 2,676,710 of CM067518.1, read as the reverse complement.
AAAGGACAGGGATTGATAGAGTTTGGACAAACACTTATAAACACAGTTTTGTTTTTTTGTTTTTTTCATTATTGATCAGGACAAACATTTTAACTTTATTTTCCAGAATTAAAAATACAATCTGAATGTAAAAGTCAACATCCATCACTGGCGATAAGTGTGCTGGTACATATGGTATCAGTGGTATCTCAGTACATTATGGTCTGATGAGTCAAACGCATCTCTTTGACCTTTTTTAGCCTCTCGCACTAATGTCACTGTGAACTTTAAGATTACTTCATCCATCTTTCTAATAATATCATGTCTTATCATGAGCTCCTTCATGAGCTGCACTAGCTCAGCACTCTTCTCTTTGATGTTCCTCAGCTTTATGAGGGTTTATTACTGGATATCTGATGATCTCTTAAATAATTTCTTTCCAGAGAGGAACTTTGCTCTGATGAAGGACATCAGAAGAAGCTTTTAGGGCCGGCAGATTCTGCGAATTCTCTTAGCCGGTATTGTTAAGTTTGGGCAGAGACAGTAGATGGCCTTCGAAACAAGAGTTTGTCAAAAATTCAGAATTCAGACTCTGGAAAGGTGTATTCTGAACCAAATGCTCATGATCATTTTAATTCTGCTCATCTGGGTTTTCACCCATCTCCCAAAAACACATGGCAGGTGGATAGCCAATAGCCCCCTGCTAAATAGCCCCCTACCTTTGAATGTAAGTGAATGAATGTGTGTGATGGAGTGCGTCAAACTCCTACAATAAATTCTAGATTGGTGATAAATCTGGCAACCAGGCAGGCCAAGGAAGTGTCACAATCTGACAGAGATATTCCTGGAATTACATTTATCCATCTGAAAAATGCCAGTCCTGCCATGAGAGATAACACATTGCTGAGCTGTAGTGTCCCTCGTATCACAACTAGGAGTGACCCCTAGACCGTCATACCAGCCCCAATTTATCGTTAAGTCTGCGGGAAGGCAGATCTCCAGGAGCAGGATTGGTGACCTATTATATATTCTATAGCAGTGTTTCTCAACCCTGGTCCTGGAGGCACCCCTACCCTGCATACTGTAGAGTTTTCAATGCTCCCACCACACCTGATTCAACTCATCAGCTCATTAACAAGCCCTTCAGAGTTGCAAGGGTGTGTTAAAGCTAAAATGTGCAGGGCAGGGGTGCCTCCAGGACCACGGTTGAGATTTATGAGCAGTATAATGAACAGTGATAATAAAACGAAAAAATTAGCTCCGAACAGCATCTTTGTAGATGTTTCCCAGCAGATTCAGCTTTATAGACTGATTTTATTATTAGATACTGAATTCATCGGGTCAGCTTTAAATATTTAAATATTGCGGCTTTCCTATTTGATTTGATTCATCTTTATTATTAAAGAGTCTCAAACTCTTTACGGTAAACCTCAACTCATTATCAGAACTGTTATCAGTTAATTTTTATTAGCCATTAAACAATTTACTATCATAAACTCCAAGCTTCTGTTTTAGCAGAGAGTCAGAGGAGGAGAGAGGTGCCCACAGTATCAAAGCTGGCAGAAACCCAATATTTTCTATTTTCTAGCTGGACGTTTCCCTCTGCACTCAATTGGGGAGTATCATTACTGATATGTCACATTAATAAACAACGACTTATCTTCATATCTACTGTTACACTCCTCACCCACGTGACCCTCTCATTTTGACTAAATGAAAGGGTGTACAGGGTGGGCGGAGCTAACATCGGTGCGCTGGCTTTATAGGTTGACATGGAAGAATAATAAATTGAACTATGGAGGGAAATGACACATTAATACTCTGCACAACCGCCGGTGGGCCGCCCAGAAAATACTGAACAAACCAGCAATGGACCACCAACTCGGTGTACCAACAGTCGTCCGCTCTCCTCTTGGGTAGGCCACTGGAGTCTGACATAAACAAAAACAACCATAATTTGCTGTGAGCTGAAATCATTTATGGCCAGACATTTTTACTTAAGTTGATATGAAAAATTGAATTCTGTTAACTTTTTTAATCTTAGTAATTATTTTGTGGGAATTTTAATATTCATAATGACAGTGATGATTTATTAAATGAAATAAATAATAAAAAAACAACCTGAATGTTGTTTATTATTTGTGTTATTTATGTATGTATCAGTATTCTCCCTTCTCAGTACTTTTATTCTGGAATTTGAATAAAGTATGAACAAAGAAAGAGAGCAAACAGCCCCTCCCTTCTCATTGTCCCCTATAACCCAATATCTAGTTCAGTGACATCATCAGGGATTTAATTTAGTTGGAAATGGATTAATGACTTGCTGATAATTCATCACACAATGATTCATCGTGTAATGGTTTGTCATGTAATGGTTAAATATGGTAAGTAGTTTGATATGATATTTGTATGATAATCAGCACATGAACACAGTAGCTAGAGCTGAGTAATCAAGCTCTTTAATATCTCACCGGTTAGAGTGCACACCAAACCACCTCAACTGGGGAGAAATCAAGACTCAGCAGGTGAGGGAGCTTTCCAATAAACATCTGACATGGCATAGCGGCTTCAATAATGCAAAATATTTGTTTCTGTCATTACTGCTTTCTGACTGTAAAAGTAAAAGCTGTTTTAAACACTGTTTTTTGAGCCTGTGCAGGAGTGTTTCATCGTTTGAATACAAAAGCTCGGTAAACTATCATTTGTGATCTCAAAGACCGACTGTGTCTTTTGTCTGTGGCTTTGTAACCTGCAATCAGTCTGTTAAAAAAGGAAAAGGCCTGAGGTTGATCTGTTTCAGTAGAGAAGGATGAGAAACGTTACGTCTGTTCACATCGAGCTTAATTTACTTGAACAAAGAATTTATCAGACTTTACTAAAACAGGTTCTAAAAGGAATTTTGTGGGTTTCAAAGGCCAAACACTTTAAACACATCTTGTAGATCATTCTGTGGGTTACTGAACTGATGGAACCCGCAGTCCCATAAACTCCCACTGACACACAAATCATGTAGTCTAACCCCTTCAGTTGGTTTAGGATGTTCGGTTAGTTTGGTGGATGAAGTTGGATAGTTGGAAGGAAGGTTGTCTGATTATTTAGATAGGTGGAAGGAGGGATGGTTGGTTGGTTGGATGATCAGTTCAGAAATGTTTGGTTGGTTATTTGAATGGATGGATGGATGGATGGATGGATGGATTGTTGGTTGGTTGGATGGTTGGTTAGTTGGTTGGTTATTTCAGTGGATGGTGGGCTGGTTATTTGGTTGGATGGGTGGTTGATTGGTTGGATGGGTGGTTGATTGGTAATTTTGGTGGATGAATGGATGGATGGATGGATGGATGGATGGATGGATGGATGGTTGGTTGGTTGGTTGGATGGATGGATGGATGGATGGATGGGTGAATTGTTGGTTAGTTGGTTGGTTATTTCAGTGGATGGTGGGCTGGTTAGTTGGATGGGTGGTTGATTGGTAATTTTGGGGGATGGGTGGAGGGATTGTACATACTCCTATATTGGCGCAGGTGTTTAGAATCAGTGTATTTACAGTTAACGAAACGTCTCCAAACAGTAATTACAACTGAAACATCTCAAACAAACATGCTCAGAGGGGTCAGATGAATGTGCAGACAATGGCTTCACATGTTTGTCTTCAAATGACTGTAAATCAGTGCATAAATGCACTCAGAGCTAAGCAAACCTGAGCCTCCCTCAGTGACGGTGTCTATTTTGATGTCTATTTTGATTTACGTATACTCCGATTTGACTCATCGGGCCCTAAAAGAATCAGACACGGTCCTAAAGACAGCAGAATATCTTGATGTAGGTTTGATGGCCTGAAGCAAAAGTTTCTTGTTGTGCAAAGCTAAGACTTAAATGACTGTTATTGTCCTTCAATGAACCCTCTTATGGACAAAAATAGTACTTATACGTGTTGTTCTATGTCACCTCAAAGGTAAATTACAGACGTTCATACAGATACGGTTACGGCCAGGGCTCTGGGGAGGAAGCCTGTGTTGAAAAGGCCCGGGTGGTATTCTCTCTCTCTCTCTCTCTCTCTCTCTCCCTCAACCACACTGGTGACATCAGAGACCAGGCCATGGAGGCTGATGTATTCCCTTCCATGAACTTCCACCAATCATGTCAGGCCTGATAGAGCACAATAATGTCTGTATGTGGGCAAAACAACAAGGAAAATACAGGAGCCTTGTTATTACACTCCCATGTTTGGATACAGCTGAAGACACCTAAAGTCTGAACTTTATGACAGTAAATGTAGCATTTTAAACATGGACAGCATCATGATGTCACATCAACACTGTCTCGTAGCTGCACAGTCAGGTGAATGTGTAGAAAACACCGTGACGTATAACTCCCTTTATGCTCTACAGATATCATCTCTTCAATCTCATACCTGTGTACAGTAGCTATTGTTATTTCTCCATCCATCCATCCATCCATCCATCCATCCATCCATCCATCGTTGTGATTTGATTCTCTCTGCAGAATTTATTTTACTTGTCGTCTACCTGTGAAAAAAACCCCCACACACCCTTGATGTTTATGGACCGCTGAAGTACCACTGTACTCTACAATCCGGTATCACAGTGCTCACAGCCTGCTGTTGTGTCACTTTACAGCTTTCCTGATATGTCTGATTAGATTCATAGAATCACGCTGTTATTGGAGCTGCACCGGACTTTAGTTCATGTTTGTTTTATTACTATATGGTTTAAAAGTGTTTTATTTTATATCTGTAGAACTGTTCACCTTACAGAACAAATACGATGTAGATGGTAGAAGAGACTGATAGATGGACGGAATAAATAAATAAATAAATAAATAAATAAAAATAATTACAATTCCTTAATGGAAAATATATTTGAAAAAATTAAACAGAAAGGACAGGTGAATGGATGGATGGATGGATGGATGGATAAAATTTGCTGTACTTACGTAGTACATGTTATACACCTTCTATACAGCATTTAATTAGAGTCAGCTTACAGCACTACATGGATGAATAGAAAGACAATAATAATAATTATTATTATTATTATTATTATTATTATTGTACGCAGGAGAGAAATTAACATTTACATAAATAAATGAATAATTAAATATTAAATGACAGACCTCAGTACACCACTACTTTATATAAGTGCAAATTTTCACTTTTCCTCTTCACCATCATCATCATCATATTTATCACCAATATTATGTCTACATTTATCATTAGAGTTATTAGTCATTCAAAAGGTGGGATCATTAGTACTGTCCCACCACTGTAGACCAGTTGTTCTTCACTAAGTGCTGCTGGTGCGCCCCCTGGTGGTGTGCTGTTATATTCCCACCAGCAAATCTTTAGCAGAGCTCTGACTCCATCTTTTGGTGAAGGACACTCATGAAATGTTTAACCCAGTGTGGTGGTACTAACTCTATTCTGTCCTCTATTGACTTGACTAATGCTGTTCTTCAGATGAGGACTTCCCTGACCATAATAGTACCATCTTCCTGAGCGGTCAGCTCATTAACTATAAGCTTAATCAGTGGCCCCACACGCACTCCTTCCCTCACATGGTCTTATGCACTAGACCTTCACCTGCAAAAAGATGAAGACATGGTCACCAATGTGTTCAAAGACATACTGTGTTTATTTCAGCTCACTTCAGGATCATTTATAGACTCTCCACCTGATATGATCGCAGCAACCTTCTCAAATGTAGAGGGGTGCAGAAACTTTTACCCTATAAAGGCTTCAAATTTAGATCTTAACTCTTAAAATTTGAGATCTGAACTTCGCAGGCAGTTGCATTCTGGCCTATAAACCTAAGGATCAGAGTATCATGGTGGTTCCATCATTGTGTAATGAATTTTCAGTGAGTAAACCATTAAAAAACAGCTAAAATTCACTTTCCAACTGAATTAAATCCCAGAGCTTCCAGCGCATGTTTACTCTCCATGTGTACAAGCTCAACCTGCATACAGACTCTGACTGATCAGTGAAAGGGGTGGGGCTTATGACATCACTGGCCCAGGTATTGGGTTAGAGAGGAAAATGAGAAGAGAGGTGCTTTCTTTGCTTACAGATTTCAGAATAAAAGTCCTGAAAGTGGATACTACTGATACATACATAAATAACACGAATAATAAAAGGTATTCAGGTGTTTTATTTTTTTATTTGGACCCACTGTCAAACATTTAGAAAAACTTCATTTCCAGCTCAAAAACACTCTGGATGATTCATTCCCAACTGACCTTCTGAGACCGGCAAAAATAAATTGCAGACACATTCATACAAATATTTAAATTCTCCATTTTTAAATCACAAACTATGACACATTTGAGTAGCCTGGGATCTGCCATGTGTGACTGGTTCTAAAGGTTACGTCCGATTGGTTTCTTGTCACTCGTTTTGTTGTCAAACAAAACAAACAAAAAACCCACATGAAATTTGTATCAAATCTGAGTCAGATTTGAAAACAATTCTCAGTACAGAAATGTAAAATGTGTACTTCCTGGGGCTTTTTGATCACATAAAGCTCTAAAGCATAAGGCACCTAAGGACACATCCATTTTAAAAGTGTCAAAAATACTAGTGCATTCCACAATATTACTGAGAGATACTTTCAAATATACTATAAATATTAAAACTATAAATATTAAAAAATATTAAAACTATAAATATTGAAAAATTTTATCAGCTCTGCTGATCATACAGCAGCACTTCTATATTTAACTTCTATAATTCCAGACTGTAGTTCATCTGTTTCTCTTTTCTCTGCTTCCTTTATTCTCCTCCTTTCACCCTGATCTTCAATGTTCAGGACCCCACAGGACCACCACAGAGCAGCTATTATGTGGGTGGTGGGTCGTTCTCAGCACTGCAGTCACACTGACATGGTGCTGGTGTGTTAGTGTGTGTTGCTCTGTGGTGGTCCTGTGGGGTCCTGATCATTGAAGATCAAGGTGAACGGAGACTATAAATATAAAAATACTTTGTGTTCCTGTACGGTTAGAGGAGCTGACAACACGGATCATGAACGTAGAAAGCAAAATATAACTGTGTGTTATATAACAAAAAGCCGTTTTTGGTTTACTGCTGATCAATATGACTTATAGCTCATGCAAATTCACAATAATAGAATTTTTAATTGGAAGTTTGAATTTGGCGTCACTTTAAATCCATATAAAATTTGAGTTTACTTTTAAAATTAAATTATCAACATAAAACTTCAATATTATATTGTTTTGCACTAGTAAACATTCCAAACCCCACCTATGTCAGGGAGAACTTCCTGCTGTACCATTCTACCTGTCTTCTGAGAAGACGGACGGTACAGCTTCACACCATCTCATCTAGTCTTCCTTCAGAACAGATGAGTCACAAACATCATAAACAGGGCACACACACACACTCCTGTTGCTGTAATCACCAGGTCAGCTGCCCCCTGCAGCGGTCGCCCATTCCGGGTCACACCGGGTCGGGCATTCTGGTTCACACGAATGAGTCCTGAGGGAAGCTGAGGTCCTCTTTGATGGGCAGCTGCTGCATCCAATAGACTTTCCATGCTTGCTTGACGGACAGGATCTCTTTGCCTCGGTGATGATTGGTCAGGGTGAGCTGCAGAGTAGTGGGCTGCAGAAAAGTCAATGAATGAACCGATTTGTAATTATTGTTCAGACATTTGAGATGAAAAAAAAAAAAAATAGCTTACAGAGAGCACTTTGTATCCCGATGACCAGAACAAACAACAGGAGAATGGTGAGGGTCCCGCAGACCAGGCTCAGCTGTGTGGTGCTGTGAGTGAAGTTTCGCCATGCTTTTCCCACCTGCACCCTGAACAGAGCCAGAGAGCATGGACTTAAGTCGTCCTTCTCGCCCTCAAACTCCCTGCACCTGCAGAGGGCAGCAGAGAACACAGTCAGATGTGCTGTACACTTCAGAACAATGGTTCAATGCCTCATTAACTCATCTTATTTTACACTGTATCCCAGTCCACGGCTGGTTCACAGTGGACCTGGAGTCTACCCTCCATTACTGGGTGCAAGGTTGAAATACTCCCTGTAGAGAGCGTCAGTCCAACATAGGGTATCAAAACACCCGTTCACTTATACCTAAGGGGTAATTTGACAATGGGTTGAAATCAGAGGTTAAAAACTGAATTGTGGGTTGTTTTTCTTGTTTCAAATTCCAAAAACAACTCTCTCTATGTTTGAGACGGAGACGAGAGACAGATCAAGGAGAAGAGGCAAGGGGGACAAACAAGACTAGAGTAACGTAACAGAACAGTTCCCACGATACAGCATTTTATTTGATAGTCAAAGGTATCCACACTCCACACCTCTGTAACAGTCTCTCCACCACAGTGCTCGTATCCAGCTCAGCCGGAATCTGCATCTGCTCCAGAACGTTCCTGGAGATGCTGTATCCTTCTCCAGTCAAAGCTGCCAGGTTATACACTCCCTGAGAGCACAAGCTGAACATCAGATACCATCTAAAAGTTCTCAGATGTAAAGTTCACACACATTTGGGTTCAGCAGCTGAACCTTCCTTTGGTATAACTTCTATCAGTGATGTCTCCATGCCTTCCAACCTCCTGCAGTACTCTCTCAAAAATAAAGGTGAGTGATGTTTGCAGAGACGTGTAAAACAATGTGCATTCGTTTCTAAACATGATGGAAAGGTTCTTGGCCCACATAAAGGTTCTTCACCGGAATCTTCTATGGTATCATTCAAAAAGCCACTCAAAGCATCTCCAAAGAATGGGATTAATCATGATAAACATCTGCTAGGATTCAGTTATGTAAATTCTGTAAAGTATTATCCAGACTAAAACACTACAACCCATCCTTAGTAGAGCATGTGACCATGGACATAACAGTGGACAGTGTGAGTGTTACCTGTGGACTGCCCTGTAGCGCTGCTCTGCTATACAGTGCTACAGCCTTTTCCATATCACCAACAGCACTGTAGTGATTCCCCATCTTCAGAAGACCTGGGGGGAAGCAGGAAAATCACTGTTAATCAAGCATTAGTGAGGTCAGGATGTTGCACTTCATCCCAAACGTACTGGATGGAGCACCATCATTCCAGAGAACACTGCTCCACAGCTCAATGCTGGGGGTCTTTATACCCCTCAAGCCCATGCCTGGCATTAGGCAATGCGCCTCATGTGTATCTGTTCTAAAGTGTCTACATTTAATAATATATATATATATATATATATATATATATATATATATATATATATTTAAATACACTGATCACAACATTGTATTGATCTCTAATGACAGATGCTGGTCTTATGGGTTGTTCCCAGTATGCAGTGGTCAGTGTTCCATGAAAAGACGACCTGTAAACCAGCAACAGGAATCACTGATGTTCACAAAGGCCCCACCTCCCAATTTACAGAGCTGTAACGTTCTGGTGCCAGACACCACAGGACACCTTCAGAGGTCATGTGGAGGTCCATGCCTAAGTGGATGAGAGCTGTTTTCACAGCATGAGAGGGAACTTCACAATATTCATTTGTCTTAATGTTATGGCTGATTAAATAAGGTTGTGGAAACAGCACACCTAAACTGAGAACCTACCAGATTCATGAGAAGCATGGTTATAGGTAGAGTAGTTATGATACCTCCAGTGGCAGCTAGAGCCATGCTTGAGCACCTGCCGTGTAAAGGAATTATGTTAGGTATGCAGTGTTAATGACCAGTCAGTGTCACGTAAGCAGGTTTACTGGTGTTTGCCCAGTGCTACATATCATACTACCAAAGCTAACCTGAGGTTACTGGAACTACAAAGGCAACTCGGGTCTCGTGGATGTCCACCAGCAATCTCTTTAATCAGAAACTGTCCTTATACAGCTCTATCAGAGACATGTTGGCTCCACATATGGATGCCCACAAGGGTCCCTGGTTGAACCAGGAAGGGTTAAAAGCCTAGATGGGAACCACGTGAGATTAAGCTGAGCTGTAGAGTTGGTGCCAGTAACAACACATGTACAAACCCACTCAGACCCCATGCCTGGAACTGGAACCCACTTAGGCCCACTTTGGCCTGTTGGATGGGATACAAGGTGAAACACTGTCCAGGTAAATGTACATGAAAGGTGCCTCAGTAGATGCAGGATTACCTCACAGAGGTGGGCAGCATTGTTCTGGGCCACAACAAGGCCAGTCTCTGCGAGCATAGCGTATTTCACCAGAGCCTCATTCCTGATGCGAAACACACACACACAACACACACACACACACACACACAAACAATGGCTGAAATGGTTCACACACAGAAGTGTGAGTCAGAAAAACTGCTGGGTCACTCTGACTTGCTAAGAAAGGAGGAACAATCATCAGTAAAAGCAGAAGTCATGGTGCACACTGTTCTGAAATAGAGGAATCTTCTAGTACAAAGTAGAAAAGTACAGAAGAATGAAGATGTGGAAAGAGAAAGAGATGAATGGTGGGGTGAATGAATGAAAGGATCTCTTACCATGACCCCTGTTGATAGGTTTTCAGAGCTTCTCGGACAGTGAAGCCCAGGTGGCCGTTCTTTTCACTGATCTCCTTCAGCAGTCTGCAGAGATAGGCAAACCAGAACTCTTACCCAGCCTTATCCAGTCTAATCAAGACATTACTAATCCACTAATGAAACACAGATACACTATATGGGCAAAAGTACTGGGACACCTGCTCGTTCATGACTTATTTGAAGTTCAAAGAGGTGATCCTGCTTTTTTGATTAGACTCAGGGACTAGAGAGTTAGTGAGGTCAGGATGTTGGATGACCACCAGCCTACATCATCTAATCCCAAACTTTCTTTAAATCCCATCTTTCTTCACAGAAAATGCTTTACTGTAGTTACAGCTTAATTTATTAACTGAGGTTCATGTAAAATATCTCCCTTTTAACGTGAATGTACACATTTTCAATCCCATAAAGAGGACACGTCTGGGAGAAAGGGGACGTTATTAGAGCGGTGTGGTGCAATGATAAAGGAAAGGGAGTCCTCTGAATCCTGAATGCGTGATCTATACACCAAGCTCTCGCACAATCCAACAGGCAGTAAGCCTTCATTCAGATCTTTCAGCCAATCAAGTGACAGCATGCCTAATCATCCTATAGGAAGCTTTTGGTAGAGCACGTCAGAATGACCTAATGTGACTTTAAAGATCATATACGTTCTTAACTCGGAAAATGTCCCTAATGACCATAAGCAAACCTATGTCCTTGAACATACATCACGGCCTTCTCAGGGTCTCTGCGGACCCCTGCCAAGTTGCCTCTAGAAAGAGAGTTCGCTGCCTCCACTGCGCCCTCTACGTGCCCCAGCTGACCAGCCTTCAGGAAGCACTGAAACGCAGCTGTCTGAAACAGAGCACACACAATCCTGTCTTCTGAGAAAGAGAAAGAGGGACGTGATGACACAGGTACTGAATTATCATTCATACTGACTGTGGTCAACAAGTGTAACCTACGGAACCTTGAAGGCAGAAGGACACACTCACCAGTTCTTCAGCAATGTTCAGCAGCAATGTGCTCCAAATACTTAATAAGAAACATCTATACCTCCTGTCCTACCTCATTCTTCTCAGGTGTGTCCAGGTGGGCACCCTTCAGGTGATAAATGCCCAGGTTGAAGAACCCATCCCGGTTGCCATTACGAGCCGCCAGCTCAAAGTAGTGCACAGCTTTTTTGTGGTCTTTACCCATAGTGCTGTAGTACCAGCCCAGACCATTCATAGCACTCACGGAACCCTGAGAGTCATAGAAACAACACATAATCTCCTCGTTTAGCACACAGGAGCACTTTATAGGTCTCCATTACAGACTGTAGTCCGTCAGTTTCTCTGCAGACTTTCTTCTCCTCCTTCCACCCTGATCTTCAATGATCAGGATCCCACAGGACCACCACAGAGCAGCTATTACCTGGCTGGTGGGTCGTTGTCAGCACTGCACTCACACTGACATGGTGGTGGTGTGTTAGTGTGTGTTGCGCTGGTACAAGTGGATCAGACACAGAAGAGATGGTGGAGTGTTTAAACACTGTGTCCACTCACTGTCCACTCTATTCGACCTTCAAGCTCATTTGTTTCTCTACATTTTGTGTTGGCCATCCTCTGGTCCTTCATCAGTGCTCACAGGATGAGCACAACACACACTAACACACCACCACCATGTCAGTGTGAGTGCAGTGCTGAGAATGACCCACCACCCACGTAATAGCTGCTCTGTGGTGGTCCTGTGGGGTCCTGACCATTGAAGATCAGGGTGGAAGGAGGAGAATAAAGTCTGCAGAGATACAGATGAACTACGGTCTGGAATTAAAGAGCCACAAAGTGCTGCTGTGTGTGTAAAAACAAGGTTATGTTAATTCCACACTTTTATTTGTCTACTACTCTGATATATCCACAAACACACACACACTCACCATCTCAGCTGCCTTCTCCAAGAGTTTCAGTCCCAGTTTTCGGTTCTTCTTGACTCCAGTACCCTGATACACACCACTGAATACTTAACATGACCCCGTACACATCACACAGCCACACGTCAATGCTGACCTTATAAGGGTCTGTAATTGTTGACAAACTGATGAGGCGGGCAAGCTGGACTCTCTGGTGTCAGTGGCAGAGAAGAGGACTCTGAAGAAACTACTGGACATTATGGACAGTGCCAGTCACCCTCTACACACTGTCATCAGCCACCAGAGGAGCCTGTTCAGTGACAGACCAATAGACTTAAAAACTCTTTTGTCCTGCATGCCATCGAACTCCTCTCTGGGGAGGAGGTGTGGCAACAGGAGGACAGAGGATGGGAACGGGTAGGAACCAACCAGTAACCTGCAACCTGCAACCCGACCACCACAACACAACTGGACTTTGTGCAATAAACAGTTCAAAAGTGCAATAATGATGTGCAATCGCGCCTCCTACAGGACTCTTTTTTCATGCACTGTCTATCTATTTTTAGTCTCTATATTATATATTCTTTATATTTATTTAGTGTTTTTATTACTAAATTATTATCCCTTTCTACTCTTTTCTGTACTGTACTGATGCTGCTGCTGGAACCTTAACTTCCCTGAGGGAACCCTCCCAAGGGATCAATAAAGTTCTATCTAATCTAATCTAATCTAATGGTCTGTAAGGGTCCCTGTGCCCACCCAAACCTCAATCCCTCACTTATATATCAGTTACTTTAAAGAGTAAATCCCTCTCAATTTTAACGGGTCTCAGTGCATGAAAAATCCATACTGGGGGAGGCGGGGCTTACTGAGAAGTGGGCAGGGTAGAAAAGAGCCAATTAGAATCTGATGCCAAAATGGATCCCTGTTTTAAGATGTAGGGCAATAATGATATTGAGGGCACTTTCATTTCACACTAAGTAACAGACAGTGATACGAAGTGAATCTCAGAATTTTTTATTTCCTTTTTTTATCATTTTCCCCTCGTTTGGACATGATTTTAACAGCCAGGTTTAGAACAGCCAACATGTAATTATTCATTTTCTTCCCTTTATTTTATTCCCACAGACCCAGAGAGAACATGATGAGCATTCCTGCACTCTAAGTCCAGCAGATCTGAGAAGAGACTGACCTTCAGCAGGAGGATGCCATAGTCGTACATGGCTATAGCATCAGTCATCTGCAGGCCGCTCCTGGCAAACCATTTCAGTGCTTCACTGATGTCCTTCATCACACCGTTACTGCCCCAGAACAGCATCCGTGCCAGTGTTTTCTACCACACACACACACACACACACACACACACAGCCTTCTTGATATCATTCTGAACTTCAAACTAAGGCTCAACTCCAAGTCCCAGTTATCCTCAGAATTTAATTAAAGCATTAAAGCAGCACTATGTAACATTATACTTTAAAACCACCGACTGTAACCAGGAGAGAATCACCGCTGTGGCTTCAACTCTCGACTCAGTGCCTCAGAAACTGCACTACAGAACTTTGGCAAAGCGAAACGGAAAGCCATAATTCCGTAACACTAACTGATGAACTGAGTCCTATTAGTATAAAATCCTGTTATATTAATCTACCGCCTCACTTCACACTTCACAATGCCACTTCACAAGCTTCTCTCACTTCAGGTGCAGCTTCTCTCAGCGCAGATTGTAGGGGCAGACCATTCTCACATAATACTACTCTCACCAAAGAATTAACACTGAAAATTAATAAACCATATAGCTCCCCGTGCAGGGTAGAACAAAGGCATCAGGACTGACAAACATCACTGCACTAACAGCTTATCTGGCTTCAGGACACTACAAATTTGAACTTGTGTGAGTATATTTGTAGATAGAAGTCTTGTTGTTTGTTATGAAATGTACTGACATTATTATTATTATTATTATTATTATTATTATTATTATTACTACTATTATTATCATTATTACTGTTATTATTATTATTACTATTATTATCATTATTGTTATTATTATTATTATTATTATTATTATATTGTTATTATTATTATTATTATTATTATTATTATCATTATTGTTATTATTATTATTATTGTTATTACTATCATTATTATTATTATTACTATTATTATTATTATTACTATTATTATCATTATTATTGTTATCATTATTATTATTGTTATTATTATTATTATTATTATTACTATTATTATCATTATTATTGTTATCATTATTGTTATTATTATTATTATTATTATTATTATTATTGTTATCATTATTATTGTTATCATTATTATTGTTGTTATTATAATTAATATATTTATTATTATTATTATTATTATTATTATTATTATTGTTGTTGTTGTTGTTGTTATTGATACATTATGGTTATATTATGTCTGTGATCAGCCTAATTATCCGAAACCTAGAAATCAGGTCCATATTTAATCCTAAAATTGCATCTCTGCTTCTCTAATATTAACACCAAACGTCCTCCACCGTAAACATCAAACGAGCCATTCTGTAATCTGTTTGTTTGTATTGTGTATTATCTTCAAATACTGGATCATCAGGACTCAGCATTCTGGGGGATTAATATTCAACAAATTATTCAACTATATGTGAGGTGAAGCTCTACCTGGGAATCAATGTCTCCTCTCTCTGCCTGCAGTCTGATAAATGGCACAATATCCCCCTCCTCCCCGGTATGACTCTGCACCTCCTCCTCACTTGTCAGGTGCACATGCTCCGTGATGGATTGCTGGAAAGACAAAGGTCAAAGCAGCTGTAACATACTTAACATTCTCATTTTCCATTATTATAATAATAAACACCAATCGGCCATAACACTAGTGTCACATGTCAGAACAGGTCCATCCTGCCACAACAGCTCTGACCACTTGAGGCCCAATTAATTCATCTTCTACCAGCAACCTTTCAGCATGATGATACACCATGTCACAAAGCAAGAGTGTCAAACTGTTCTCCAGTGGCCTTCCCAGATCTGAATCTGGAATCACGCCAACATGGACCAGAATCTCAAAGGATTCCAACATCTCATGGGATCCATGCCATGACTTATTGATGTTGTTTTGAGAGCAAAAGGAAAGCCAGGAGGTCCTACCAAGTATTAGGTCAGGCCTCACAGTGGAGGCTGCTCACCTGAGAGTCTTGGACTTTATCTCGGTCAATGCTGGTCTGATGGCCCATGTTGGCATAGTAACCATAAGCCATGTTGTGGTCCTTAGGAAAGCCATCCAGTCCTTGCATGTGCTTATAGCCCATATGAAGCAGAGAGAGACGCCCGTCTCCTAAAGCGCCCATCAGGCTGTACACATGACCCTGTGGAGCACAGATGATGAAGATCAACAAACCATGTCCTTCAATACTGTTGCAAGCCTTAAACCACAAGCCCTTACCTGTTCCTGGTCAGATGGCAGCCCAAGGCCAGTCAGGTACAAAGTTGCAAGCATGAGGGAAGACTGGTGATGACCCCAGCATGAGCACACCTGCAGCAGCTCTATTACAGAGGACACGGTCTCCGGCTCACCACTAGCACCTCCTGCTTCTCCCAACATCCTCACAACATCCTGGAAGAGCTGCTGACTAAGGAGCACAAATCTCCTGCTGCTCCATGGGCCTGAGCATTAATAAAAGTAATAACATTTATTATGAAGTGGTGTTGCATGGAGCATTATCCTGCTGGAATATCCAATCATTGTGGGGGCAGCCAATGGTCAGCAAGCAGTGAAATGTAGCAGCCTCAGATGTGTTAAGGTGGACCAGTGGACCCACCAGTATGGAATAAAGGTCCAGTTCCTCATTGACAGGTGGGGTTTATGGTTTCATGAGGTCTGCACCACACACAAACCCTACCATCAACCTTTAACATTTGGTACCATGATTCCATGGACCACGCCACACGTGGCCTGTCCTCCGGCTTCAGTTAGCAACCTGACTGGTCGGTCTTCTGCTCACACATTCCACAAAAGAATAAGAACACTGTGCTGAGCCATACACTGCTGGTCACAATCATTACAGCCACTGCACTATCCACTGTGGGTGGTAATGCCGTCTTTGACGTATCCCAGGTGGCAGTGTGGATCGAGGAATGTTAAATGCCCAAGTTCAGAAATGGAATGTCCATCCATCTGGTATCCACAATCACACCTATCCAATAATGGTTTTGCCTCACGCACAATATAATGCCCCACGTTTTATACAGGTGTTACACAGGTGTTACACAGGTGTTACACAGGTGTTCCCAAGCTGTCAGATGACAAATACCTTTAAAACCACAGATACCTGAGATCAGCTCTTCTTCCTGCATTCGGAGAATCTTCAGCACAGTGCTGTATTTCATCTGCTGATCCCAGGACCATGTCTGCATACACCTCTGCCTGCCAAATGTCCTCCTTAAGCCTTCATAATAAGGTTCACACACATCTGAAAGACCAAAGCACAACACAAACTGTCAGTATGGTTTTCCTTTGAATTTGCTTTATTTTAATGTAAATAAATTTTTTTGTTGAATATTCAACTTTTAGATTCACTGGAAAATCTGATTTTATAATTAACGGAAAGTCACTGGTTTATCTGGTTTATCTATGTTCAGATAAAGAATGAAGAAGTGAGTATCTGTAAGACTGGCTGTGTCTCTCTCAGCACTCGGGCATAAGCAGGGACAGAAGTTCACCATCTGTGGGTCTGGCGTGGCTGTCCTGTACAGCTCTTATGTAGCCCTCGGTGATCTGTCTGATCTCCTCACACTGCGTGTGGGCTTCATCCAGCAGATTCAGGGTCCTCACCGGAGACAGAGGATTCACCACCTCACACAAAACAAACACAAAACAAAACACTAATCTATCAAGCAATCACACATAATAAGCTTTCAGCAAAATCAGTGTTATGTTTATGTCTTTAAGAAGCACCATGCAAACGTTTGGGTGTTCCACAATGCTTTTCCCAATTTCTCCAACTTCATTTAGGCTGTTAGGACCACGGCTCGTTCACTATCCTAATTTGGACCCAATCTTTATACATGGCATATTTAATAAACTCAAGTCCTAGCACTCAGCAGTCACGGGCTCCTCTAAGGCAAATCAGAAACCCCTTTGTTGTGATGGGTTCTAACGTTCTAAAACTGAAGCTCCAAAACCACCACTTTCACACTGATACGATACTACCAGACAGATACCAAAGCCACAAAGCAAAACACCGCAAATCAATAACTGTAAACGCAAAGCACAAACTAGTCTGCACCGCAGCCCATGCAGACATGCATTCTCACCTTTTCAGACCCTAAACGGTGGTATTTGATTGGTCCAAAATAACCAAGAATGCCTGGCATGTAGACATCGCCACCGATCACGAAGAATCCTGACGTGTCATTATGTGAAACCGCATCTGCAAATCTAGAACATATAATACACCCGAGGTTAGAGCTTAGCACAGGGGATAGAACTAACGGCATCTAATCTATGCATGTCTGCTTCCCAACAATTATTACATTAAAATCTAATATTTCATAAAAAACGGGTTTTTTATATATTATTATATTACAAACACCCTTACTCATAAAAGTGTGTTGTCTCTGCCACGCCCCCTGCAGGATCTGCATGTGTAATTTTGAGTTTCGCCTGTAGAGAGAAAATAAAGCAATACAGTACAATATGATATCACCATCCATCCACCCATCCATCCATCCATCCATCCATCCATTTTCTGAACCGCTTATTCCTGAATAGGGTCACGGGTGAGCCGGTGCCCAGCCGGCAACTCTGAGCGCAAGGGCAGGAAACAACCCTAGACAGGGCGCTAGTCCATCGTAGGGCACACACACACACTAAGGGCCACTTTAGAGTCACCAATTGACCTACCATGCATGTCTTTGGACTGTGGGGGAAACCGGAGTACCTGGAGGAAACCCACGCGAACACGGGGAGAACATGCAAACTCCACACAGAAACTTCCCAGATCGCCCCACCCGGGGAACGAACCCAGGTCCTTCTTTTTTGGACAAATGAACCAATTCCATCAAATTCAATCACAATGGAAGACCTTCACGTCTACGTATAAGCACAGATGTGGTGCTGATCGAGTGGTCAGCTACTCAAACAAGCCTAGAACTTCATGCCTGCTTGGGTTTCCAACACTCGCAGACAATGCCTGAGCTTAACACCTGTTTTTGGTGGGCTAAATAATAAATAATAAATACAACTGAAGACAATAATCTCAAGCGCATTGTTGATGGAGAAACAGGAAATTGAAGCACCTCCGAGTCGTGGATGAAAAGGTCGAGTTGAATCCAGGTCCGGAGGGGGAGTGAAGTGTGGGCTGTGAACGCTGTTTCATCTCCAGAGACCAAATACACCTGCACTACGACCTCACCTTCACAACACACACAGATTCTTCATGGTGAAAAGCACTATGTTTCACATGTTTAAATAAATGGACATTTGATCTTCATTTCGTCAATAAAACTGAGGGAACATGACGTTTCAGTTCTTGTACAGATGCTCTTACATTCCTCTCAAGCCTCCTCAGATACGATAAAGATTTCCCACTGGTTTCTATGATGAACCCTGCAGCAGCAAAGCAAACCATGACACTTCCACCACCATGCTTCACAGCTGGTATGAGGTTCTTGTGCTGAAATGGCGTTTTTGCAGCAAAACATGTCTGGTCTTACGACGCCCAAATAACTTTGGATTCATCTGTCCAAAGCAGATTGTACTGTCCAGGTCTTTGCCTGATCAAATGTCAAATGTCCACGTGTTTAAATTGTGACGTTCAAAAGGACACACTCACCTGACGTTGTCAGCATTAGGAGAGGACTGTCGTAATTCCGGTGCTCATTGATGTGCCTGATGATTCCACAGTATGTTTGACTACACCAGTCCAGCAGGTACAACCACACTGACAGCGTCAACCTGTAGATGTTTGCGAGATGTAACCTCACCCTCTGGCACAACACAATTACTTCAAAGAACAAAGTGTGGGAATACCTGACAAACCTCGCTTTGGAACAACTCTGAGGTGCCTTCAGCACTGACGAAGACAATCGTCTGGCGGCTCATCCCTTATTATCGGTTATTACGTAGTTATTACTGCTAAAGGCTCACTGTTCAATACTTTCTACTACAAAGGGATCTTGCTGTTGAAGGATGACGTCACAGAACAACCACTAATAACCTATTTTCTAAAAAGACACGTATACTATATGGACAAAAGTATTGGGACACCTGCTCATTCGCTGTGAGGATCTGTTCAGGAACAAGAGCGTTAGTGAGAACAGGATGCTGGATGATCACCGCCCCACTTCACCCCCAACTCCCCAACTCATCCCAAAAGTACCGAATGGAGTGCTATCATTCTAGAGAACACAGTTCTCTTTCAATTCAGTGCCCAATTCTATTGGCAGGACTTCTCCAAAGGGACTAGACAAGCTGTGTGCGTGTGGATTTACACACCTGTGACAGCAATGGCTGGAACTTAAAGCAGCTGTGAGTTTAAACTGGTTTGTTCTGTCTCTACTCGCCTGGGATTTTCTGTAGCCTGAAGACGTGCAGTCTCCAGGTCTCTGTTGATGAAGGCAGAGAACGTGCGGATGACTCCATATTTCTCTCCTGTGCTTGCAAAGGGGAACACTAGCAGATCCACCACATCTGCAATGGCATCAACCAGTGAAGAAACATCAGCTAGGTTTCAGAGCATTGGTTTAGAACCCTTGTCCTAATTTTCAATACAACTATAAAGTGCTCCTGAAAAATGACAATGAGTGTAGAAACAAGGCCATAATGTTATGGCAGATCGGTGTAGGTTACATGATTGTGATCTCAATCGGTTCAACTGGTTCTTCAAACTCACACATCTCCAAAGCTAACAAATATTTTGAGGTGCAACCTACCCGACTCTAGAGAACATTGGTCTAGTCTGTCTTTGGTCAGATTCCACATTATCTCTGCCCCCCAAGCCAGTGATCTGGTCTGCGGTTTGGTGGGACGCTCAGAGAGTGGGACGGTCTGCAGAAATTTAAATCTTCTGACCAGAGACTGGAGATATTGATCTTTTCCAACATGGCTGCTACCATCCAGATGGAGCAGCCAAGCCCTGACCATCACATCATGGGCATCCACAGGCCGCCTCATGAAGAAGTCTCTCTTAAATATCACACTTGGCGGGAAAGTGAGATTAATCGTTCTTGTCTTTGTCTTTCCAAAATGTCTGAGGTGAGTCCATGTTCTCCTGAAAGGCACAAGTCCAGTGGTGTCCTGTGTGGACAACACAACCTCGAGCCCCAGTCTACAGGCTCTGGTACACTTGTACTTCACCTGTACACTGGATTCAACTGTAACTGTATCGGAGTCCAGGTCCAACTGAACATAGTCCCCAAGCTGACTCTTCTCCAGAGTGGGTGATGATGAGTCAGTGGTGTGTCTGGAGACATGGCAATGAATCTGAAGAGACAAAGATACAAAGACAGCGGTTAGAATCAGGTATCAAAGCTGATTTGGACTGTATACCTTAAGCCTCATGACCCAACATGGTGTAGAGTCATAGAGTCTCTGAACAGATGGATGGGAAATAGTGGGTGGGTGGATGAAGACCCTTCTTGCCGGTTTGCATGTGCAGACAACACTGAGGACAGGTTAAGGACACGTCACTCAGACAGCTTGTTGTATTGCAGTTTCTAAACTCCTGTGGCACCAGCTCACTTCTTCTATTTCAGTTCCTCTGACACGCTTGCTTTATGTTCTTCCACAGCGTTTCAACTGTATTAAAGTCAGTACTTTGACTCTTTGATAGAACAACTTGGGCTTCGGCTTGTTGTCTTGCTGCATGATCCACATTCTCTTGAGATGCAGCTCAAGGCTTTCTCTGATTTTCCTTTAGACTTTGCTGGTATAATCCAGAATTCATTGTTCTATAGCTCCAGCAAAACGCACCCAAAGCCTGATACTACCACCACCATGTTTCACAGATGGGATAGGATTCCTCACAGGAATGCAGTGTTGGACAGTACCGCTGTCATCTGTCCAAAAAACATTGTTCCAACAGCGGTTTGGTTTGCTCATGCAATCTTTAGCAAAGCACAGAGCAGCAATGTTCTTGTTGGAGAGCAGCAGCTTCCTCTTTCCAATCTTTGTGATCTTTGTAGGTCGATCACTCACATTTTTCCAGACTCACTGAAGACTTCAGTTGTTAAACCCCACGTTAAAAAGGACAAATCTTAATCTCATTGCTCTGAACAACTACAGACACACCTCTAATGTCTCTAACATCCCAAACATCCCAGTACAGAGACTTACTGGTGTGCAAATGACATAATTTACTGGATTCTACTAAAAATGCTGTTTTTGACATGGTTGACTCTAGTATCCAGTTAAACAGACTGGAAAACTGGGTGGGACTTTCAGGAACAGCCCTAAATGGCAGGGACTACTTTGTTGGTCTTGCCAGCAGTAATTCTCATTTGCAAAATTGAACTGTTGCACATGCTGTGCCTATGCACTGATCACCCCTAACATTATGAGTGCATCAGACGCAGCAGTGCTGCTGGAGTGCTTAAACACTGTCCACTCTCTGTCCACTCTATTAGACACTCCTACCTAGTTGATCCACCTTGTAGATCTAAAGTTGGCTGGATATTTCTGGTTGGTGGACTGTTCTCAGGCCAGCAGCGATACAGAGGGGTTTAAAGACTCCAGCAGCACTGCTGTGTCTGATCCCCTCATACCAGCCCAACACACACTAACACACCACCATCATGTGGTGGTCCTGTGGGGTCCTGATCCCAGAAGATCAGGGTGAAAGGAGGAGAATAAAGTCTGCAGAGACACAGATGAACTACAGTCTGGAATTATAGAACTATTATCAGATCAAGTTCTGCAGTAGATGATGAAGGATGATATCTAAAGGTCTACTGGTCTCAGACCAGCTCCTTTGGAAACACCTCATCAGCATTTCTGTTCTGAAACTGAAAGAAAAGTGTGTTGAAGGTGAAGCAATACTGATCATCTGATATCTTACCACTGAGAGGAGAAGAGCACACACTGCTGCTCTGCTGAACAAGCCCAAACATCTCCCCAACATGATCCCCACCTGGTTTCTTCTCCTCACATCGTCCTACAGAGCTTCAGATGTTCCACAGTTCTGCTACAGTTCTGCTAAACTTCAATGGACTGTTTACTGCTGCTGCTCCTCTTCCGCGTGTGGGGGGCGGGGCGGTGGGTGCGGCAAGGGGCGGGGCGGGCAGGTAAGCAGGGCCAGGTGGGACTAGGTGACTGACAGAGCACCTGTAGCCGCTCCTGTGACGTCACCATGGCTAACCTTCCCTGAGATAGAGGATTTGCCTTTAATGGTGAAGAAAATATAAAACCATTATAAATAAAGTCTCTTTTTTTAAGGTTAAATCTTTTTTTATATATTTTTTATATTTTTTTTTCTTTGCTTGTCACTTTTTTTATTGTTTGTTTGTTTGTTTTGAGTTTTTTTTATCTAATAATTTTCTCTTTTTTACATTATTTTTGTTTGTTTTGACCTCTTTTTGACGTTGAGAAGGCGTGTCTTATAGTGAAAGGTGTGTTTAAGCATGTTTATGTTTTTAATCTTATTAATCTCAGGCCAATTTTGAGGGATGTTTTCATAGTTTGGCATCGTTTTATGATATCGTTTATCGTTTATGACATAATATGTTATATATAATAATATATTACATTAATAATACAACAAATAACATATTTGTTAGGGCTCCAAATATATAAACGTCATTTTTTTTTTTTTTTTTTTTTTTCTTGTTTCTGATGAACCTTTAATGATGCAAAGGGTTATTTGAGTGTTCGTGGTTTTATACAGAATGGTTTTCTTCCCTGAAGAACCCTTGAAGAACCCTAATTTTTAAGTGAGTATTGAAGCACTGTTTAGTGCATGTCTATGCAGTTTCATGAGGAAACAGTATACCTCAGCTTTAAATAGCGTCCTTCACCTGGCTTCACTGAGGAAGCGTGCTGTGTGTGTTCATGCAGATCTGAAGTGCATCGCGGCAGTGAAGCATGACACAAGTCTGACAACTTATAAAAGGCCTCAAACTTCACAGCCAAGAAGAATTGCAAACCACGGGCAACTAACCAGATTTCTATATATAGTACATCAGAGATATTTGTGTCGGAATACCGTGGACTTGTTTCCAAATATAACTGCTGTATTTCCTTCTATGAGCAGAATGACAGTGCAGAATTGAACCTGAACCTCTGTGCAGTTAGTGATGGCCTTGCAAGATGTTTGTGGATTTCTCAACACCCCTTTCTGTCAACGGAATGCCCTCCTGCTGTCCTCTACATCTCTGGAAGATAACCCTTTCTTGCTTGGAAAGGGATTCGGAACAGATTCTGTTTCAAGGTGGCTTTGGAAGACCAACACATCATTGAGCCCTGTGGAATTTTATGTGCCAGTGCATGAATACCTGCAGGAGAACCCTATTGAGTTTGGTCAAGTCCGACCCCACTTCATTTCAGACTGGACAAATCCAACCCCCAGCGATCACCTTGACCACTCTTCACTTTCAGATTCCTTCCGATCCCCTATTCCTCTCTCCATTTGCCCCTCAGTTCCCCTCCCTTTCCCACTGGGTCACGGCACCACTACATTGGGATTCATCTTCCAGGGTGGTGTCATTGCCGCCGCTGACTCTCGTTCCAGTTGTTCGGGGCTGGTGGCTTGTCCAGCTTCTCAGAAGATCCTGCCTGTCCATTCCCACCTGGTGGGAACCACCTCAGGCACCTCAGCTGACTGCGCCCTTTGGAAGCGCATCCTGGCAAGGGAGCTACGGTTGTACCAGCTGCGGTATGGACGGAGGTTGTCAACAGTGGGTGCTGCCAAATTGCTGTCCCACATGCTGCACCCATTCAAGGGCACAGAGCTGTGTGTGGCAGCTACTTTGTGTGGATGGGATGGTGATGAGTTTCATGGTATGGAGGGGGAGGCAAGTAGAGATGTAAGACCAGTGGATGCTGGTACCCAACCTACCACTTCACAAGGAGTCAAGAGGTTTGAGGGCAAAAGTGCACCAACAGCAGAGCCTGCTACGAAATCCCAATCTGAAGAAAGCTGCAAAACAAGTTCTACCCTAATGGCATCAAAAGTGTGTGGTCCAAGGCTTGTTTATGTGTGCAGTGATGGTCTCCGTCTGAAGGGAGAGCTCTTCTCAGTGGGCTCTGGCTCTCCATATGCTTACTCCACACTGGATGGGAGGATTCATTGGGGGCTAAGTGTGGACGAAGCTGTCTCCATAGCCAGGGAAGCGGTGTACAGGGCCACATATCGAGACGCATACTCAGGCAACAATGTAGACCTCTACCACGTTACTGCTAAGGGCTGGAGTCGCAGGAAAAGAGAGGATCTAAAGGAGGAATACTACAGAGAGAAAGCGAGGGAGAGGACAAGAGTGGAAGAGAGGAGAACAGGGGACAGAGAGAAGAAGTCTGAGACTAAATGAGGAGCTGTGTTAAGACTGTACCCTGCATAATAGCTGTGATATTTTCTCCTACGGCCCACTTTTACTATTTGTGATGCTGTATGATATTTGTGAATGACCTCTGATGTGGCTCTATTCTCTAGGTCCATTTGAAACACTGACCGCTTAGATTCCAGATATGTACTGTAGGGACTGAGGAGTCTTTAGGATTTTAGGCCAATGTACTTTTATCCACCAGAATATAAGAAAAGTATTAAGGGAGACACACCAGATGTTGTAATTTTCAGGAGATACTCGGTTACTCAAATTTGTCTTCATGCGAGATGTAGAAATTTCTTAATATCTCAGAAATCCTGTTGGAAATTGTGTGTTGATTTGATTGACAAGAATATTTAATATAATATAATAATATTATAAGTTCTTTGAATAATTGTCAGTAGTCCAAATAAAACAGTAAACAACCCGACGTCCTGAGCTACTCTATCAGTGTTATCACTTCTCAGGACTTTGATCCTGATCAGTCAGAGTCTGCAGGTTGAGCAGTAAACATGCATTGGCTACTTTGGTATTTAAACTGGGATTTAATTCAGTTGGAAATTAGCTGAATTCCTTCCTGTTTGTTATAATATGTGTATAGTCTCTGTACATTTCTCTGATCCTGATTTACAGAGCCTAGAAACCAGCATGTAACTGCCCGCAAAGTGTGGATGATGAGCCTTGGCCTGAAGGAGTGTAAGAAAGGAGGCGGAGCTAATTTTTAAAATTTTCATTAGATTGGATCCGGAACAGAATGTTGAAATACTAATAATAACAATGAGATGTTCATAAATCATACAGTAAAATGAAGTCACTATTCACACACCTAAAACTGAGGACATATGTCCACCTAGTGTTTGATTGTGGAACTACTAATATTTGGAATACAGTCACACAACAAGACATTTACGTAATTTTCAAGAAAACTGATCTCCAGCATTTTACAAACTAAGTAAATATGCTGTTTTTATCCTTGAAGGATTTTTAAATATTAATATTTGAATTTTCTCAAAAATTCACACCAGAGGACTAATAAAAACACTTTCTACGCCATGTCACACTACAGGACAGCATTTTCATTGCAAAACTTAATTGATTGTGCTTATTATTGTAGGGGTTTGTGCATTTTACAACTTATTGTGTGTAATATAATGCTAAAAAATATTTATGAACAATTGCATGTGCTACTCATTTATTGGATAAATGTTTATGTTGCATCCTTTACTTATATTACTGTCACACCACAGGGCATTTTGCATGTTTAATCTACAGTCAAACAAAATAAAGCACATTTTCCATATTAATAATAAAACGGTTACATAAAACATTTTTTGTTTGCATTACTGATGCAAGAATAAACAAAACATAATTCATATTTTACTTGATTATGGTGAAATCAGACATCATGTCACCCTCTGAACATATAACAGTGTCCTTAAAGGCATTCCTAGATTTTATACATGGAATCTGAGACACATTCCATCATATATCCATGGTTACAGCAAGGTTTGGTGTCTTCTTTGCTTAAAATCACCCCAATCAGTTAAAAAAATCTGTTAATCACCAGGTTTAATTGGCTTCCTCAACCTCCCCAAGCTGTTCTGGACCCTACCGCTCCAGGACTGGGTCTGAAGTACCCTGCAATAGACTATGAGTTAATGTGTCTCATAAAACATAGTAATTACTATTACTGTTTTTTGATTGACAGGTGTACCAGGTAAATGGAGTGAACACCTGTATAAACGCCTGACTTACAGGTATCTGTTTAACAGGACATACCCAGAAAACATGTCAATGTGGGGTCTGCACAGGTAGCCCACGTGGGTACCAGAAGGTTTTGACCTTGGGTTCCATGTTGGGCACTTAAGGATGCCCTGTCCCTGATGGGACCAGGAGGGGTTAAACATGGGCCCCATCTGGGTTGTACACAGCACATGAGGCCTATGGGACCAATGTGATTTTAAGGTGAGCTGTAACATCTGTAACACCCCTCTGGGTCCAGTCAAAACCTGGAACCCTCATTGCACCCATGTGAGACCCACATAAGCATGATGGCTGGGTACCAGCCTATGACTGGGAAAGTTCATAGATGTTTAGCAAGTGTTTGCTTGCCTGAATACAGGTTTTATAGTTGGCATTCCATCATGATGCCCTATTGGTAGGGGGTTTATGGTTGTGACCACTTGTAGCAGAGAACAATAGGAAGGTTCTGGAAACTTCTGAAAGAATACCATCTCATGCAGCTTAAGCTCTGAAGGTGTGTTTCACACACAGTGTAACGGAGAAGATGCCGGAGGTAAGGTGTGTTTTCCTCCACAGTACAGATGTTTGGTTTGTTGGTGAGAAAGCTGGATTTCAGACTTAAACATAGGCCTCTTCTGTTAACTCTGTTTCCTAGGCTTCATATCTACAGACACGATGCCCGTTTCATCACAAACTACACAGCAAAAACTGGAGAGTTGACATTTCTGAGTTGATTTGAACACATTAGGATTGAAATGGTGTTCAGTGTTGGAGCTGTTTGACGGAGTTGGTCAGGTCAGAGTTAATCCAGTAATGTCCAGCTCGGGAAAGACTAAATTCAACTCCACTGACCCAGGCAAATTCCTCAAACGTTAATTCACATTAAAACTGGTGTCTCTGGTGGCGTCTTATTGGCTTATTGTAGTCAAATGTATTATTCTGCAATGCAACTGAAAATGCAGTTGAAATGACGTTTAACTGGCGTCTCAGTGACAGATGTGCTTTAGTTTACAGGTGAACAGACTAATAAAGGACATTGTTATTGTTGTCTTATTACTGTTTTTCCACCTGTTACTGCTGATCCCGCCCATCCTATGCTCTGATTGGCTATTTAGCCACACTGGCATAGCCACTAATAATCCTATTGGTTAGTTGGAAGTGAGTGTGAACTTTTAGCCAATCCCAGACGGGGGGAGGCGGGACTTGTTGGAAGATAGGTGGGACGTAAAATGTTTAAATTAAACCCGTTACATTTTGTTCGTAACATTATGTGTTACGTTATTTTTGTAACGCATTCGAAGGATTAATCACTGCGTTTATTTATTTATTTTGTTTTTAAACCTTGGAATAAATAAATTAAGCGTCTGCTTTGTGAATGTGTGACGTTAAACCATAACGTTAATTAAATTAAAATTGTAATTAATTAATTTAAATTAAAATTAACATTTATTTTTACTGATCTTTCAATACCTTTTTGGTTCACTCAGTGATCTACCTGCTAAAACGAAAACGACACAGAAATTCCTCGATTAAAGCTTTACGGTATTTAAGACCTGTCTGATTATCGTTATGATTTTTATTTATTTATAAGTAGTTTATTTTCGTATTTGTTTCCTAGTTTTGTTTCTTGTTTCTTTTTTTGTGCGTCCAGGACCTGGAAGCCGCGGTTTATCGCAACGTTGAAGCTAACTAATGACGTCACTGCGTGAAGAAAATACTACAGAAAACACTTTTAATCCAAATAAACGCAGTTGTATGAAGAGTCGTTACTGCGTCGTTACTGCGCGCGCTCTGAAAACAAGGACGAGCAGAAGCATTAAAACCCTCATGTTTATGCATTAACGTCATGCATCAGGTCGTTTAAATGATTAACGACGTTAATAACGTCTGAGTAGAGCGAATCAGATTCCGTATACGTTTAAAAGTCATTGAGATCCAGGAGCCGTGCACGTTCACCAGGATGGCCGAGTGGTTAAGGCGTTGGACTTAAGATCCAATGGACATATGTCCGCGTGGGTTCGAACCCCACTCCTGGTAGCTTCCTTTTCTCCTTCTTTTCTCTCAATCCACAGAAGGAGGGAGTGATGGGAGAGCAGTGAAGAAACACAGACCACTTATTAAAGGAAAAAAAAAGAAGAAGAAAAAGCACGTTCCTGGCACTGTCACCCCTGATTCACCAGCATGCGTCTTATCATACATCTCCAAACAGCTGGGTGGAGCTGCTCTGTCACCACCAACAACCAGTTTAAAGAGTTTAAACGTCAAACTGGTTACATCCTGGTGCTGGTATGGGTGTGCCATACTGGCAGACCAGTTAAACTGCTGAAATGGATTTAATTCCCCCAAATATTTTTTGGTCACTCGGTTTATCACGATCATCTTTTAAATGTGCGTTTCAACCATTTTGACCATCAAACGTGGAGCATCTGAAAACATCTACCAGCCAAAAGCTGTTTTTAAAGGACTTTTGATATGTGTTTTTGACGCCCCCACACTGCCTCCTGTCGGCGGGTTGGAGGTATTACAACCAGCCTGTGCTCCAGTCTGGTTCAGCAGCTGAACTTTCTTTAGTCAAAACTTAAAACATTATTATTTTATGTTCTTTTTTTTCTCTCCTATTTAAAAAAACCCCCCTTTTTTCTGAAAAGTGTTTTATATTTTATAAAACCAATAAAGAGAAAGATTTTGGGGAAATGTGATTTTGTAATTTGTATTCTTTTTCATTTTACATTTTTTACTTTTATAAATTTAATAAATAATTAAAATGTAAAAAAATATTTTTTAAAAGAAATCATTTGAGTTAAAATGTTAAATGTTGAACTTAACTCATTTATTTTTCTATTATTAATTTAATCACTTAATTGCGACATTTTAATGTTTTCTAAATTGAGTATATTATTAAAGTATTAAAATATAGAATTAAAATGTAGAATTATCATTTGGATTAAAATATTGTTATAAAGGGTTTAATTTTCGTTTAGTAATTTTATTGTTTTTATTATTTCTTGTTATTTTATCAGGTTTTAAAAAGTCATTAAATATCTGTAGAAATTCCATTTAAAATCTTGTTAAATATAGTTTGAAAATTGATATTTATATTTAGGTATTTTGCGCATATAAAATAAAAGTCTTATGAATGAGTGACGGGAGCGCGCATGGACGGCGTGCGGGGTCACCATTTCAGTGGGCGGGGCGGAGTGGGCAAGGTATGGGCGGAGCCAGTGGAGGGGGTGGGGTTACACGAGGCGGTGTTACACTGGGAACAAAGTTCAGCAGAAGTTTGAGAAGAAGCTTTTCTCCTCAGATCAGAGTCGCTCCAGCGGTGGATTACAGAGCGGACCTGAAGGACACCAGCCTTCCTCCTGCTCCTCCTCCTCCTCCTCCTCCTCCTGGTCCTCCTCCTGATCTTCTGGAAATGGCCTCAGAGCCACAAACTCCGGTCTTCCAGCTTCTCCTGCCGGTTTGGAGCAGCTGAGGCTCCTGCTGATCCTCAGATCTTCAGTGGAGGTGAGTTCAGTATCAGTTGGGTTCTTCAGTAAACACTGCTGCATTGGGTTCTCCAGTAAACACTGCTGGACTGGGTTCTCCAATAATATGCTGGGTTGGGTTCTCCAATAATATGCTGAATTGGGATCTCCAGTAAATACAGCTGGATTGGGTTCTCCAGTAAACTCTGCTGGATTGGGTTCTCCAGTAAACTCTGCTGGATTGGGATCTCCAGTAAACACAGCTGGATTGGGTTCTTCAGTAAACATTGCTCGATTGGGTTCTTCAGTAAACACTGCTCGATTGGGTTATTCAGTAAACACTGCTCGATTGGGTTCTTTAGTAAACACTGCTGGATTGGGTTCTCCAAAAATATGCTGGATTGGGTTCTCCAGTAAACACTGCAGGATTGGGTTCTCCAGTAAACACTGCAGGATTGGGTTCTCCAGTAAACACTGCTGGATTGTGTTCTCCAGTAAACACTGCTGGATTGGGTTCTCCAGTAAACACTGCTGGATTGGGTTCTCTAGTAAACACTGCTGGATTGGGTTCTCTAGTAAACACTGCTGGATTGGGTTCTCTAGTAAACACTGCTGGATTGGGATCTCTAGTAAACACTGCTGGATTGGGATCTCCAGTAAACACTGCTGGATTGAGTTCTCTGGTTACCACTGCTGGATTGGGTTCTCCAATAATCGCTGATGAATTGGGTTCTCTGGTAAACCCTGCTGCCACTCACCCTTATGCTGCAAGTGATCCAGGTGAGTGGTTGAGGAATCATCTCTACCTTGTCTGATGAAGCAGAACAGTTCTAAAAACCTTCAGGTCCCATGTGCCTTTGGTTCCCCTTTGGTTGTGCTTCTCAAAGTGCTCCACTTTTTGGGACCATCTCTATTTCAGATGGCTGGTGCAAAACTGGAATTTCTGGTGGGTTTGAGAACCTCTTTCCTCTAAACCATGCTTAGCCATCATGCTCACGTGGGGCTCACGTTGGTGGAACCGTGGGTCTGAGTGGGTTTGTACGTGTGCTGTTACTGGGACCCAGTTGGGATTCCCAAAACGGCCCCATCGTTACAGCCCACCTCGGCCCCATGTGGAGGGTACAACTCAATTGGGGCACATGTTTAACCCCTCCTCGTCCCAACAGGGACAGACTTACTGGTTCCCAGTTGGGCTACCCATACAGGTCCCTCATTATGTGTCTCTGTTAAACCATTCCAGCTTCTTCTGGCCCAGAAACGCGATAAACTAGTCCGACTCTGCTGCTGCTGCTGCTGCTGCTGCTGCTGATTTCACAAGGAATGTGAACAGCTCAGCCCCTGGCGTTTGGAGGGAACTGAAATAGTGTGACGTGCTGACTTTTCCCTGCAGAAGTCTAAAGTTAGAGGTCTGCGTCAGATTTTAAAGCTGCATGCCATCGGGTTCATGTTTTGACTCCTTCTTCTCCAAATCCTTCAGCGGGTCCACATACCTCGCTGAGAAGCTTTCCTGTTCTGATTATTTATCAGCGACCTCACCGGGGCCTGCAGCGCTGCGGGACCAGTGTGACGAAGAGGTCCGACCCCAAACATCACCTTTTAAAGAAGCGGGCAGCTCGGGGACGGGGACGGGGTGCGGGTCACACCTATGAGGGCTGGATTGGTGTTTGGGGTCTAAATGGAGCCACTTGGATTATCTTCTCATTGACTGCAGCAATGTTCTGTAGATGTTGTGATCTTTGGCCAAAATCCATCTGTGACTGAGTTATATTCTCTTGTAGATGTTGCGAAAGCATTTGAGTTTTCGCCACATGAAGCATTCTTCTGCTCTGTGTGTGTGTGTGTGTGTGTGTGTGTGTGTGTGTGTGTGTGTGTGTACATGCCTGTAAGAGCGTGTACCGCAGTGATAACATCTTAATTATGTGGCTCGTTGCTGGTGGTTTTGGTGTTTTTCACCTGTCATCCCCCGCAGCTGTCTGTGGAGATCAGGGTTGGCGTATGAACATAAATGATGAAAGATGCTTCTCCTTGTGTGAAGACAATCCAAACCACGTCTAGAGCTCCAGGTTCTCAAAATCGTTAACTGATTTGGGCCAAAGATAACAAATTAGGGTTACTTTCTTCACACCTGCTGTGTTTGGTCTGGACTTTCAGACCTTTCAGTTTGGTCCCAACCCAAAGGTCCCTTCCACACCAAACGGCCTGGTCTTGTCTGATCTAAAGAGGTCCTCCGTATCAACTGAACCCTGGTCCAGTTTGTTTGCGGTGTGAAAACACTTGGATGGTCTGGACTTTCAGACCAATCACAGGATGTTGAGGCCAGTATCTACTGTAACTGTAGATGAATCCTTACACAAAATGTGGGCACGTTGTCGTGGGTACATGGGACAGGCAGGTGGAATTTGGCACCAAACTTGGAAAGGCAGGTTGCTCATTGACAAAATGCTGTCACGCGCCCTCTTCAATCCATACAGTGTAGAGGAACGCAGCCCATGTAGATGATGACAACAGGACGTAGGAAAGTTCTTGACCAATCAGTACAGTGTAGTAATAAACTCTAACCGTGGTTCGGATCTTGGTCTGGAATTTCAGTGAAAGCACCCTCAAACAGGCATGGCAGTGGTATTCCAGGACCAGGCTTGAGAACCACTTATGTAGGTGATTAGGAGAACCGTCAAAATAAAGGTTTTCCTGCTTTGATTGTCCTTCGTTTGCTTTTCGTGGAGTCGTCCTTTTGCCGATACCACAATGGCGTAGGTCGCTTGTCCGGGTTCACGGCATAGACTGTGTTCCGACGCAAAAGCATAAATAAATTCTTGGAGTGTCATGGTTCTGAGTTAGAGCGGCGAATGTATGACTGTATGCTGGTTCCAGTTCTGACACTTCCAGTTCTTATGGCTCAATGAAATCTTCTTGTTCCCAGTTTTTAGGTTTTGAGTTGCAATATGGCATCATCGTGGGAATCATAGGGTCTTATTTTTTCACAAACATGGTGTCAAATGAAAGTTCCGAACCTGCACCGTCAACAGAATGTCTCCACTTTGTTGGAATCTCAAATTACAACCTGGTTTTGGGATCTTTTGAAGGAATAACACAAACTCCTTCCTTCAGCACTTTCCCAGTGGACCAAGTCCATGAGACCTAGCTGCCAAAAACGTGACGTTTTATTGCCACTACATAATCTCAGGAGATCTAAACACAGCGCGAGGTGCTGATTTAACAACACGGCTCTTCGAGCGACGATTATCGTGTGTTCAGGCAGCTATTTGCCCCGAGGGTCTTGTTGTTTGCTTCAGTTGCAATGCAACCTAAGGCTCAAGCATCAGCAGGCAGATCATTCTAATGGAAGCCAGCGTGTTTGGACTGGAGAAGACGTTGGTGGGCTGAAGCTGAGCGACTCACTGTTTTGGGATACTGGAGATTCTGCATTTTGATGTTGTGATAGGTACGGGCTGAGCGATATATCGATATTATATCTATATCAGGATATAAACGGAGCAGAATACGGGCTGAGAGATATATATCGATATTTATATCTATATCGGGATATAAACAGAGCAGGATACGGGCTGAGCGATATATATTGATATTTATATCTATATCGGGATATAAACAGAGCGGGATACGGGCTGAGCGATATATCGATATTTATATCTATATCGGGATATAAACAGAGCGGGATAAGGGCTGAGCGATATATCGATATTTATATCTATATCGGGATATAAACAGAGCAGGATACGGGCTGAGCGATATATCGGTATTTATATCTATATCGGGATATAAACAGAGCAGGATACGGGCCGAGCGATATATATTGATATTTATATCTATATCGGGATATAAACAGAGCGGGATACGGGCTGAGCAATATATGGATATTTATATCTATATCGGGATATAAACAGAGCGGGATAAGGGCTGAGCGATATATCGATATTATATCTATATCGAGATATAAACAGAGCAAGACCATATTGCCCAGCCTTAGTATTCAGTCTTTAAGTTTTGTGGTTAGAGCTGCTGTGTTTTCACCCCCAGCTCTTTAAGTCCTGCCTCTTTCCTCAGTGTTTTCACTGACCGATTAACTGACCCTGCTTTGACCTGCTTTGAAGAGATCTGATTGGAGGAACCCGTTCACAAACAATGAGTTCAGCTGTTGTTTGATTTTTCAGGGTCTTCCCTGAACACTTACCCTGGGAAGTGACCCCCACATCATCTGCTTCTGAAGATGGCCAACCTGGGATCTTCTGTGGACACAGCTGAGGGCGGGGCC
The DNA here is from genome assembly GCA_034509495.1 of Acestrorhynchus altus. Classification (NCBI taxonomy): domain Eukaryota; kingdom Metazoa; phylum Chordata; class Actinopteri; order Characiformes; family Acestrorhynchidae; genus Acestrorhynchus; species Acestrorhynchus altus. Next base: position 2,642,299 of record CM067518.1, on the reverse strand, counting down.
AACAGTGAGTTTAGTGACATCATCAAGTGGCGATCAGGTGAGTGCATGAGCGGTGCATGTTCTTAAGATCTGAGCTCCTGTTTAGGGGTGTGATGATTTGACTTTCTCCTTCCAGGACGTGATGAAGGTTTAGGAAACTAGTCCTGAAGGAATGTCTCGGTTTGGTCCAGGCTCAGACTTAACTTGCCCTGTATGTAGCTCATCTGAATCAGTGTGTGTGGTGAGCTGAAGTGAGGTGTAGGTGTGTGTGTGTGTGGAGTGTGCAGAATAGGCTCGTGGGCAGTAGCACAGACACTCATCAGGAAGGAATGCCGGAAGGAGAACGTGGATCTGAGGGAACGGATAAGGAATGAGGAAGACCACAGCAGGCAGAGATGTAGAAACTCCGGGAGCAGTGAGGAAACTGGAGGAGTGAACTGGGCAAATGATAACATGCTCCACTTTCCCTTTTAGGACAGTAGTTCTGAAGGGGTTGAGACACTGGTCCATATTAGTGTGGGACGGGAGAAAGACCAGAATGGTATTGTTAGAGTATAGTACACATATGATAGACAGAGAAAACCTGCCAATAGAATAGGACACTCTGGAGCAGGTAAGAATACCCCTGATTTCAGAAGAAGCAACGAACGAGGAGGTGTCCCAATACTTTTGTCCACATAGTGTATGTATGACTGTGCATGTTTTAGAATGAAAAGCTCCTTCTGTGACATTAGAATAAACACTAATAACATTCCTACAGAAAGTTGTGGTTTTCCATCTCCAATGTTCTCCTGGTGGGAGTCCAGTACTATTTCTAGTTCTCATCAGAACCTGGTTTCGTAAATCACTGCATGATGATGTTAAATCAGGGTGAGCTGCCGATGGAATTGAACGACTACACGCTGACTAGCAGACTAGCTGTCGAGCTCAGAGAAACGGCTCTGATGTTCTAGAGTCTAAAACAGTGTGTAGAGTAGGACCAGCACTGGGTTGTGTTCAGTGTTGGCTCCAGTAGAGAAGCAGTCCGGGTACCTGCTCTTCGGTGAGACTGCAGCACTTTCCTCCACAAAGTTATTTGTAGTGTTGTTTTTTTGCATGGGGCCTCTCTCGCCCTCTCCCTCTCTGCCTGTTGGGAATGCCACAACGTTCCTCAGGCTGGAATTCCTCTGCGGATCTGGATTTACAGCGTTTTTTTTCTCTGCCACGCCACAATGCCTTTATTTTTGCTAGAATTCCGGTTGCCTAGCAACGGTCAAAAGTAAAGTTTTCTCGGGTTTGGCGCTGTCTCTCCATCTCTCTCTCTGTCTCCCTCTACTCACTCTCTCTCTCTCTCTCTCTCTCTCTCTCTCTCTCTCTCTCTGTGTCTCTCTCTCTCTCTCTCTCTCTGTCTCTGTGTCTCTCTCTCTCTCTCTCTCTCTCTCTCTCTGTGTTTCTGTGTCTCTCTCTCTCTCTCTCTCTCTCTCTCTCTCTCTCTCTCTCTCTCTCTGTGTGTCTCTCTGTGTCTCTCATATCAGTGTGGAATAAGGGAGAATCACATGCAGGGCACTTAATTTATCTACCAATCTGAGGAGGTCACTAATTGAGAGAGAAGTGTGTGTGTGTGTGTGTGTGTGTGTGTGTGTGTGTGTGTGTGTGTGAGAGGCTTCACAAATCTAATCATTTGATTGATGCATTTACATTTATATTGATATCACAGAAGGCCGCAACATGCAAACAATCATAACAAAGTACACAGTGTCCAACACAGTCGCAGTGTTTGTCGGGTCTCTGATTGCAGATAAATGAATTCAGCTTCTTAAAGGAGTCGATGAAACGAATCACATCAACACAGTGCATAACGTGCCCCAGACCCGCCTCTTTAGGACCGACCAATCACGTGCTTTGACGCATTGCTATTTTGGATGATGTCTACGATCGATTGGTTGCTATGCAGTTACGTGATTCTGTTTGCTGAAGGCAAGTCATTTATCCGACATGTTCGCAAGGTTTGCACGAAGTCAAGCCCACCTTAATGAACTAAGTGTGGTTTGGTGGTCAGGTAGCACTATGACGCAAGTCCCGCCTCCTTCGCATCTCGGTAAACACGCCTAAGTGGTTGATTGAATAAGCGATTTTCCTTTTCGTTCTTCATGGTGGGTTTTGTTGAGTGCTCTTCAGAAACTGCAGCCTAAAGTGATTTTCACAGTCGGGGGCTTCAGCTGCTCTCGGGCTATCAAATGCAGCACTCGATGACCTCAAAACCAACTCATTTACGTTATCCTCCCTCCCTCCCTCTCTCTCTCTTTCAGATGAACATGATGCAGTACAGAAGAAGACCTTCACCAAGTGGATCAACGCACAGTTCTCCAAGGTAACCATGATACAAACAGCAAACACTGCCAGCCCAGCAGAGCCCAAAATTCCTAAAACCACTCTTCAGCCTGGTTTGTTCCTCCCAGACCGTTCTGGCAGCGTTCCACAACCCTGATGTGAAACTCCGTTCCAGAACCCAGTGGAGATTCTGAGTTTCTGCAGAGCTAAACTTGGTCTTCTTGGATGCGGTGGAAAGATTCTGGGGTATTTTTGGCTGCTCAACTTCAGCCAGCTCCTCAGAGACATTTTTCTTCTTCAGCCACTCCTGTGTGTGTTTTCCTCTCCAGATCCCTCAAGACGAGGGAAGACGGTGTCTCTGTAGGCTTCCCTAGGATGTTAGATGTACCGGTTGAAAATGAAAGAAGTCCCATTATCCTAAAACCCAATGAGCTTCTAAGAGTCACCCTATAAAGCCTAAAGTATTCATTCAGAGCTGTCAGGGTTCGGTTCTCGGTCTTAATGGACACGTCCTTCCTTGGGGGAGACGAAGCTCGTATGGGCTGCGAAAGGTAGAACCTACCTTTTTGAGGGCTCATGAAGTGCGAGAGGTTGGTCCTCTGAAGCACACTGTGAAGTTCCACCTCCAAAGCCAGGTGAACCTTGCTCATAGGGATTGTGTAAAGTGGAACCTAGACTTTGTAATGCACTCAGCACTTTAAGTCGCGCCCATTGCTGGCACGGATGTGCAAATGCACACAGCTTGTCTAGTCCTTGTAGAGAAGTACTGCCAATAGAATAGGACTCTGTGGAGCAGATAAACACGAACCTTTTGGCTCCGTGCCTAATGCCATGCTTGGAAACGAGGGGTATAAAGCCCTCCAGCATTGAGCTGTGGAGCAGTGGAACTGGGTTCTCGTAATGTCAAGTTCTTCTGGATCTCACTCAGTTGCAGCATGCGAGGATCGTGGAGTCTGGATGACCGACATTAAACCCCCCCCGAAAAGGAAGGAAGTCCCTGGTGTGAGCACTTTCACTCCTCTTTCTCATGTGAAAGTTCTCTCTCTCCCTCTCTTTTCTGCCCGTTGTGGCGTTGTTCTTGTGCTGTTGCCGTATGACAAGCGTATTTATAGAACTACAAGGGTGGTTGTCACCAGGAGCCAAAAATGTCTCATCTGCCCCATGGTCCACTTTCCTTCCTAATTTTATAAGACGTGCTAAAACCGTTGGAGAGGCTGAATTTGATATGCTGTTTGTTGCTGTGGGTACACACTGGCATCATTTTCCAGTTGCCCCAGATGTGACTGGCATAGGAGGTTTGTGATGTGCCAGTTTTAAAGTGACCGTGTTGGAGAAGCTCAGACAGTGGTCAGACAGCAAAGACATCCCTGATCAGAATTTCATCTGAAGACCAGCTTCTCCTGGTTTGCTGGTTTTTGATGTCCAGGGATCAGCTGGTTGACCAGTTTAGCTCTTGACCAACATGGAATATGTTTTGGTTTGAGTTTGATGGTTCCTGACCAGGATCATCAACCAGTTAGTTAACAAGCTTGTTGACCAACGTGAACAGGCAGGTCAACCCGTATGCCCAAGGTGGTTGACCAGCATGTGGCATATGTATCCATTTAAGTTAGATGGACAACCAGCGAGGTCAGGCTAGTCATGCAGGTTGACCAGCTTGGATATACTAGTCGTGCTGGTCATACTGTGCTCGTCATGCCAGTAATCCTAGTTATACTGGTGAATCACACTGGTCAAGCTGGTCCAAGCTGGTCCAAACCATTTCTAAAGTAAACTAGGGATTGGGGGGGGGGGGGGGGGTTCCAAGGGGTCTGTGTTTGTCCAAGCGATCACACTAAGATTATTAACACTTTTATGTCACTCTCTGATCACCCTGACCGCTCTATATGGAGTGTGTTTTCTGACCCGCATGAAGTTGCTGCCTTCCTCCACACACTCATGTTTTTGTAATGTCTGAGACCCCCTGGAGAAGCTTAGTTAAGGCTGAGGAGATTTCTGTCACGCTTTAATTAACCTTCTGTGTGTTAATGAACACACACACACACACACACACACACACTCACACACACACACATGCGCACACACACGGGTGTCTGGTTAGCATGAAGACGAGACTGGGGCAGGTCAGAGCGATCAAATGGAACCACACACACACACACACACACACACACACACACACACACACACACACCTCTATGTGTGTAAGTAGATGAGTGTACTAGTACCCTATTCATTGCACAGTGGTTTTGATGTCTGGAAATGTTCTAGAGACCAAGTCGGTGGATGACTGAACCAATAGAAATGCTGTGAAATGATTATTATTTTACATTAATTGCATTTTTAACTTCATCACAGTGTTGTTTTTGGACAGTGACATTGCTTTTGAATGATTTGTATTTGTATATGTACAGATGTGTTGTGTGTATGTTTGTGTTCCTGATGTTTTCGATGTGTGTTGTAGACGGGGAAAGGAGCCATTAAGGACATGTTTTCTGACCTCAGAGACGGGAGGAAGCTTCTCGACCTGCTGGAGGGCCTCACAGGAATGATGCTGGTGTGTGTGTGTGTCTGTGTGTGTGTCTGTGTGTGTGTCTGTGTGTGTGTCTGTGTGTGTCTGTGTGTGTCTGTGTGTGTCTGTGTGTGTCTGTGTGTGTGTGTGTGTCTGTGTGTGTGTCTGTGTGTGTGTCTGTGTCTCATTTTCAGGACTTTGCGTAAATTGTAATAAAACTTCGTAACAAGTTGACGTTCACCGAACCGTTAATGTTTAACATCAATAGTTAACAGAACTAATATTAGAAGTTTAATTAAAGCAGCACTGAAAGTGTTCTTTGATGTATAAAACGTAAATGTGTGACTTGACCTGGATGCAGTTTTACAAGCCTGTTTATAAAGCGACGAAACCCAGCAAGTCGTTTTCCAGCACTGACGGAACCGAAGAGCCCGAGTGGATTTGGTCGCGCTCGTCAGCAATTAGTTGAAAACTTGCTGGACCTGAAACACCCACCTCTGTCTTTAGCCCTGGAGCTGCTCTCCCGCCCTGTCCTCGCGCTGACGGAAGGCTTTCCCTGGTGGGCGGGGTTTATGTAAATTTGTGGGGTGTGAATATAATAAGTGAAGATCGGTCCACTTAGTGGATTATGCACCTCTACTCAAAACTGCAGTGGAATTAAGCTCCGCCCCCAGCTTTTTCCTCTCTTATCTGTGCAGTTTTGCAGTCCCCCCTATATGGCCATGTCTGTATATGTGTATTTTTGTACGCTGATGCAGTTTTGTCTGTGTGTGTGTGTGTGTGTGTGTGTGTGTGTGTGTGTGTGTGTGTGTTTGGGCACCTGTTGGCCTGCAGACAGTGTAAATGGCTGAGTGAGTGATAATGACTTGCTGTCTTTGGAATGGAACGCCTAAAAGCATTTTCATGTGGCATTCTGCCAATCCCACATACCTCTCCCACACAGCTGGGGACATTGGTGGTCTCAAAGACACACACACACACACACACACACACACACACACACACACACACACACACACACTACATCAGTGTACAATAGTGTAGCGCCTACTGACATATTTCATATCAATGATAGAAGCCACTATGCAAGTTTATGTATGTGTGTGTATACACACACACACACACACACACACACACACACACTAACAATCCTGCATGTTTTGACAGTATGATTGACAGGTGTGAGAAAATGGAGGGTGTGAGCAGATCATAGCTGTGAGCTACTGGCCTGCTTATTATAGCTGTGTGTGTGTGTGTGTGTGTGTGTGTGTGTGTGTGTGTGTGTGTGTGTGTGTGTGTGTGTGTGCATTAGTGCATACCTAGTGTCTGTCCAACAGATCTGTGTAATAATCAATACCCCCCCCCCCCCCCCTCTCTCTCTCTCAGGCTAAAGAGCGTGGCTCCAGCAGTTCGCGCCCTCAACAACGTCAACAAGTTCTCAAGTGCTGCATCAGAACAATGTAAATACCCCCTCCTCCCACTGTGTGTGTGTGTGTGTGTGTGTGATGTGGTGTTCCTGTAGATGATTCTCAGAGTGGTTCAGGTTGGGATTAGGAGTCCGTTACGGTCACTGTGTGTCCGAGTGATCTCACTGATACTAACTGAGTTTATAGTTTAGAGAAAGTCCTGCGGTGCTGCTCACTTCTGAGTTGGATTAATGGTGTTTCTCTGGTGTTTCTCTGGTGTTTCTCTGGTGTTTCTCTGGTGTTTCTCTGGTGTTTCTCTGGTGTGATCAGTGTGAGGAAGCTGTATCACTCTGTGTTAATGTTTGCTGTTTCCTAAACACACACACACACACACACACACACACACACACACACACACACACACACACACACACACACACACACACACACACACACACGGTTTTACTCTGTTCTCTTTCTCTCTCTGTCTCTCTCTCTCTCTCTGTTGCTCTCTCTCTGTCTCTCTCTCTCTCTCTCTCTGTCCTTGGTGGAGTTAGCTGCAGGCCAGTTTTTGGTCAGTTTTAATTTTGTTGCTATTCTGTGTTCAACACACACACACACACACACACACACACACACACACACACACACACACACACACACACACACACACACACACACACACACAGAGCCTGCAGTGCACACAGCAAGGACAGCTTAATTAGCATGTGTGTGTTTGAGGGACAGTGGTTTTGCACTGTGGGGGGCAAGACGTCTGTGTTCCTGCACTCACTTCCTTCCTTCCTTCCTTCCTAGTGTCTCTCACAAGCGTATCGAATTCTGCTCTCACTACTAATTCAGTTTGTTTTGAGTTAAAGGTGCTCAGTGTTGTTTTAGTGATTTTAACCCAGTATGAATCTGCCGTTTGTCGTTTTTACAGGGTAACAGTAGTTATTATGGGATAAGAGGGATCCAGAATGAAGGACTCTATTTATTATTACTGTAACAAGCTTAAGGAACCTCCTCTTCTAAAACGAACCCGGCGTTAATTGTGCTCATCATCTGCTCTAAAGCCAAAACACAGCTGTCTGCTCTTTTTTCTCTGGAGCGGCGGAAGTCGGATAAGGTTATTAAGGTTTTACGGTGCACTCGGAGTTCAGCGGGAGATCACACCTCTTCACCTGATCCTCAGTTTAGCCACAGTTAGGCCTTAAATTAGGACCGAGGAGCTGCAGTGAAAGCAAAACACAACACAGCGGTTCCTGCAAAGCAAGGAGCGAAGGAAAGGAGGGGTCGAGAGAGGGAGAGAGGGAGAGCAAGAGAGCGAGAGAGCGAGAGAGAGAGAGAGAGAGAACCACAGTGTTTACATATAATCACAGCCCACGTGGGCTCCCTGTGTGTGCTGGTGATGGACTGGTGTGTACTGGGTGTAAGGACTGTTCACTCCTGACGAAGTGTAAATTCAATACACTTATTATTATCTGCAAAACAAGGTTCTTGCGTGACAGCAATGAAGCGTATCTACTTAAAGTATCTACACCTGGAATCTCCACAGGATTTCAGGTGGAAGAAAGAAGTGTCCAGTGAAAAAGACAAGAAATAAAACAAACAGGTTAAAACAAACCACAACAGTAGCTGAAGTTCATGGTAAGGTTCTCCTTGCTTTGTGAAGGGAACCCATAGTTTCTTCCTCTTGGTCAGGGGATCCTAAACTTTTGCAACTTGCAGCCCCACTTAATACAGCACAAACTCAGAGAGGGAAATATAACCGACTGTTTAAAATTGCCAGACAGCCAATGTGCTTGAAGGACAACGCCAGAGCCCCAGCTCTGATGCAGTGGCTGACAGACGCCTGTGCCGACCAGCATCACATTGAGTATGTGATGTAGGGAGAGAGTGTCATCTAGCCACCCAGTGAGGGAGAGCAGGCCAATTTCACTCTCCCTCCGTCCCCAGCTGCTGATGGCAAGCAGCATGAACCAGGATTCTGACCTGCGATCTTTAAGACTGTTGAGCCACTATTTTTAATAGAATATGTTCTTTATAGATGGTGCATTATTGGCACTTTTTGCAGCAAATTTGGCTCCTTGGCCCCTGAACCACTCGGAGGAGGACAGATGTTTAGGACAGATGTTTTCATGAAGACATTTTTTTTATCTACTGTTCAGCCTCCAAGTCTCACATTTTCAGTCTCAGCACTTGAGAAATAGGACGTAAAAGGTGGGTTTTGTCAGGTGGGCCGCGAGGGGAAAAGGGCTGGGAACCCTGGATATATAGGATAGAATAGGATGAAATCTTTAAAGTGTTAAAAACTAACGATGTTTCTACGATGTTTCATACTCTGACAAAGAAAGCGTCGTCCTTCTGGAAACCAAACCATGTCCACACAAACGACCCAGTCTCCTTCTTTTTGGAATGAAATCGTACACAGATGGTAACCTGCGGAACAGATGTGATTTAATGATACCTTAATTTTTTATATCTTGTATAAAATCTATTACTACAGGAATTTTACGTCCCTCCAGCTGTACCACTGTGGCCCACTGCTCTAGGTTACCCTCCCTGCTGCTGAGAGAACCACAGTTCCTGATGAGTCAGGAGTCTGATGATTCAAACCACACAAACACACCTGACTATCCTTTTTTTGTCCACAGCAGAGCAAACACTGAGTGAAGGAGCAGCTCTGGGCTGATAAGTTGTCTCAGCTGCAGGCTTGAGGTTGAACAGTTAGTCATTGGTGCTGTTTTGTTTACTTGTTTACTCGTTTGTTTACATCTTGTTCTACATAGTATACAACACGTAACTACCATCATCACCAAGCTAATGACTAAGTGTAGCCTGCAGAAGACTCACCATTACAGAGTGTGTAGTGCTTTTATTCACCATCATAAACCAGCAGATATTTCTATTCTCAGCAGATCATAAATTGATCAAAAGTGAACTTTCACCTGTTTTATGTTTTGCTTAAAAAGACTGAAAACCTCTTTACATCTCAGAAATCCCTCCGGAAACTGATTGTCCAGAGTGTTGTTGAGCTGAAAATGCAAGAATCTTGATTAATTATTTGTAATAATTATATTCAATGAAATGATTTTCAAATTACTTGACAGTAAGCAATAAAACACACAACCTGAACCTTTTTTATTTATTTATTTCTTTTGCATGTATCAGTTTGTGTCCCTTCTCAGTACTTTTATTCTGAAATGTGAACATGTGAATGAAGATTTTCCTCTGTGACCCAACAGTTCTATCAGTGTCATTGTTAGCCCCGCCCCCTCTCACTGATAAGTCAGAGTCTGTATGCAGAGCAGTAAACATGCACCGGAAGCTCCTTCGGCATTTAAACTGGGACTTAATTCAGTTGGAAACGAGTGAAGTTCACACAGTGATGAGAGCAAACAGGGTCTCGTAGTTTGTGATGACGTGTGTATCATGTCTGTAGGTTACTCTGATCCAGAGTTATGAAGCCTAGAACCTGGTATGTAACTGCTTACAAAAGGCAGATCTCGGGCCGATGTTGATTTGATGTTCTACACTAAATAAAGGTGTATTTAGTACCACTTTTAGTACCATAAAGCGAAATCTAACAGCAGGTCATAGAGATGTGCGAAAGACTGGTTCTGTTTAAGGTTCTTTATCAAATCAGCGCTTCTTCATTCACGTCCTGCTGATGTCTTTCTCCTGCTTTCGGTCTGTGTGTAGGTGGAGCTGGTGAACATCGGAGGGACGGACATCGTTGATGGGAATCATAAACTGACTCTGGGGCTCATCTGGAGTATCATCCTGCACTGGCAGGTGAGTACACACTCTCACACTGACTCCCACTCAGGGCGTCCCTCTCATTTGTGCTTGTTTGTCCTGGCTTATCTGTGTCCACACGCGGCCCACCTGTCCATTTACACGTTCTGTATTATGTGTGTGATGTTTATATATACAAGTGAGACATAATAGTACACCTGCTCGTTTGTTTATAGAAGAAATTATCCAATATTACATATCTGTAAGTGTCAATATATCATTGCTCTCGGTATCTGGTGTGATCCCATTGGGCAACTGCTGATCAGTCCTCCGTACAAAGAAAGCTTCGACTCTGTTATTTCGGTGGGTTTCCTGCCATGAACTGTGCTTCCACAACATTTCTATTGGATTAAGGTCAAGTCTTGGCCGTCCTTGAACCATATTTTGGTAGAGCGACTGTGTGCTTAGGGTCGTTGTCCTGTTGCATGACCCACATTCTTTGGAGACTGAGCTCACAGTCAGATGTCCTGACACTTCTCTTTGGAACTTGCTGGTAAAATTCAGAGCACCGTGTCTGTGTGTGCCTGCAGGTTAAGGACATCATGAAGGATGTGATGTCCACTCTGCAGCAGACCAACAGCGAGAAGACGCTGCTGAGCTGGGTCAGGCACTGCACTCGTAACCATGACGGCGTCAACGTGCTCAACTTCACCACCAGCTGGGCTGATGGACTGGCCTTTAACTCCATACTGCACCACTTCAGGTAGAACACACACACATACGGAACTAAGGGCTGCTGCCTGTGTGTGAGAGAGGACAAGCGCGCGTGTGTGTGTCTGTGTGTGTCTGTGTGTGTCTGTGTGTGTGTCTGTGTGTGTGTCTGTGTGTGTGTCTGTGTGTGTGTCTGTGTGTGTGTCTGTGTGTGTGTCTGTGTGTGTCTGTGTGTGTCTGTGTGTGTGTGTGTGTGTGTGTGTGTTTGCACTGCTGGTGCGGCGTTCTCCTGGGAAAGGGCAGTGAGATTACTGATGGGGTCAAAGATCAGCACGGTGTGTGTTCATAAGCTACACAGCATGCTTGGGACAATAATGACATACATCGATCAGCCACAAGAGACAACTCCGAAACACACACACACACACACACAGTGAAAAGGTCTGTGACCTGCAGACTTGTTAGTTGTTGCAGAGTCGGTGCTTAGGGGTGGACGGTCCATATGGGTCTCGAAGCATACTTATGGATGTAGTGAGGTTGGACATGGAGATGGTTGGTGTAACAGTAGAGGAGGCAGGGGATACGGCAAGATGGAGGCAGATGATCCGTTGTGGCGACCCCTAAAGGGAACAGCTAGAAGAAGAAGAAGAAGAAGATGTAAGAGTGCTTTACTGTAGGTGCGTCCAGTTAAACCAGGGCCTGTTGTTTAATAAACATACAAGCTTTGGTTTCCAAACAGCACCTTGGCACAAAGATGATTCCCTGCCTTGTGCCCTGTAATTCCAGTTAGGCTCCAGACCGTCCCGATTTCATACGCATGAAATAATACCCTCATAAATGCTCTTAGAAGCCTGCTGTGCTCGAACTCATCTCAATGACCAAAACCGCATATTGCTCACCAGCATGTTCTTGTTCTAAAACTCCATTCTTCGTTCTCCACTCGCTCTCTCTAGGCCTCAGGCGTTCAGCTGGGAGCGAATACTGGCTCAGTCCCCGGTGGAGAGACTAGACCACGCTTTCACCTTTGCCAAGGATGAGCTTAACATCGAGAAGCTGCTGGACCCTGAAGGTAAGACCTCAGACGTTCTTCTCTTGGAATAAAATCCATAAAAACGTTTACACTTGAAGCTGCTGGAACCGTGCTTAAGGCCGGTTAGTGCAAGCAAAGGATTTGCCACGGAATATTCACTATTTGAAGTTGATCTGTACTAATACTTTTGGAGGGGAGTATATATTCATATATGGCACATTCGAGGACCCAGAGTTGGTAGATGTTAGTGCTTGGAGTGGCAGACTAATGCATTTTTAATGGTCACCCGAGGGGCCTTATTTTATCAGCCATTAAGAAATCTGACAAAGTTTGCATATCGTTCAAAAATAGACCCTAATAAATCCCACCTACACCACATGAGGATGAGCCCATACATCCTTTACTTCCAAGGCTCCTCAGAGGCTCCTCAGAGGCTCCTCAGAGGCTCCTCAGAGGCTCCTCAGAGGCTCCTCAGAAGCTCAACATTCTCAATGTTTCGATGTAAAATGAAAAACCGTCAGATCTGCACTCTGATTCTGCCTCCACATACCCTGTCTAATGAACTGAATTGATTGGATTACGTGGATTTTCTTGCATACAAGCATAACCCTGCATGTCCAATCAGAGGCCTGCGCGCACACACACCCATCCACACACACCAGGAGCTGTTTTTGTAAGTGAATAACTCCGAGTTTACAGTGGACGTCCTTTTGACCCAGAGACGGCTGCAGCTCAGAGTTAAACTCTGTAAATAAGCTCTCTCACTCTGCAAGTGTGTGCAGTGTTGGCAGTACTTCTCTACATGGACTAGACAAGCTATGTGTGCATTTGCACAAATGTGTCAGCAATGGGTGATGCAAGTGGGCATGCTTTTCTCCTACTCTCATTTTTTTTCCCCCCTCTCTCTTGCTCTCTAGATGTGGCCGTTCAGCTCCCTGATAAAAAGTCCATCCTCATGTACGTGACGTCTCTGTTTGCTGTTCTGCCCAATGATGTCACCATGGATGACATTAGGGAAGTGGAGACGCTGCCCAGGAAGTATAAGGTGGACGAAGGCCCACCTCGGAGCTCCCAGGTAAACCCAGCACTAATACACACTCTGTAACGTACACAGAAGCTGTGGCCGAAATGGATCCCTCTTCCCTCATTAGCATTGCTATATATACAGTAGTTTTGTAAATAGTGTGGAAGCTCCGCCCACACATGTAAACTCACGTTTTCTTGGAATAACTCTCGATTATGTTACTAACGAACACAAGTCCCCCGTGAATGAACCAACGTTACACGAGGAAACATCTGATCTTCACAGCGTCCAGCACCTCATAGCGGTCACTGGTTTAGCAGCTATATGATCCATTCGTTCCACTGTGTTGATTCGTCTCGGGATTATAGTGCCCTCAAAATCACGGTCCGATTCCACTTTGCGATCCAGTTGAGGTTCTGGATTCCCTGTGTAGCTTTATGGCACTGGTGTAGTTATGGGTTCTAGATATACAGGTAATAGGTTATATAATAAGTACTACAGAGCTGTAAATTCAGCATCTAATGAGACCGAATGTGGAATTGTGGGTATAATCGAGTGGACAGTAAGCAGCGGTTTGTAGTTCAGAGGTTGCTGTTTGGAGGACGAGGCCGCTCCAGTGGTCCTGGAGTGAACCCCGGTGGGCCTATGCTTTCGGAAAATGGGCTCTGTGTGTTATGCTGCCATAAAATAACCCGAGTCCCACCCTCTGGCTTTTTATAACAGCCTCTCTCTCTTTTTCCAGTGGTTAGACTGAGTCATCGTTTTCACTCCGTCCACCCTGGTTGTCCTGCTCCTGTCCTGCAATAATTCTCACAGCGCCGTTGCATTCTAGTGCTAAAGGACAGTATTGCTCGAGGGTGTCTGTGGTGATTCCCCCTCACCCCAAAGGTTCCCGACGGGCCGATTTGTGTGTGGATACGTTCTAGGACACTTTTAAGAACGGCAAAAACATACCTCGACTGGTCTCTAACGTTCCTAATGGTTCCTTTCTTAACTACACCTTTAATAGTGACCACTAGAGCAGCTGAAAGTGGCCTGAAGGTTACAGATGCACTTACCTTCTGTCCATCTGTCACGGTGCAGCAGAAAGGGACCGTTGGAGGCTGTGCTGGAAAAACTGTTGTTGGCTTCTCAGCCAATCAGAACGCGGTATTTTGGCTCGGAGGACATGCAGATACTCTGAGGATCGGAGAGGAAGGACAAAGAGGACGTTATGAATTCCTGTGCTTGGTTTATTACTCAGTCCAGTCTGTAACCAATTAATGTCAGGCGTGCGTTGTAGGAGCTCCGTGATTGGCCGGCTCTGTATTGTTTACGGACTCTAATGTGAACAGTACGCTGCGTGGATGCTGTTTAGCTCCTTTAAGATCCATACGTGGTGCACGTCAGTGGGAATAAGCAGGGAGTTAAGGAGGGGCTATGAGAGAGCCATTATCTGCCATGTGTTTGTGATTTGGAGTTCGGAGTGTGTGCGTTGCCAAGCCACAGCTTTTTTTAAAGCCTGGCAACGCCAGCCCTCGCTTGCTTGCCTGCTTTAAAGCAAATACACTCTCTCATATGACTGCAGTCACACCAAACCCCGTATCAGCCGTTATTTCTGTACACTTTCCCCAAATTCCGTGATGAACGGACCAATAGAATCGCTCCGGAATGACTTGGAACTAAAATCTTTCTACATCAACTTCCACTGAAAGTTAAAGCACTGTTTTCCTTCTCCTGTAAAGCTGCCGTTTGACCGAGTCCGCAGCAACATATTCGTTCCTATGGCCTTCTAAGAAGCCTCACGCCAGATCTTGTAACATTGCTGTGAGGGAGGATATGATTGCATGCAGCCCAACCAGAGCAGTAGTGAGGTTACAGCCTAGTTCTGGCACTCCAGCTCATCCCAAAGGCACTGGATGGAGCTCCATCACTCCAAAGATTCCGGTTCCATTGCGCCACAGCCCAAATGCCTGAGGTTTTATGCCCCTCGAGCTTCTAATATAACACTCAGTCTTTCATAGAGAGAGACACACACACACACACACACACACACACACACACACACACACACACTCTCTCTCTCTGAATGAACAAAGCTGTTTTGGCCGTGTGGGTTTCTGCTCTAAAATGCCAGTGAATATTTGGAGTTGATGACCTTTTCTGCTGGATGAAGACATTCTGGGCGACTCGACGCAAAACAACGACGCATTATTTGGGAATCTGAGTCACGGCAGTGGTTTGCATTTCTTGAGCTACGTGTGAGGAGTCTCCTCCTGCAGGAGAGGTCAGAGGTTTGTCCTGTTTTTGAGCGCAGGCAGGCCAGTCCGGTCTGTCAGCACGGACTCATATACCTGTGAGGGGTGTGTGCTTGCGTGCGCCAGTCAGCAGACGGTGTTCATAAGGTTATATAAAGTTCTCACACGTCTGAGGAGTAACTGTATAACTAACTCCCTGCTCTTCACCCTTTTCCCAGCACGCCAGATCCAGCTAATCAGCCAGTTATTCCACTGCTTGAAAAGCATCGCCATGGCAACCCTCTAGCAAAATCACAGTAGCAACATTGAAGTTACTACCCTGTAAACCCATTCCAATCATCTGGTATACCCTAGCAACCATCTTGCAGAAACGCCCAATAGCCAACCCAAGTATCGAGCAACACCTTTTGCAACCACCTGGTACACCACAGCAACCACCTAGCCGAAACACCCCAATAGGAGCTGCCTAGCAACTAAGCAACCTATTTGCAAGCACGTGGCATACCATAGCAACCACATAACAGAAACACCCATCGGTCCATCTTGTCGACCGGTTGGTGGTCCCTTTTGGTCTGAGGCCTGTGGTTGCTTCACTTTTGAGAGATGTTGCGCTGCCCATGCGTTCTCCAGGCCGTGCTCCAGACCACTGGGCTGCCCGTAGTTTGGGTTTGTAGCTTTCCTTGTTGGGGCTTGTGTGACAGGGCGGGGCGCTGTATTCATGGTCATTTTAAAGGGCAGAACAGGGGTGTGTTTTCTTCCTGCTCATTACGCTGATCATTAAACACAATGGTATTCATGCCACGAGGAAAAACCTGATCCACACACACACACACACACACACACACACACACACACACACACACACACACACACACACACACACACACACACACACACAGGGCGCTTTAAGGGTGTGTTTTTCTTCTGGCTGCCTGTGAATGCGGATGTTTTATATCTGGTATGCAATTTTATGCATAGCTGACTGACTCCAGTGTGAAACCTTGGCTGAAGTGTGATTGGATGAGGACAGCGTCTGCATTTTGATTGGCGTTAAGCCTGTGGCTTTTTGATTACTGTTTTCATTGGCCCACAGCTCTGAGCCCCAGGCCTCAAGCATCACTGGTATGCAAATCTGCTCGGCTTTAGGTTCGATCGGGCCGATTTGTGCTCTGTGATCGAGATGCTCTGGAGCTTTTTTGCTTTCTTTAAAAGCGATATGTACCGTACAGCGACGCAGTCTCCCGTCCAATCATGCAAGACACCGTAAGAGCCACATAGCAACACCACGGCAACCTTCAAGCATCTTACGAACCACCTAGCAGCAGTGTAATAACCTTCTTAAGAAAAACACCAAACAGCAACCACATGGGATACCATAGCAAATGCCAGTCAACACCCTAGCAACCCCTAACAATCCCACATCAACCACTTTCCACTTAAAGATACCATGTAATCTTCAAGCAGCATAGCAACCACTGGGCAACAATGTAGTAACCACCTTAAAAAAACACAAAAAAGCAACTACCTGGCAAATGCATAGCAACACCCCAGCAACCACTTAGAAACATCTTTGCAACCACCTTGTATACCAAAGCAACTACATAGCAAAAATACCCAATGAAGACCTTTTCCAGTACTGCCAATCTACTCACTAGGGCCTGAAAAATATCCAAACGTCACAGTAGCAACCATCTGAGACACCATAGCATCCACCCAGCTACATCTTAACAACCCCCTATCAATCCCATATCAAGGAATTCTCCTGAAAATGTCCTGAATTTGTATCCTCCTGCAGTACCTCCATAACCATGTTTAGCCATTGCTTGTTAGCTTCATCCACTAACCTGCATCATCCTCTCTCGTGTCCTGCAGGGATTGGCTGCTGAGGTGGAGGAGTCGGCCAGCACCCCGAGCACAGTGACGGAGGTGGAGATGGAGGGAGGAGAAGAGATGGATCTAGAATCTTATCAGGTCACTCTGGAAGAGGTACTGACCTGGCTGCTGTCTGCCGAGGATGCACTCCACGTCCAGGATGAAGTCTCGGACGATGTGGAGGAAGTCAAGGATCAGTTCCATACACATGAGGTATGAAGAACATCTACCCAGTTATGAGGACCAAGAACATAGCGGTTCTCATTACCCAATAGTTGGAAGTAAGACGATATAACTTTGATGCCAACATTTCAGATGTTCTACATTGCTGACACAGATGTGCAAATGCACACAAAGCTTGTTTATTCTCTGTAGAGAAGTATTGCCAATAGAATATGATGTAACAGTTTGGGGGTTTTCAAATCGGCCCGTTTTTCAGCCATGTTTTGGTTCTTCTGAAGAAAAGCAGGAACAATGAATGAGGAGGTGTATCAATACCTTGCCCTTTTAAGAGATTGTTGTCATATTGATGCTCACAAAAAGCTGCAATATTCAAATGAGTTTCAAACATTTTTCACCTAAGATGTTCCAGATAAGGTTCTGTGGGTTCTCTGCAGAACCAAGGTCTTTATACGACCCTTCAGATTTCAATTTGTTTAGAAACATCAGGTCAAACGAAGGCTTCACTGAAATGAAGCATGTCTAAATTCACAGCAGCAAGACCCTTCCACCAGAACCGTAGATGTGAATGGAAGAGCTTGATGTTCACCAGACCTCAGGACGAGGTCACCTTGTCACAGTTTGGTCTGTAAACACCTCCGTTTCTGTCCACAAGGAATTTGGAGACTCCCTCCCTCCCTCCCTCCCTCCCTCCCTCCTCTCCTCTTGGAGAACATGGCCTGAACATGCATGGTATGGGAGGAATTCTGCAGAGCAGAGCGGCTTCTGGAACAGTCTGAGAGAGTGATGTGTCTGGGGGTGGGATTGTAGCGGGGGGTGGGATTGTAGCGGGGGGGCGGTGTTGAGGTTTACATTCCTGTCTGTAAGGTGGACAGTAATGTGAGCTATTCAGGCCGTTATAAAAGCAGGTCAAACAAACAGCTCTCGGCTAATCCCCTGAAGAATGGGCTTTTCTGGAAGCTCTGACCAGCACCGAGGGTTCTGACTAAACATCGGTTTCTGCAGTTACGTGAACACAACAACTCAACTACGTTCTTACTTGGTCTAAATACTGGACCAAGCCAAGAAGATCTCAATTTTTAGTCATGCTGTTGTTTGTTGTTGTTTTTCTTCCACCATGTATCTCACATAAGCTCCTCTGACCATTGAGGAGCACTTTGTGGCTCTATAATTACAGACACCCCTACCGTACACGTCGTTGGGTCACACGTCTGCTTGCCTTCCCAGAGACGATGGCCTGGTTTTAATAGGGCCAGGCTTACATCTTCTAAGACTTTTGAGGACCATGCTTGTTTGTTTTCTCCATATCTCTCCATGCCTTTCTCTTTCTCTCTATCTGTCAAGCTTGACCGACGAAGGGTGACCTGACCTTGCCATGTTTCTCTCCGAGGTCATCGTGTCTAGTGATATCCGGCTTTCCCGAGTGACCCCGAGAGCCCATACAGTCCTTGAACCTGAACACTTACCCAGTGATAAACACCCAGTGCCAGGCTGTCTGGTGCTGGAAGTCTCTTTCTGGCTTCTGTGCTGGAGTGGAACCGTGCTGTAGGCCATTATCATTTTGGGAAAAGAGTGTTTCATGTTGTTATGGGTTGTCATGGTGTAATGGTATTCCCCCTCCCCATCCCTGTCCTGCTGCAGGCATTCATGATGGAGCTGACCGCTCACCAGAGCAGCGTGGGTAACGTGCTACAGGCGGGGAACCAGCTGATCGCCCAGGGCAACCTGAGTGAGGACGAGGAAGAAGAGATCCGACTTCAGATGGGCCTCCTCAATTCACGCTGGGAGAATCTCCGAGTGGCCAGCATGGACAGACAGGCCAGGTTCGCACCCCCACACACACTCAGGAAGCCTCTAGGCTTCCAGGCTTCCCAACCTTGCCATCTTTACTAGGAATTCTGAACATAAACCCAAAGTCTTTTTGCTCTTTTAGACTTCACGAGGTTCTCATGGACCTCCAGCAGCAGCAACTCCAGCAGCTCTCTGATTGGCTGCTGCAGACGGAGGGGCGGATCCGTAAAATGGAGACCGAGCCAATGGCAGGAGACATGGAGGGATATCTGTCCCAAATAGAGCAGCACAAAGTAAGAGAACCATCATGTTGGTCAGTTAAATAGCGGGAACGTCCATCTGGTGTGATCCGAACCTTTCCATGAATCTTTCTTCCAGAAATGTGTAATAATTCATAATGGATTTTAAAATCACGATACGAACAATATTCGGACAAAAGTATCGGGACGCCTGCTCATTCAGAGTTCATTGATTGCATTCAGCAACAAGAGCGTTACTGAGGTCAGGATGTTGGATGATCACCATCCCTCCTCATCCCAGAAGTACTGGATGGAGCTCCATCACTCCAGAGAACACAGTTCCTCTGCTCCACTGCTTACTGCACAGAGCTGGGGGGGGCTTTATACCCCTCCATGTCCAGAGGAGGTTGTGGAACGGGCCGAGACTGCGCACCTGTATGTTGCCACCGTGTCATTTTGCAGTGTAATTAAATGTGCTGGTCAGTTAAATGTGGTTTGTCCGTCTGGAGCTCTGATTGGCCAGGAAACTCCCGCATCCATTACAAACACTCTGATTGCGTCTTCTGTGATGTCAGTATGGCAAAGGCCAGTGTCGCCATAACGATTAACAAACGCGACATTGTGGAGCAATAGTGTTGACTAGGAATCATGTGATGCTCTGCAAGATCAGTGAACATGCTCACACACACACACACACACACACACACACACACACACACCCACACACACACACACACACACACAGTTTCAACATCTCTGTCATGCACAAAGAACTGATACAGCATTAACGCAGCAGCTGGGGCTCAAAGAGAACCACGTTACCACGTTAACGCTCGCTGAACGCCTCATTTCCAAAAATAACCTCAACCAGCACGTTCCCCTTCTGCCTCCCCAGCTTCAGCCGTGTGGAAAACCTCCGTGGTGACCTGCATTAGTGAGTTAGGGAGTTTAACGGCGGTTCCGTGAATATTTGGAAATGCTGTAGCAGATATAGAGACATTTTGAGAATCATCGGATTTTACATTTATGTCGTTTACAATATTTACACGTAGACATTTTACAAAATTCATTTTACTCTCATTGAGAATCCTTTGTTTTTTGAACGTTCTCGAGTATAATATTTACTCTTTTAATGTACGGTTTCACAAGGTTACTGAGAACGCTGTAGTTTGTATTTGACGTTGTTTCTTTCCAACGTAATGGAGAATAATACAGTCAGACCGAGGAGGTTCACAGGTCACACGTCTTTGAGCCCCAAAGTCATTCCTGTTCGGCCTTTCATGCTCTCTTGCTCCTGTTCAGATGCTGCAGAACGACCTGGAGGCCGAGCAGGTGAAGGTGAATTCTCTGACTCACATGGTGGTGGTCGTGGATGAGAACAGTGGAGAGAGCGCCACTGCTGCCCTGGAGGACCAGCTGCAGGTACGAGAAGACACTTCACGTGAAGGGTCCAACTCGCCAGATATTCACCAGTTGGGTTCAGTTTCAGGTCACGGAAACCAAAGGTTCCTGCGTTCTTTGATGTCCCATGACACTAACGTGAAGTGCAGCGTTACGCAGAAAGCTTTGGTTTGGTGACCTGCAACTGTTGTCAGATGGACCCTCAGAGCGGTCACTGTGGAGACCCTGTTTGTAGTGCATGTAAAGCTGCTTCTGCTCTGCGATTTGCTCTCTGGCCTTTAGTGAAACCTGCTGGTGTTTGTACTTTAATGCCTGAGCTGTTCTGCTGCGGCTCACAGCAGATCCTGGCATTAAAGTTTGACATGGAAGCGGTGCTCGCTTGTCTGGATCTAAGGCTGTGCTTCATCTTGAGCTCTAGCTGGAATTGTTCTTGGAGAAAGATCAGAGGAAAGCGTGAGTCTGGGCTGTGAAAGGCAGCGTGAGGACGAGAGCAGCACCGAAGCGTTTTGGAGAGCGTTTAGAAGATAAAGCGTGGAAGATGTGGGGTGAATCTTGAACTGAAGAAGCTTCCGTTTCTTCTCCTTTCTCTCCTGCAGTCTCTCGGCGAGCGCTGGGCTGCTGTTTGCCGCTGGACCGAGGAACGCTGGAATAAACTAGAGGAGGTACAGCTGGTGTGGCAGCAGCTACTGGATGACCAGGTCAGGAATGCTTTCCTTTTTTTCTCCTTGCCTTGAAAAAATCTTTATTTACTGTCAAAAAGCCACCAGTGAACCTACCACCACCACGTGTCTTTAAAATGGTAAAACTCTCCATTGGACGTCCTTTCTTGGGTGAATTATGACAGCATGAGTTTACAAATAAATGAAGTAAAACGTGAATCATTTTAATTCTGTAAAACAAATATAATGATAAATATTATGGAACAAGAAACATGAACCACAGTCCACTGGTCTGTGTTTCTAATGACTGAATGAATGAATGAATGAATGAATGAATGAATGAATGAGAGAATGAATGAATGACTGACTGAATGACTGACTGAATGACTGAATGAATGAATGAACGACTGAATGACTGAATGAATGACTGACTGAATGAATGAATGACTGAATGAATGAATGAATGACTGACTGAATGAATGAATGACTGACTGACTCAATGAATGACTGAATGACTGACTGAATGAATGACTGACTGAATGAATGAATGACTGACTGAATGAATGAATGACTGACTGAATGACTGAATGAATGACTGACTGAATGAATGACTGACTGAATGACTGAATGAATGACTGACTGAATGACTGAATGAATGACTGACTGACTGAATGAATGACTGACTGACTCAATGAATGACTGAATGACTGACTGAATGAATGAATGACTGAATGAATGAATGACTGACTGACTCAATGAATGACTGAATGACTGACTGAATGAATGACTGACTGAATGACTGACTGAATGACTGACTGACTGAATGACTGACTGAATGAATGAATGAATGAATGACTGACTGACTCAATGAATGACTGAATGAATGAATGAATGACAGACTGACTCAATGAATGACTGAATGAATGAATGAATGACTGACTCAATGAATGAATGAATGACTGACTGAATGACTGAATGAATGACTGACTGAATGACTGACTGAATGAATGTATGACTGACTGAATGAATGTATGACTGACTGACTGAATGAATGACTGAATGACTGACTGAATGAATGAATGAATGACTGACTGAATGACTGAATGAATGAATGAATGACTGAATGACTGACTGACTGAATGACTGACTGAATGACTGACTGAATGAATGACTGACTGAATGACTGAATGAATGACTGAATGAATGAGTGACTGAATGAATGTATGACTGACTGAATGAATGAATGAATGACAATGAATGAATGAATGAATGACTGACTGAATGAATAAATGAATGACTGACTGACTGACTCAATGAATGAATGACTGACTGAATGACTGACTGACTGAATGACTGACTGAATGACTGACTGACTGAATGAATGACTGACTGAATGAATGACTGAATGACTGACTGAATGAATGACTGAATGACTGACTGAATGAATGACTGACTGAATGAATGAATGAATGACTGAATGAATGACTGACTGAATGAATGAGAGAAAATTACTTTTAAATAGCTGTCCACTGTACTGGCCACCATGCGTGGAAGGGTTCATTTAGTTAAATGAATTAATTTCTTTTGTTTCTTATTTATTCTGATTATATAATAAATAGGAATGAATTGCAGTTGATTAATTATTAAATTGAATATAGAAAACATTGAAAAGCAATAAAACCTTAAAATGCAATATAATAATAATAATAATAATAATAATATAATAATAATATAATAACAATAATAATATAATAATAATAATAATAATAATAATAATAATAATAATAATAATATAATAATAAAATAATAATATACTACTACTACTAATAATAATATAATAATAATAATAATAATAATAATAATATAATAACAATAATAATAATAATATAATAATATAATAACAATAATAATAATATAATAATATAATAATAATAATAATAATAATAATATAATAACAATAATAATAATAATATAATAATATAATAACAATAATAATAATATAATAATATAATAATAATAATAATAATAATAATATAATAATAATATACTACTACTACTAATAATATAATAATAATAATATAATAATAATAATAATAATAATAATAATAATATAAATAATAATAATAATAATATAAATAAAAATAATAATAATATAAATAATAATAATGTTAATAATAATGTAAGACATGGTCTTGTCTGTTAATACGATGCTGTTTTTAATCAGTGATATAATTCACATCATTGTGGATTTTCATTGACGTTCAGGTTGATCATTTGTAAAATTTCAATCTTTGAGGAAAGTATGAAGTAGTTTTAAAAGCAGGGCAGTTATTACAGTATGAAGTGCTGACGTGAAATTTGTCAGTTCAAATTAAGTTCAAACTAGCTGATCATTTGGACATGCAGAACATGTGGGACCAGGTTCTACCAGAACCAGGCTTATATGGACCCACTGGTTTCTGTCTGTGTGCAAAGGTTTTGGCTCCGTTGTCAAAAATGATATTTAAAAAGCTATTTATTAATAAAGGCAGTAAGTTTCTCTTCTATAAAAATCCTAATGATTGTCTGATTATTTCGGGAAATAAGTAGTGATTTCATGTGTTTTACTGTTTAAATTTTCCCAAAACTGCTCCTGAGGAACTTATCTGATCAGTAAAAATGCTGTTTTTTAAAAATACGTTTCAGGTTTTTAAGCTCAGTATGTGTTTTTACATGCAATCGAAAGGCTTAAAGGCTGTTTTAGCCACCGTATGAATTCTCTGTGTTTTCAGAACCTGTTCAGAACCTGGCTCACGGAGAAGGAGGACGCTCTGAGTGAAGTCCAGACCGGCGAGTTTAAAGACCCCAGTGATCTAAACACTAATGTTCGTAGATTAGCGGTGAGTAGACAGCTCTGGTTGACTGTTTAAGATGATTTGGTGCATCAGATCAGATATGTGGTGATGGAAACTGGGTTTCCTTCCTGATTTGGTTTCTCTGGATGATCTATCAGATGTTGGTGTCCTGTCCTCAACTGCTAGTTCTGCAGAAAGGTGGCTGAGATGTACTAGCAGTGTGAGAAAGCATGTCTTCATGTCTGATTATCATTATTAATATCTCAGTGGGGTTTGACGTCAGTTTCTTCTGAAATCCAGGGTAGTAACAGGGAGTTTATTCACCTACTGCAGTTGGAGCTTCTACTCTTCTGAGGAGACGTCGCACTAGATATTGGAGCATCGTGTTTGTATGATTAGTTCAGGATCACAAATGCAAAGCAAGCTCAGCTCCAGGTATTGGATGGAGCTCCCTTGGTCCAGAGAACGCTCTTGGACTCTTGGACAAGAACTGTAGACTACAGAACCAGGGACTCACAGGGATGTCTAAATACTTTTGGACATATTGTGTAATTAGGGCCTATAATTACATGGTCCATTAGCTCTTCTATAATCTTCACACAGGCTCTGGAAGGTACTGTAGCTACTCTACTGATTTACATAATATTGAGTTCTGTCCACTGAACTTGGTCTTCTGACCCCTGGCAGAACCTGAAGGAGGACATGGCCCAGAAGAGGCGGGTGCTGGGCGCTCTGACTGAAGCAGGTCAAGATGTGACCCTGCTACTGAAGAACCCTGAAGCCGGCCAGCGCATCGAGGTCGAGACGGAGGAGCTGACTCAGCGCTGGGACAACCTGGTCCAGAAACTCGAGGACTGCTCCAACCAGGTGACCCGCACATAGACATTCTGGTTTATCATTGAGACACTTGTATCCTTGTGAAGACCAGTTTTTTGTTAAAAGGTCTAAATCTACTTTGTAACTCAGGAATCCTGTTGGAAAATGATCATCCAGAGTGTTATAATAATAAGAAACTCTTCAAAATATTTGACAGTGATGTCATTAGCCCCGCCCCCTCTCTCTGATCAGTCAGAGTCTGTTTTCAGGTTGAGCGTCAGCCCCGCCCCCTCTCTCTGATCAGTCAGAGTCTGTATTCAGGTTGAGCGTCAGCCCCGCCCCCTCTCTCTGATCAGTCAGAGTCTGCATGCAGCTTGAGCATGTACATATGGGCAGGGCAGTAAACATGCACTGCAAGACACAACACCGGCTAATTCACATGAATGGGTTCTGCTCACTCATTCGGAAAGTGTTCCCAAACCGGAGCTGGAATATGACTTTGAAAGCAGTCCTTTTGCACTCACTTCTCCCAACGTTCTGGATGGAATTGCGACGTCTCTGGTGGGAAACGGCCGTTAGTTGACCTGTAGAAAAATCGGGAACACGCAACGAAACGGAGGCGCGTTCGATTAAGCAATATCGAGGTCTCAAATAAAGAGTGTCAGACATATCTTGGCTCAAAATCTGGATCTGAGTGATGAATCATAGTGTTGTGATTTTTCGCTGAACTACCCCTTTAAACCAACCGCCGGGTCAGACTGTAGTCCGAGTCTCAGAGACTCCACCCACAGACGCACACAGGCTGGGGGGGATTTTGCGGTGTGCCTGGATAACCACATCTCTTACTGCATGATTAGAACTAGTTACATGGTACAGACACAGGCGCACACCTGAGCTCCCTGTGCACACCTGTGGGTTGTGTCGTAGCCCTAAATTTGGGCCAATCGCCATGGAAATGGCCAGTCCCTGGAATTCTTAGTTGTCCACCCCCTCCCCAACCCCTCACTCTGGCACACATTTCTCTCTCTCTCTCTTTCTCTCTCTCATGCTCTCTCGAATTCTCTCTCTTGCTCTCACGCTCTCGTGGTTGCTCTCGCGCCGTCTGCCACACACACACACACACTCTCCCTGTTCACTTGTTGTGCGCTGGTATGTTCGGACTTCTTTTCTGTGCACAGCTTTTCTTTGTCAACTTCGTCTTTTAAAAGAAATGCATCCATCTGTCTCGTCACCAAGGTTACCCTGGCGGTGACTGTTGCCGGGATGCCTCAGGTGCAGGAGCGGGTCGTCATGGAGACCGTCAGCACGGTGGTGGAGCGCTTCGAGCACACGGTGACCAGCAGTGACCAAGAGCTTCCACCGCCGGCCCCGCCAAAGAAACGGCACCTCGACACGGACACGGAACTGAGGAACCTGTAAGAACACGCGCACCTATACGGCCATGCTGTTAACCCTTAGAGCGCTTAGAACCCCTAGAACACTTAGAACTGAAGTTACTCTCATTTTGTCATTAATGAATTATCTTGGATTAATTCCAAGGTTAGGATCTGAACATCTTGGGAATTCGAGAGCGTATCGAGAGAGAATATGCATGTGACAGTGAAAGCTTTAAGGTAGAACTGACTTTTAATGGTAGAATGAACGTGACCTATATTCATGTGTGTGTGTGTGTGTGTGTGTGTGTGTGTGTGTGTGTGTGTGTGTTGAGCAGTGTGGACATTGACGTTCCTCAACTCCTGTCCTGGTTGACCACATGGAAGAATTCTGCACAGGCACTGAGCTCTGGAGAGCCATCTGACCTGAAGAAAAAACTTAAGGTAAAAAAATAAGAAGCTACACTGACCCCACCAGTACACCCCACCAGTACACCCCACCAGTACACTCCACCAGTACACTCCACCAGTACACCCCACCAGTACACTCCACCAGTACACCCCACCAGTACACTCCACCAGTACACTCCACCAGTACACCCCACCAGTAACTTACCGATATCTGATCTTTAAAATCTGATCTGTGCAGCACTTCTGCGTGACTAATTAAATAAGCTGAACCCAGACTGGTCAAACTCTCCTAATCATCTAGAGTCAAACTGGTGAAACCACTTGATTGACCACGAGGGAAACTGGTGAAACCATCTGAATGTCCTAGAGTCAAACCGATTGACCTAGAGTCAAACTGGTGAAAGCTTCTGATCAACCTTGTGGGAAACTGGTGAAACCATCTGAAAGGCCTAGAGTCAAACTGGTGAAACCCTGTAAATGGTCTGCTTGGTTCAAGTCTTGATATCATGTTAACTGGAGAACCCCTCTCATTGGCCCCTCTCATTGGCTCTGCTCTGATTGCTCTGAGGGCTTTCTAACGTTTCTTCTGCTCTTTCCAGGTCCTGGACAGGGAGCTCAGAGACAAAGAACCACAAGTGAAAGAAGTGATGGATATAGGAGAAAAGTTGACAGAACTTTTGGAAAAAGGTAAAGAACTGTGGGTCAGTTTTTACTGTCCCTTCAGCAGGACCTGCTGTAGAACCCTTTAATAAACACATGAGACCCATAGATCAGTCGTGTCCTGCTGTATCTCTACAGTATAATAAACAGTCTGCTCTTCCTCCTGTCCTGGGTAGAAGGCCTCTCCTCCGCTCAGTCCCGCTCTGCTGTCAGCTCCGTTCAGACCGAATGGGAGATCTGTCGGAAGCTGCTGAAGGACCTGCAGGAGCGTGCTGTGCTTTTGGAGCAAGTCGCTTCATTTTCATCTGAGCTGCAGATTGTGGATCGTGCTGTGTCCGACGCAGAGACCTGGCTGAGCCGCATGGCTGGGCTGCTGGCCAAAGCAGACCGGCCGGCTCTGCACACGCTCCGAGAGGACAGCCAGGTCAGTGGAACAGGTCACGGGCAGCAGTTGGGTCGTGATGCTCATCAGATTTGTGTCTCTAAAACTGTAGCTGTGCAGGAGAAGTGAAAAACCTTCTCCAAGCCACAAGTCAGTGTGAAGAACGAGTTCCAAGTCATTTTGGAGCATTTCGAGTGGTCCATCCATCGTGAACCTCTGACAGAGAATAAAGATTCAGGTCAAGTGAGAGGAAGAACCGTAATTGTCTCCTTATTTAAGATATAATAATATGGACACAGTCCAGGACCAGTTTGACCTGTGTGGAACCCTGACTGTAATCTAGAACTGCAGAATGGAAGCTCTTTCAGATGGTTATTATACAATAATGAGTGACCTGGTGTCAGGCTTTTTGGACTGTGCTTGCAGAATGATTTTAATTGTGTGTGTGTGTGTGTGTGTGTGTGTGTGTGTGTGTGTGTGTGTGTGTGTGTGTGCGCCAGGCTCAGTTGGCAAGGCTGCTGGCTCTGAATCCTCATCTTGAGGACCTCACTGCCAAGGCAGTGTCTCTAGCCTTGGAGTCCAGTGCCCCCAGCACAGCCACCCTGGCGTCACGTCACAAACAGGTCATTGAGCAGCTGAACACCAGAGAGCAGGACATCGGTGCAGGTAAGTTCTCTTAGATCTTTGAATGATCCAAAATCAATTCCCATAGAGCAGATTTTATTTTGTGATAGAAACGTAATAAACAGACACACATTCCGTAAAATTGCCTTGACTCGTTTTGTAAGGAACAGCATGAATGGCGCTGATTCACTTTTATGCTTATTATTATTGTTATTGTTATTGTTATTGTTATTATTGTTGTTATTGTTATTATTGTGATTATTATTATTATTATTATTATTATTATTATTATTATTATTATTATTGTTATTAATATTTTAAGTGAAAAACGTCTAAATGAATCAATATCAATTCATAACCAAATTGATTCTGGAAATCGCGGGACATCCAGCCCATGTTGTGGTTGGTGTGCTGCAACAGAAAACACCACCAGCGAGCCACCACACCATGTAGGAGACTGGGGTTCGATTCACGATTAGTTCTAGAGGTATAGTGACCAAACCCCAACATCTGCTTAACATCATGACCTTACTTGCAGTTGATGTAACCTTCTAACATCATTAGACGTTGGCATTTTGTTGGTCTACAGATGTGGTAACCAAAACCAACATCTGTATGGTGTTGGAGTTTGAGGTCAAGCGAATGATTTCACATGTCCAACAGACGTTCTCTCGTTCTCCTTGTCCCGCCGTCTCTCCCCTCTTTCCCCTTCTGATGTAAACCCTGTGGAATAATGCAGCGAGTAAATCATTGGTAGAGCTCTTGATGGAGGGGGGGGGTTTAGTCTGAATGAGGGGCACAAAAGGAACGGATGGAGGCAGAGGAGGGGATAAGAAGACCCCGTTTATGGCCTAGATGTCAACATAAATTCTGGTGGCCCCTGGGAATGCTCTTAGGCTTCTGTAGATAAACCCTGTGTGAGTTTGTAAACCACTGGAAATGCTGGAAATCGAGCTTTAAGGGCTGTTTATTGTCACTCACTTGAGCACTAACGTGGGACAGTAAACCTTGTTTAGCTGGTGTTAATGTTCTGAGCAGCTTTGGACGTGTACGGAGGGTCCAGACAGGTGGACTGTGTTCTAGAATGCATTTATTGGGTTTTAAACTGGTGACTGAGGTATTAACAGTAGGTGTGTGACTTTGGATGGGTTTTATACGCTTGTTTACAATCTTGTTATTGTACCTGACTGGTTTAGAATTTTGTATAGAGCTGCTGGGAAACATTGATGAGCTCTGCTCTGATTGGCTTGTTTACAGCACCGGTGGCACGTATTGTAGCCTGATTTTTACAGCACACTGTCACGTGTTAGCGGATAGCGCTGCTGTTAGCGCTGCTGTTTTGTTAGCAATGTGGCACTCCACTAGAGTGTGGAGGTGATGAGCTGCTCTCCGGTGTCAACAACACCGTATTCTCTTTGTCACCGTCATGTTTGAACATTTCAGAAGCTACAACTAGAGCTTTCGCAGGGTTTTGCTGGTCTCAGGAAGAGATGGATGATGTGGTAAAAGTATCGTATTTTTTTTTCTGCCTATCTTCTGCTTACTGTACTGATGCTGCTACTGGAACCTTAATTTCCCTGAAGGAACCCTCCCAAGGGATCAATAAAGTTCTATTCTGTTCTGTATCATGAAACGTATCATGGTGGTTATTTGCATATCGTTCACTCAGTGATTTCTAAATGTGCGGAACTTCGTCCAATCAGGACTAATTACACGCTTTGTGATTAAAACTGCATTATAAAAATAATCACAATACAATAGAATCTTGTCATATTGTCCACCCCTAGTGTTAATATAGTGAGTCAGTGGAACAGTTTGGGGGGCTGGAATTGGCCTGCGTTTGAGGTTCCCGGTTTCTCACGTCCACTTCCATGTCCCGCCCGTCCCCTTTTGAGATTGTGTCTGTGTCTAATGAAGGAACAGTGCATCAAGTCACGTGACTTGATTTATTTCCGTTATGGTGTTCATTTCTATTTCTGTTCGTACATTTTTACACTGATGGTCTTTTTTATAGAAACACATTTCGTGTCTGAACTTTAGACACTGGCGTCCCCGTGTGGCCAAACGTTGCCATTACATTCACTGCTTTGTGTTCTGAGCTGAAATATTGAATTTGACAGAAGCCTGAATGAATGTTTTCATTTCCGTCTCTTTCTGTCTCTCAGCTGAGAACAGGCTGCGGCAGGACGAGGAGCAGAGTGCGGTTCGGGCAGAGCTGGAGGCCAGACTCGCAGATCTCACAGTCGGGGTCACCGACACCCCCACCACCGAGGAGGCCGTGGAGAAAGCTCAGGTGTGTGTCCGTGTGTGACGGCAGTTTGCCTGAAGGTGCTGAAGGCCGTTGGTCTTAGATGTTTGATGAGGCTCGAGTGGGGTTTTCTGTTCTTCTGTAAATAAAAGGAAACATCGGAATTTTCATTGAGCGTCTGTTACTAATCGGAAGGGAGCAGATGTGAGAAGAAGGAAGGAAGTTGTGAGGAAAGACAATAAAGTAGAGGAAGTTCAGCCTGACTCACTTTCTCTTGCACATGTTCTCTGTCTCTCTCGCTCTCTTTTGATTTTCCCTCGCTCACACTTGCTCTCACGCTCAGCGCTCTCTCTCTCTTCTCTTTAGCTCTCTCTCTCTCTCTCTCTCTCTCTCTCTCTCTCTCTCTCTCTCTCTCTCTCTCGCTGATGTCCACACATGTCCACACAACTTCCCCATGTGTCCAAAATTTTGTCGACAACCAACTCTTCAACTACTTTAAGCTGCACCCATTGCTGACACAGATGTGCAAATGCACACACAGCTTGTCAAGTCGATGCAGAGAGGAAATGCCAATAGAATAGGACTCTCTGGAGCAGACAAGCATGAACCTGTTGGCACCATGTCTAAGGTCAGGTGTGGGCTGGAAGGGTATAAACCCTGAGCTTTGGAGCCGTGGATGTGTGTTCTCAGGATGTACTTTTGGGATGAGCTGGGGAATTGGGAATGCTGAATGCAATCAGATCCTCACAGCAATGCTCCAGGATCGAGTAGAAAGTCTTCCGTGGTCAGTAGAGACGGTTACTCCAACAAAAACTGTTTAATACTTTCAGAAGAGATTTCAGTAGTTTTCTTTGTCTCTGTGTTAATTGTTCTACGGGTGGGTCGGTGTGTGTTTGGCAGCACCAGGCGTGATGTGGCACACACTCGGCTCACTGACCACTGACCGGACGCTTTCTCAATCACACTGTTTTGTTTTTGTCGTCCTCTGCGTAACACTTTGGCCCAGGTTAATATTTTCTACCCGCGCAGTTTGGAGTATTGCTCCTGTTCCCTCTGTCTGGCTTCATGTGTCTGTCTGCCATCTGCTGGTCTGGCTGCGGTACTGCACTCTGAGTCACTATCCTGACCAGTGGACTTATGTTACATGTGTCCCTCCCATGTCCTGTAGGTTCTTTGTGCCGAGATGGAGCGGCAGCAGCAGCAGGCAGTATCCGACCCAGCTGAAATCCAGTGCTGGGCCCAGCTCTCAGTCTCTGCAGCTGACCAGCTTGGCATGCTGCAGTGCATTCTGGGTAGCATGAAGGATACACAGGTAAACATCATGTATTATATGCCATGAACGTCATCTGATGAAGCCCAAAATGCAGCTTTTGTTCCATTATTATTAGTATTCACAGAAGTGGTGTCTCTCAGTGCGGCGTCGGGTTCTACACAACATGCCAGATGTCTCTGCGTGGAGTTGTAGAGGTTCCTAATAGTTTCCTGTGATGATCCATCCCATGCAGCTTGAATGTTCTCACTCAGTTCTGCAGATGGTGTGGTAGGGGTGGAGTGTTGATAGAGCGTCCAATAGCATCCCACACATTTTCAATCAGGGACAGGTCTGGAGATGAGACCGACCACGGCGTAGTATCAGTGTCTTCAAGGCGAGATCTTGAGACGGCAGCAGTGTGTGGACGAGTGTCCACTGGTTGCAGAACCTCAATAATGTAATGCGTGAAAACAAACCAATGATCTTGGTGCTGACCACAGTGTCTCCACGCACACATTCGTTGGTCATCTCCACCAAGACAAAAGTGGGACTCCTCAGTGAAGATACCTACAAGAATGAAATCCACGTTCATCGAAAAGACTGTTGTTATTATCTTCTCACTGCTTGCAGGTTAAGAGTCAGGAGGTGACCCGATGGCTGGACGCTGTAGAGGAGCTTCTGTCCAGGGACTCTGGCTCCGGCAGCCATGGCAACAAACTACAGGAAGAACTTGGCCAGTACAAGGTCAGTGGTCAGACCTAAAGCTCTGGTCTGACCTACACTCCTCAATCTGAGCACCTTAGAAGAAGCTTGAAGAAGCATATATGCTTCAAATGAATGCATTCAGCTACTTGAATTTGCCCCCATTGCTGACACAGAGGTGCAAATGCACACTCAGCTCATCTCGACCCTGTAGAGAAGTACTGCCAAAAGAATAGGACTCATAAACATTAACCTGTTGGCCCATTCCTAATGCCAGGTGTGTGCTTGTGGGGTTTAAAACTGTGGAACTGTGTTCTCTGGAATGATGGAGCTCCATCTAATACTTTTGGGATGAGTTCCATTTCTTTGCTAATGCTCTTGTGGCTGAATGCAATCATTCTGCAAGCATGTCTGACCAAGAACACAGTGTGGGGATCATTTTGACATGCATTTCTTTGTTAAAAGTGTCTCATTTGAACGTAGACGTGATGTTCTCTTCTCTCCAACCCTGTAGGAATGTGTGGGAGAGATGGAGGCCGTGGAGTCTTCGTTGAAACAAATGGGAGAGAACGTGGCAGCAGTACAGCAGAGTCCAGTAACGGGACTGGCCACCTGGGGGCAGCAGGAGCTAGTGGAGAGGCAGAAACATTGGGAGACACTCAGCAAACAGGTGAGGAAGAGAATGGCCTGTCAGTGTACTTTCGTTTCTGTCCATCCATCACTTACTGCTGAGTGGACACTACTGTGGTCAGGCTTGCGCACTGAAGGAGATGTTGCTTAGAAGGTCAGGAAAGAGAATGACGAGGATGCGTTGGGAAAGATACGGACTGTCACCTGACCGTCTTTTGTTTTGAACTTGGTTGAGCAGTTGCTGAGGCAGCAGGAGCTCGTGAGTGAAAGTCAGGAGAGGGCGCTGAACCTGAAGAAGGACCTGGTGGAGATGCGGGAGTGGCTGACGCAGGTGGACGAGGAGTTCCTCATGAGAGACTTTGAGTACAAGAGCCCGGAGGAACTGGAGGAGGCTCTGCAAGAGATGAAGGTAACACTGTGGTAGACATGTGACTTTCCAGCCAGTGCACAGCAGTACACTGGGTCGCGGACCTCAGTTCAACCCACTTTGGAACCAGGGGCTGAGAACACACCACCACAGCGCCCATGGAGGAGTTGGGGGTTAGATGGCTTCAAGGGCACCTCTCTCTTAAGGAGAATGCGCTGTTCCTTCACGCCACCCCACCCCCACATCCTGCCCGGCCAGGGCATTGAACCAGTGACCTACACGAGCCCACTTCTTAAGCCATTTATTAAGTCATGGCTGTACTAATGCTTATTAATGACCATTACTTGCCACAGCTGACCAAAAGTGTGTGTGTGTGTGTGTGTGTGTGTGTGTGTGTGTGTGTGTGTGTGTGTGTGTGTGTGTGTTTTAGAGGGCTAAAGAGGATGTGCTACAGAAGGAGGTGCGAGTGAAGATTCTGAAGGACAGTATTAATGTGTTGATGAGTAAAGCGCCCCCTGGTGGTGAGGACCTGAGCAGTGAGTTGACTGAGGTGCTGAAGAACTACAACAAGCTGTGTGATCGCTTTAAGAGCAAGTGTCACACACTGGAGGTACGATACTTGATACCACCATGCTTTCACGATACCATCATATACACGATATGTCCAAAAGTTTGAGGACACCCCTACTAATGAACACATTCAGCTACTTTAAGTTGCTGACACAGATGTGTAAATACACACACAGCTTGTCTAGTCCCTGTGTGGGCTAGAGCCCATATAAAGCCCCCCCAGCATTGTGCTGTGAAGCAGTGGAAATGTGCTCATCCAGGACTTTTGGGATTAGATGGGGTGGTGATCACCCAAGATCCTTACATCACTTATGCTCACGACGCCGAATGCAATCAGTTCCTCACAGCAAGGTCCCAGAATTTAGTAGAAAGTCTTCCTTGGGACTTAGGAACAGTTACACCAACAAAAGCAGGATAAACACTCTTTCATAGCATTGATTTCATGGGAAACACAGAATGTTCAGGTGTCCCAATACTTTTGTCAGCTTTAATAGTGACCTTCTCCAAAATTGCAAGGTTGTCCTTCCGCAGCCAAGTCCGATTCTGTAGTTTACAGCAGATGATCTGTTCTACAGGAGGTGTGGTCATGCTGGATTGAGCTGCTGCAGTATCTAGACTTGGAGTCTGGCTGGTTGAACAGCCTGGAGGAGAACTTGCAGGCTACTCAGAACCTGCCGGAGAACACTGAAGCTGTCAACCAGGCACTGGAGGTACACTGCATTCATCAACTCTTACTTTTCAGATCACAATGGTTTAACTGCTTGAGCTACAGCACTGGTTCCCAGCACTGGTCCTGGAGAACCTCAAGACACATTTTAGTGTCTTGTCTGCTCCCAGTACACCTGATCCAGCTTATCTGCTATCAGCTACCATAAACCGTGTGGGACACAGGGTTCTCCAGGACCAGGGTTGGGAACCAACAAACTACAAACTAATTTATATTTATAACTCAAACTCTGTCTCTCTCTCTCTCACACACACACACACACACACATACACACACAGTCTCTGGAGTCTGTTCTGCGTCACCCAGGGGACAATAGGACTCAGATAAGAGAACTCGGACAGACCTTGATTGACGGCGGGATTCTGGACGAGCTCATCGGTGAAAAACTGGAAAACTTCAACTCTCGCTATGATGAGCTCAACCAAAGGGTGTGTATTTGTGAGGGTTCTAAGTTGATCACGTTCCACTGATATGATGACCAGTAGACACTGGAGCGTTACAGGGGACGAGCATTAAGGAATAGTGGTCTTGTCTAGAGGTAGTCTCCGGTACTGTGTGTGTAAATCCACTTGTTTGTGTTGTGTGTAGTTTAACAGTTAAACTGGATTTGAATCCAGTATGAATCTACTGATTTGAATCCGGTATAAATCAGTTTTGTACAAACCGTAGTAATTGGGTTGTGTGTGTGTGTGTGTGTGTGTGTGTGTGTGTGTGTGTGTGTGTGTGTGTGTGTGTGTGTGTGTGTGTGTGTGTAGGCAGTAGCACGCCAGATGGCTCTGGAGCAGCAGCTGGGTGCTCTGAGGGAGAATGAGACTGCGTTACACACCCTGCAGGAATCCCTCACTCAGCTCGACCAAACACTGACCTCCTACCTTACTGACCGCATCGATGCCTTTCAGCTACCAGAGGAAGCTCAGGTACACAAATCCCCCGTCTCCTATGATATGACCACTCAACTGCCCTACACTTGACCCCAGTACGTTTGACATTTGACCAGTTGCCCTTGTTTTCTAGGCCATCCAGGCCGAGATTTCGGCCCACGAGGCATCTCTAGAGGATCTGCGGAGGAGAAACGTGGCCAACGTTCCTGCTCCAGCTCCGGAAGGCAAACCAGCACGCGGTGGCACCATGCTGGACCAGTTGCAGGTCAGACACTTTACCTAGACCGTGCTGAACCAAACTGGGCCTGAGTTGTGGAGATGCTCGCAGTAATGCTCCGATTTATTTTTGTAACCGATATAATCTAACATTTAGACCTTTTTGAGGTCATTTTGTCCACATAACTGGTGTCCAACCATGGCCCTCGTCCAAACCCAGTATTGCGGCTTTTGCGTCCAGGCTGCAGACCTGCTCCAACATCGCTACCGCATCGTTACTACACCGACTACCGCCCCGACTACGGATTCTCATCCAGAATCCGTAGCGTGCTCTGGGCCTGTCTAGCTTTGCTGTATTACCTTTCAGTATGTACATTTGCATAGCTATCAGTGTCACCCCCACCCCACACAACCCCACCCCACCCCACCCCACCCCCACCCCCTTAAGGCCCATTACAGAGCCCTGACATCCAGCATAATTAGTCTGGGGTTATTAGAATTCCTTGTCAGTGTGGTGTGAGCTCTAATCTGATGAAAGCTAGAGGCAGTTTTTTCATCTGTGCTGATTCGACACGAAGAGCCAGCCGTGACACGTCGCTGGCACCTTCTCAGCGGTTCCTCGTGACTCATGAGTCTGCAGTCCCCGTTACACAGTCAAATAGAATAGCTTTGGTGAGGCTGGGGGGCGGGGCTTGTTTATGTTTGATGAGCAAAGTTTGCTTCTATAGTTCTACACTCGAGTAAGGACTAATGAAGGCTGATATAAGATGCAAGCTTATGATCATTAATCACCCTTACGCCCGGCAACGGTCATTTGTCCTTCGCTTCGCCCTTCTCGTCCTGCAGAGGAAACTGAGGATCTGCACCAAGGTTAGCTCTTCCAGAAGCGGTAGCTTTGAGCAGCGGATGCTGGACTGCAAGTTCTGGAGAACGCCGGGCCGAGCTGCACGTGCTGGACCTCACCGACCACGCTAACCGAGAGATCCAGGCGCACCTTGCCGGCTGCATGGTGAGTTTCTGCTCTCAAGAAAGAGGTCCACATTAGAATATTTCAAGAGTTTAAGTGGTTCCCACTTCCAGGTTCTAAGTGCTTGCTGTGGGGTTGCTGAGTGGTTGCTGTGGACCTGGGTGTTTCTCAGTGGTGGCACCATCACAGTGTTTAATACTTTGCCTCCGTTTTGTGTGAATGTAGAAGCTGTACAAGATGCTGAGTGAAGTGAAGCTGGAGGTGGAGACTGTGATTAAAACAGGCCGACAGATTGTACCAAAGGCAGGCGGAGAACCCAGAGCATGGGCCAGACAGCTCACTGCCATAGAATTGCTCTACTACAGACTGAGACACAGGTACACACACACACACACACATATACACACACACACACACACACACACACACTTTTAAAATGCCACCAGATCTGTAGCCGTGTTAGGGGCTCCCCCCCATCACATAAGATGCTTCCAGCACTAGTATTGTGAAGACGAGCACATACTTCATAGCTGTGCTGATACATGTGACACCGTTCTCCACACTTCTTTGTTGTATCATTGCATCGTTACTGGGCTAACAGACGCCTGTGCCGGCCAGCATTGCACTGGCACTGCGATGATTGGCCCAGAGAGAGCATGGCCAATTTGGCTGTCTCAGACTCTGGCTGCTGATGGCAAGCAGCATGACCGGATTCAAACCTACAATCTTGGATCCTGCGACCCTTGTTTGTCCCCAGACAAACTCAAATACAATCTGATTTCTGATTGACATTGTCTGTCACCGGTGTTTTCTGTGGTTTTAGGTGACGGAGGGTAAACAGGAGTTGGAGAAAGGCTCTATCTCTGTCTCAGAAACTGCAGAAGCCTCACCCTGCAGGGCTGAGATAGACTCCTGGCATAGCTGGAGCAGAAGGTCAACTGCGGGAGACATGCCCTGCCGATATAGATGGAGGAATCATGCAGACGAATGTGAGTGTATACTGCTTTTAATGTGACAGCAGCGTTCTAGATCATAGTACACTTTAATGTCAACTGATCAAAGTTCTGTTCTGGAAGCTGTGTGGGTGAATTGTGGGTGGGGGTCTTCTGTAGGGCCTGCTGAAGGAGAGTGACTGTAAAAAGGCAGACCTGTCTAAAGTGATGGAGAACAGCGCCGCCCTGCAGGCTCTGGTGGAAGGCAGCGAGTCTGGCGGAAGACCAACTCTTACGTCCTGAGCAGGGATGGGGCAGTCACCGGACAGCCTGGCCAGAGACTGGCTCAGTGCTGTTCTGGTGGAGATTGTTTGTGTGGGTTCTATTTATCAATGAGTACTGATGGGTGCTGTGATCTTCATCCAGTATGAATCTGCAACCCTGTTTCTGTGTGTCTTGCAGAATCATCAGAGCGAGGTAGAATGTTGGTGAACCCTGGCTCCACATCAGCACATGGGTCTACCAGACTGAGAGATTAGGTCTGGAGCGAGACTGAAGCTCCCTGCAGCTGAGAGAAGACTGTGGTGAAGGTTGAACACACACACACACACACACACACACACACACACACACACACCGTCATTATCTTTCCACCGGTCTACTGTTTAATTCATCGTCTCTCTCTCTCTCTCTCTCTCTCTCTCTCTCTCTCTTTATTCACGTATTTCCATTATGTTTGTTTATCTCTCCTTCTGTGTCCAGGCTTTGCTGAGTGAGTTAGGCGATGAGTGTGAGGTGGGCGGTCTTGCCTCGTGATCAGGCGGTCCTCTTGTAATATGGGGTCCCTTCTGCAGGCTAGTGGAGCCCAAACTGGCTGACCTCAATCGCCTTCCACAAGGTGGCTGGCCACATCAAAACTCCGCCCAGGTGCACCATCTCCTGGCCGTTGCCGGGTTCAAGTTGGACTTCATGGTCTTCATAGTTGGGATAAATTGAGATAGTAATGTTCTGAATGTGAGATCTTTCGTGGGTTCTAACAGGTCAGTGGGTCTGGGCCTGGTGAGGTGGAGGTGTGGCAACAGGAGTGGGTGGTCACAATGGCATCAGCCCAGGTTTCTCCTCTGAGCTGCGGGAGTTTTGAGCAGGAAACTGGAGTGCAGCTCTCGGTGAGCTGGAGAAGCAGGACCAGCATATGCATCTGATTAATTAATACAGGTATACCCACACACACACACACACACACACACACACACACACACACACACACACACACCATCCATCCAAGGTATGAAGACATACTCTGTGTGTATGATTGTAGCCTTCAGATGAAAGGCTCAAGTGGAGAGATGCTGAGGGAGAGGGAGGAGGTGCTGCTCTTGGATTCAAGAAGAGAACCAAGAGAATCATACAAGACTGCAGCTGTTTAGACCCTTTAGGGCCTCCATCCTCATAACCATTGATGTGGTACCCGTTCTAAGGAGGAACCAGAATCTGGTGACCTTCGAAGATGCAGCAACAACAAGTTAACTCGTACTCAAACATTATATGTCCAAAAGTTTATGGACACCCCTTCTAATGAATGCTTTCAGCTACTTTAGCTACTTTTAATTGCTAGCACAGATATTGCAAATGCACACACAGCTTGTCTAGACCCAACCCTGTTGAGAAGTACTACCCAATAGAATGCGACTCTGTGGAACAGATAATGAACCTATTGGAACCATGTCTAATGCCATAAAGCTCCCCAGCACTGGTACTCTGGAATCGTCTTAATGCTGAATGCAATCAAATCCTCACAGCAATGCTCCACGACTAGTAGTCTTTCCTGGAGAAATAGGGACAGTTGCTCCAATAAGCAAGATAGATTCTTTAAAAAAAACCCTAATTTCAGACGAAACTATGAAGGCGCAGGTGTCCCGATACTTTTGTCCATACAGTGTAATTTTTTTTATAGGCTGTGTCCCAAACCACACCCAAGCACCTCAGTGCTTAAAAAATCTTCCTTATTAAATTGTCCCATTAGTGTCCGACCTGCACTTTGATTGCCTTCTTTTCATTCTTTTTGTTTTTTTTTTAAGTGTGTATGTCACGTTGGGACACAGCCACTGTTCAGTGTGAGGTTTGGAACACCGTCCAAACGAAGACTATATATGACAGGATGAGAGACCCGGTGCTTGTTAAAGAATGCTGACAATTTTCAGCTCTTCGTCGAAAGCGAGAGGTCAGCAAAGGCTTTGTAACCCGCTCTGGATGAACCTCTCTCCGGCCGCTCCGAAAACAGGACCTCTCACGGAACAGCTCTGGGAAAAAAGTGAAAGTGCTGATCAGTGGAGTGGGGAGGTCAGAAGCCAGCCAGTGCCAGGGCTTGATGTACGGGAATGGCCCTCATCCCTCTTTCCCTCTTTAGGAGATCCACATCCTCAGAACCGTCAGTTTGAAGTGGAAACTCACCATCCTCCTCCCTCTCAACTTCTCCCTCCCCTCAGGAAGATGGGAACGCTTCTCACTCCATCTCGTGCCTGCTGGAATGGTTCAACAGGGGTCCTGGCCATGGCCGGAAACCTTGAGCTATACTCAACTCCTCGGAGCTCAGCTGCGGACTGTATGAAGACTTCTCCAGCCAGAGGACACACTGAGGGTACGTGAGGGTTCTTGGTCTGTCAGTAGCCTCGTCATGCATGCTAGTGGAGCCTACATTAGCCATGTTTCAGTTCCATTATTTGAGGATCTGTTCCATTCTGCTCTAGAGAAGTACTGCCAATAGAATAGGACTCTCTGGAGCAGATAAACAAGCATGAAACCATTGGCACCATGTCTAATGCCAGATGTTGGTTAGAGGGTTATAAAGCCCCCCAGCACTGGGCTGTGGAGCAGCAGCCTTCCATGGACAGTAGAGACAGTTGCTCCTACGAAAGAAGTCTCTGAAATAGCCCTGGTTTCAGGAGGACAGTGAGCGAGCAGGTGTCGACTCTTTGCGTTTTGAACTTTTTACAGCAGAGAAAAGCGAATGAATGTGTGTTCAGATATTTATATGATGCAATATCCATGCATTTAGTCGGTGACCCCCCACCATAGTGCCTACGTCAGGGTGGGCGGGGCTCAGGGGCAGGTTGAAGGTTTGCTCCTCAAGCACACTTCCTGCTAGTGCTCCAGAGATGGGTCAGGTTTGAACTTTTGTTTTTGAGGCATTAAAATCACCAGACTGTGGGGAATCAAGTACCTCCCAGGACTAGACGTTCCCACCCTGACCTAAAGCCACCACGAAAGAAAGTTAAAGAGCAACAGCAGCTGCCTTTGAGGACTGCTTTCTGGAGTGACTGGGAGTGACTGGGAGTGACTGGGAGTGACTGGGAGTGACTGGGAGTGACTGGGAGTGACTGGGAACAACATTGCATTGTAGTGGTGTTGTCTTATCAGATGGAGCCACAGTGAGGGAATACATCTAGGGTTCTTAGACTGTGGTTGGACAGTTGAAGCCCTTCTGACATGTCTCAGGGGCCCTGTAGTCAGCATTTTGGTCAGAAGAGCAGCTAGAAGTGGAGAGCAGTGAAGTGAATCATTGGAACATCTGTTAGATTTACTGGTGAATTAACCGAGTAAAAAACTGAATTAATGGAAAGGAATTAATGGAGAAATAAAATGTTGCATGAAGACCAATAAACTGTGGCTTTGATGCTGGGTGTTTTAAGATCTCATTTGGATGGAATGATGGGTTCTAGGTAGAGGTTTCCTCCCAGAGGATCAATAGACTCTCTCTCTCTCTCTCTCTCTCTCTCTCTCTCTCTCTCTCTCTCTCTCTCTCTCTCCTCTGACTGTGTCTCTCTCTCTCTCTCTCTCTCTTTCTCTCTCTGTGTCTCTCTCTCTTTTTCCTGACTGTGTCTCTCTCTCTCTCTCTCTCTCTCTGGCTGTGTCTCTCTCAGCTATGTCTCTCTCTGCTCTCTCTTTTCTCTCTCTCTCTGCTCTCTCACTCTCTCTCTGTCTCTCTCTCTCTCTCTCTCTCTCTCTCTCAGAATATAAAGTTTGGGAAGCGTCTGGGTAAAGCCCAGGTGACTCTCTTAAATGAACGTCAGCCTGATGTGATCCAGGATGCTTTAAGACAGAGTTGTACAGATCGGTGGCAGCCCTAGCTCAGCTCAACATAGTGGGACAGAGTCAACACTTGCTGTCAGCAGCGTGCACACACACACACACACACACACACACACACACACACACACACACACACACACACACACACACACACACACCAGTCACACCAAACATTAGATCACCTCCCTGCTGCTGAAGTGCTTAAACACTGTGTCCACTCTATTAGACACTCTTACCTAGTGTCTCCACCTTGTGGATGTAAAGGTTTGTCATCCTTTAGTCCTTCATCAGTGCCCACAGGATGCTGACCCCACACACACACACACACACACACACACACACACACACACACCCTCTTTAACACAGCTGCTAACGTCATGGTGCCACCTTCAGGCACCATGCCTGAAGGCGGAAGAGGCGGAAGAGGGGGGTGGAAAGAGGGGGACCTGCTA
Source organism: Acestrorhynchus altus (assembly GCA_034509495.1). Taxonomy (NCBI): domain Eukaryota; kingdom Metazoa; phylum Chordata; class Actinopteri; order Characiformes; family Acestrorhynchidae; genus Acestrorhynchus; species Acestrorhynchus altus. Next base: position 2,600,080 of record CM067518.1, on the reverse strand, counting down.
CTACTAATGCATGGTACTAATGTAATGGTAAATATAACAGTTTCTGTGTGTGTGTGTGTGTGTGTGTGTGTGTGTGTGTGTGTGTGTGTGTAGGTCTTTCGACCGTGCAGTTGAAGAGTGGAGGCAGTTTCACTGTGATATGAACGACCTTTCTCAGTGGCTCAGTGATACAGAGCAGGTTCTAGCCGATGGAACCGGACCTGATGGAGAACTGGACCTGGAACGGGCCCGTGCTCAGCAAGAGGTCAGTAAATGTTAAAGGGCTAGATCAATAATCTGTGTCTGACAACCGTCCACCCGCCTATACCTCCACCCACACACCCATCCGTCCATCTGTCCGTCCATCCATCCATCCCACCCTGCACATGCATTGCTTTCCCTGCTCCCGGTGACTTTATGAAGCCCTTTCCGAGTTCAGGAGGAGAGCTAAAGCAGGGCAGGGTGCCTCCAGGACAGGGTTGAGAAACACTGTGTCAGAAGTCCGATAATTGCGATTGAGCTCTATTTGATTTAAATGATAAATTGATTAAAGTATCCCTTTCTTCTTTGCCGTGAACTACACTTCCCGTTTTTTTTCCCGAAATGAGATGGAAAACACTGCGGAATTTAAAAACCCTTTTCCTTTATTATCAGAGACGTTAACGTTGTTTGGTCACCAAGCCGGAAGCAATTCCTGATGAAAAGACAGCAGCAGGAGACATCTTGGGCTTTTTTTAGGTCAAATCCGGAGTTCACGGGAATGCCAGGGCGAAAAACGTGCACTCCCCGGTTTGTTGTTTTCCTAATTATCTCCTGACCACGAGAGGAGAAACAAAGAGGGCGTAATTAATGACGAAGGCAGAGAAGCTGCTGTGTCTTTCAAACATCCCAGTCGAATGAAAAGGAGATCTGCAAAGATATGTGTTAAATGGCTTCGTTTGGTTTGTTTGATCTGAGGGAAACGAGGGGTTTTGAAGATACAGAGTGAAACCCCCCCTTTAATGAGCTCTCGGTCAAACAGCAGCTCTCAGTGCCGTTAATAAGCCCAATTCGTTTTATGTTGGAGTGTGTGAGGGTCTTTAATTGGCTTTTGATGGGTGTGCTATGGTGGTGGGCACTTTGAACTAAATCCACTCTAAGACTCCAGAGCTCCACGAGCTTCCAGGAGCCGGAATACACTGGAAACACATGGTCCTGCCCGCGCGGATGGGGGCGAATACACACAGACAAATGCAAATGCAGGGTAATAGAAACCTTATTACGCAGACCTGTCTGGCTTGGCTGCCCGCAGTTATTTTGTAAGTGACCCACTTTGGTCATTATCTTCAAAGCGAGGCATCTAAAATCCAATCTAGCCGCTCAAATTATATTCTAATTACACCAGTAGACCGCAAATGGAATACGCGTCGGAAACCGGAGCGTCACATTTAGGCAGATGTCTTCTTTCTCCCACTTCAGGCTTGTTGTGACGGGTCATCTTCGTGGGCCGGTCCGTTTCTCTGCACAGTGGGGTTCTAAAATTCACCGTCCCATCATTTGAGTTCTAATAAGATCTAGAAAGGTTTATTGTGTTGCACCTTCGCTCTGCCTGTGTTTTTTACGTTGTTTGGGTTTTATGGCAGGAACTGGAAGAAGGCCTCGCCACTCACCAGTCTGTACTGGCCATACTCGCCCGGTCAGGGGAGCACATCATCACACAGCTCTCATCCCCAGATGGCCCTCTGCTCCAAAACAAGCTGGACAGCCTCTCGCAGCGCTGGAGAGTCATACACACTCAACTCGCTGACCGCCGGCGCAGGTAATCGCCCGCAAAGATCTGGAGGCGTTGTTCCCAACAGACACTCCCAGTACAGACAGGCCCAGTTCAAGGTGGGAGCAGCCGTGGCCTGGTGGTTAGGGAACCAGCCTTGTGAGTGGAAGGTTACTGGTTTGAGTCCCTGAACTGGCAGGACATGACTGAAGTGCCAGCTGCTCCCCGGGTGCTGCAGATAGGGCTGCCCACGTGTGCTCACTGCCCCCTGGTGTGTGAAGTCACTAGTGTGTATGTGTGCATCACTGTGTGAGGATGGGTTAAATGTGGTGCACAACACAGTGGGTTAAAAAACATATAACGTTTGCTAGAGAACATCTAGACAAAGAGCAGGACTTTTGGAACAACGCATAAGAAGCCCATACCAACTGTGAAGCGTGGGGGTGGACGTGTCACGGTTTGGGGGTCTGGAGATCTCTCCATTATTGAAAGCCTTTCTATGAATTTCATTTTAAAAGACATGTTTAAATGCAAACTTAAACAGATTCCATCACAGAAGATGTGAAGTTGTGAAGCTTCCCGTGTTTGTGTTCAGGTTGATGGCCGGGGACCCTGCTGTATTAGAAGTGGTGCAGCGTAGTGCAGACTTGGCTCACTGGTTGGAGCAGACCGAGGTTGCGGTGGCCACTCTGCCTGTCTCCGCCACTGACAAGAACCTCCAAGAACTGAAGGTGAGTTCAACCCTGTCCAGATCCTCCAACACCAAGTGCAGTTACAGCAGGCGTGTTTGGGTTGAAGTTAAGGCTGATGAAGGCCAGAACCGGGAGTTACACAGGGAGTTCTGGCCTGTGACCGACCCCGGTGGAGTGGACGACAGGTTACTGCCTACACCACTTGGTCTATTAATGCAGAGAATCCAAGAACCACACTTTGTGGACTGTCACATGGCTTTCTAAGCTTCATAACTCAGGATCAGAATAACCTACAGACATGATGCATCACATCAGAAGAAAGTACAATCAGTGAGTAATCAAACCCTGAAAGGTTAAAACACTGTCTGTTCTTTAATGCCTCTTCTGTTGCCCTCCAGTTTCTCCTTGGGGGTCCCAAAGTGCTCCACGTTGACTTTTCCAATTACACTTCTCAGTACCTGCCCACCCACTCCTCCGCTCTCCTCCTCTCTCAGGCCTTGGCACAGGAGATGGATCTACAGAACGAGAGCCTGACGTGGCTGAACAGGAACGGGGCTCAGATTCTAGCGAACTCCAACTTGAGCTCTCACGACCGAGACGTTCACACCTCCAAACTACGCCAGACCAACATCAACTGGAGCAAGGTCAGCTTTATTCCCGCAGGACTGTGCCTGAGCTCAAAGGTCACCTCCTCGAACGGCCCGTTACTCCACCCCTTCTCCTCGAATGCCCCATTATTCCACCCCTTCTCCTCAACGCCCCCTTACTCCACCCCTTCTCCTCAAACGCCCCGTTACTCCACCCCACCCATCTCCTTAACTTTGTTCTGTTGTTCTCTAGGTTACTCGTGAGCTGTTGGATAAGGTTGGTGAAGTGGAGTCCAGGCTGCAGTCTGACGGTCAGTTCCAGGAGAGGATGACCCGTCTGGGTGACTGGTTATTCCTCACGCATCAGACTCTGAGTGGACGAGGTTCTAACGCTGCTCTCTCAGCTCCTGAAGCCCAGGTGAGCTGGATCACACACAGCGAGCGATAGGAGGAGCAGAGAGGTTGGGGCTTGACTCGGACTTGACTCGGACACTTGATTAAAGACCTATTGAGCTGCAGTCTAGCACAATAAACATGATGAATTGGGGTGCTTCAGTTATGTCCCCGAGGGTCAGTGTCCAGTGCAGTTTGGTGGTTTTGTGTGCTGTACTGGACACCGTCCCATCGGCCATTGATGGCAGTGGCATCCTCTTGCAGCTGGCAGCTGTGTGAGGTTCGATTAAGGTGGAGTTAATGGTGCAGAAAATGCAGTTTTTAAAAGAAACCAACTCGGTCTTCTGGATTTTACGAGACTCTTTAGACAAACACTCAACAGGCTGATTGGCTTGGTTACAGCATGTTGCCTAGACATCAAATATCTGCATTATACTGTATGGACAAAAGTATTGGGACACCAGTCAGTGTTTGTTCTGAAATCGAGTTGTGGTCACTGCTTCTACCATCCAGAGGAGACTCCAAAGTTCAGTGGCGGGGGCTTTATTACCCCATATCCCACACCCGGCATGAGGCCAATAGGTTCTGGTTTTTCTGTTCCAGAGAGTCCCGTTCTATTGGCGGTACTTCTCGACAGGTACCAAACAAGCTGTGTGTGCATTTGCACATCTGTGTCAGCAATGGGCGCAGTTTAAAGTACAAACTTCAGGACGTGTCACGGATATAGAGGTTAGACTTGAAGTACATGAAGTTGGCAGAGACTTACTCATCCTGGGAGGATGCCTTTGCCCCAACCCCCTGAAGGCTTATGATGGAGAGTTTGAGCTGTTTGACTCTTTGTGCAGGCTCTGGAGACGTCCATGAGGGAGCAGAAGAGAGAGCTGGAGGAGCTGCTCGCACATTCCATTGAGCTTCAGAGGAGACAGCTGCTTCTGCCTCAGGAAAAGGTTGGAGTCAGACAACAGGCCTCCATCATACACTAGTGCTGCCTGAGGCAAGCACACCATATCAGATGGAGTGTGAGATGGAGTTCCTGCCATTGAAGGCCGTGGAGTGCTGAGTGCTCAGATGGCATTTGATGAAGTTCTAGAATAGAGTTATATAATGTATTTATTTAATTAAATTTATAGATCTAATATTATAGATTAACGATTTTATCTTTTTAATTGTGCGTGTGTGTGTGTGTGTGTGTGTGTGTGTGTGTGTGTGTGTGTGTGTGTGTGTGTGTGTGTGTGTGTGTGTGTGTGTGTAGAGTAAAATAGAGCAGTTGGCAGCAGACTGGAAGGCTCTGGATATCAGACTGAAAGAGACGGCACAAGTTCCTCTGTCGCCATGGACACACCAGGTCACCCAGCAGCATCTTGTTGCGACAGGATCACCAGGTTAGAAGTGGATTATCGAAATACACACACACACACACACACACACACACACACACACACACACACACACACACTCAGTCTCACCAAAATAATATCCCATACTTAGTACAGTGGGTCACCGCTGGACTGAGAACAGACCACCAACCAGTAATATCCAGCCAACTGTGCCATCTTTGGCTCTACATCTACAAGGTGGAGCAACTGGGTGGGACTGTCTAATAGAGGGGACACAGTGTTTAAACACTCCAGCAGCACCGCCGTCTCTGAGGTGGTTCGATAAAATTCAAATTTCAGATATTAAAGTAAAATATTAGGACATTACAGTAAAATATCGTCTTATTGCCCACCCCTATTGGGGCACCTAACGTCACCCACAGGGGCTTTTATGCCACCCGTTCTAAACCCATAGGCATTAGGTGGGGAGTTGCCCCCCTTTGACTCTCACGGCTCTAACAGCAGGTTTGAGACTCTGCAGTTATTGATCAGCAGAGCGTTGGAGTGTTGCTCAGCACTCGGCAACCCCACTCTGTAATTTTACGTGGTCCGACACTTCGTGGTCCGTGTTGCTGTGGTCCCTCAACTCTTCCACTCTGCAGTGATTTATTGAGATAGTGGTGTCCTATCACCGCACCAACCTGCACGACTGTATGTTGTCTCTCTATTTTTTACATGTCCATCAGTGCTGTCAGAGGTCCAGCGTTCGGCTCTGCTCTCAGAAGCCCCCCTCAGTGCGGACGGCGTGAGTGACCGGGCCACTGAGCTGGCCGACTGGTTGCAGCTTATTCAGCAGATGCTCAAATCCAGTATTGTCACCGTGGGAGACACCGATGAGATACGCACCACCATCAGCCGGCTGGAGGTGAGGGTCTGCATGACGACACTCTTTTTCTTTGCCCTCAGAAAAACTGCCAGCCAGCAAAACGGTTGTTTGTGTATCTAAAGGTATGTGTGTGTGTGTGTGTGTGTGTGTGTGTGTGTGTGTGTGTAGGTTACTAAAGGTGATCTAGAGCAGAGGCATCCTCAGCTGGAGGACATTTTCACTCAGGCTCAGAACATCAAGAACAAAACGTCTGACCTGGACGTGCGAACGTCCATCACCGAGAAGCGTAAGATGATTCATCCTTTCACCCTGATCTTCAAAGCTCAGGACCACCACAGAGCAGCTATTACGTGGGTGGTGGGTCATTCTCAGCAATGCAGTCACACTGACATGGTGGTGGTGTGTTAGTGTGTGTAGCTGCTGGAGTGTTGAAACCCCTGAAATGTCCAGCCGACAGCGTCCTGTGGGCAGCGTCCTGTGAGCACTGATGAAGGACTAGAAGGGTGACCAACACAAACCTCTGTCTCTGACTTTATATCTACAAGGTGGAGTGAGTGGACAGAGTTGAAGAACTCCAGCAGCACTAACACACACCACCACCACCACGTCAGTGTGACGGCAGTGCTGAGAACCCACAACCCACCACCTGCTCTGTGATGGTCCTTCTACTTCCTTCCTTCCTTTTCTCCTTCTCCCTTTCTGCCTCGATAAACAACAAAAAAGACCTGAATTCTTCAAATCCTTCCACAATGCTTTGTGCAGCCGTCTTTGAAGCAGGGCTTCAGGCTTTGTCTGAATGAGAACAATGAGACTCGGTGAGACAGTCGGCGCGTCTGGCGTGAACGTGCAGCTCTGCTTCACTGCAGCTTAAACATGCTGGATCTCTGTCTTAATGAGCTTCCTGTGAGCGTCCTGTCCATTCTGTGTCCCTGTGTCCAGTGGAGAAGGTCCGCAGCCAATGGGACGCCACACAGCACGGTGTGGAGGCTCGGCTCCTGCAGCTGGACCGCATGATCGCCCACAGTGACCAATGGGACGACCAGAGGAGGCAGGTGAAAGCTCTGATTGGCCAGAACGAGGCACATTTGCATAACCTTCTGCAGATGGGCCGAGACCCCCTCACCAAACAGATCGGCGACAACAAGGTGAGGAAAACATCTCGGGGGGGGGGGGGGTTGTGACGGGGTAGTCAGTTACATCCACACACGGTATCCCAAAGCAAGATCCGAGCTTATGAGAACTTCACAAAGGGGGTCTAAGATAATGGTTAACTCATCACGGAGTGCAGGGAGTAATCCAGAACCGCTGGGGTTCCCAGTCCTGGTTCTGGAGGACCCCCAGCCCTGCACATTTGATCATGTACCCTGGTCTCGACACACCTGATCTGGGTTGTAGGGCAGGAAAGAGGACTAACGTGCAAGGCACGGCCAGCAGCCTTTTATGGTGGTGAACCAGTCGACAGTGTGTCCTGTAGTGCACGGATTGACCTGCAGGTGGGGGTAAAGTCCTGCTTGGAAAGCCTAGAAAGTGCTTTCTGCTGCATACTGCCTGCATGCACAGTCATCCCTAGAGGACGGAGATTGGATTTGATAAACACTGAATTTGCCATAGTGTTACACTGTTAAACAGGAAGTGGTCAAATTGAGTTCTGTTACAGCACCCAGCAGGTCTTTGAGTCCCCGCTGCGTTCCTCTAATGTCTCGAAGCGAGCTACCGTATTTCTGCTGGTCCAACCAAGTCAATGAACCGATAAGCCTCCTGTCATCTGTGGTGTCAGACGTCGCCGCTTAACTCGGGAGACTTAAACTCTTCCTTTGTTTTCTCTCGTTTCTCTCCAGGCTTTCCTCCAAGACCTGAGCCCCGACCAGGTCACCGTGGCCACCTTCAACGAGCTGTGCAATCAGCTGCTGGAGGACTACTCTGCCGACGACACCCGCCGAGTCAAGGAGGTGATGGACACACACATCAAGGCCTGGAACTCCATCAACAACAGGTACACACAATCAATACGGGACGAGGCCAGTCGGTCAACAGCACATGTACACACACACACACACACACACACGACTCTGATCAGGCACATAGAAAACATCAGTCGACAGAGTGCACGTGTCCTGACCAGACATCTAGTCATTTAGTGTGTGACCAGGGTCCTCCAGCCCGCCCTGACCACAGAAGACCATATAGGTCATGTATAAGTCCAGATGGACACACACGTATGGGACACGTGATCATATTTCTGCACCTGATTATAAGCCGCAGTACATCTGCACGGTGTCTCATCCATGCTCAGGACCCCAGAGGACCACCGCAGAGCAGGTATGATGTGGGTGGTGGGTCATTCTCAGCACTGCAGTCGCACTGACATGGTGGTGGTGTGTTAGTGTGTGTTGCGCTGGTACGAGTGGATCAGACGGCAGTGCTGCTGGAGTGTTTAAACACTGTGTCCACTCACTGTCCACTCTGTTAGACACTAGTTGCTCCACCTCCACTACCTGAGAATGACCCACTACCCATATAACGGCTGCTTTGTGGGGGTCCTGTGGGGGTCCTGTGGGGTCCTGAACGTTGAAGATCAGGGTGAAAGGAGGATTAACGGTAATGCATTAAGTACAGTTATCCGTGAGGTTGTGTGTGTATATTGTTGTGTGTATTTGATGGCACACTGACAGCCAGCCCTGCTGAAACCCGCTCCTCAGGGCGTCCGATCGGCAGGCCATGCTGGACTCAGAGCTGAAGAGTCTGCAGACATCTCTCCGGGAACTGGAAGCTTTCCTCAAGTGGCTGCAGGAGGCGGAGACTACCGTCAACGTGCTGGCTGATGCCTCTCAGAGGGAGGGGCTTTCTCAGGACTCCGCCCACATTCGGGAGCTGAAGGGTCAACTCCAGGTAAGGAATGGGAGATTTCTCATTTGCTGGTTCTGGGTCAGGTGGCTTCACTCGTGAACCCGGGGCAGAGCTGTCCTTCTTTAAAGCTGGTGCTGTTGATCAGGAGAACCATGTTTAACTCGTAGAACCCAGGATCCGCACCTTTTGGGCTTTCGAGGCTTTCAGTGCATGTTTACTGCTCTGTCCACGTGTACATGCTCAACCTGCATACAGACTCTGACTGATCAGAGAGAGGGGGCGGGGCCAAAGATATCACTGATATAGTTCTTTGGTTACATTTTTTGCGTACACAGTGTCCAAATTACAGAATAAAAGTCCTGAGAAGGGATAACACTGATACATACATAACAAAAATAGTGAAGGACACTTAGGTTTTCTCTATTTTATTTGGACCACCGTCGAGGAGTTTGAAGAACTTGTTGATCTTGTTGTCCTGTGGATTTTAGTCCTTATAAGCAAAAATCAAAAGATAAGTACATTTTTGAAATTCATATGAATATTTAAATGCTTTTTCAAATTCTTTGGTGGACAAACGTCCATCAAACTGCAAGAATGTCCCACAAGATTAGGCCAGGGTTCTAGATTTTAATAGAGAAGTGTGCGTGTGAAGATGTTAAAGGGCTAAAGTTGATGTAAAGGCTCTTTAACAATTTACAGGCTCTTCACTCTCTGATATATGTCTCTTTTTGGATCCAAAGTGGTTCAGCTATGGCATCACCCAGAGAACCCTTGTAGCACCTTTATTTTGAGGAGTGTCTGGGTTCTAATGTTTTTAATGTGTCATTTCTTTTGACACGCTGAGATGTGACATTGATGCAGTTAAAAGACGTTCTCGCTGTGAACTCCCTCCTCATCCATGATTTATGTGGCTTGACTTTGTAAGCTGTCTGAAACTGGTGTGTGTGTGTGTGTGTGTGTGTGTGTGTGTGTGTGTGTCCTCCTACTCCAGCGATGCAGTCTTCTGGCATGATACGGCTGCACTTACGTTTTAATGCACTTCTATATGTATGGGGCAGAAATGTGAGCTCAGCAGGATCCCGACTTCTCATAGTCGAGTGTGTGTGCGTTATTAGATGTGTGTGTGTGTGCGTGTGCACATGCACGAGTACACCCTCCGTCCTATTATCACCCTGTCAGCCCTCATTTGTACACACTTTAACCAAAGTGTAGCGCAAAAGTGCACAGAACAGCCACGTGAGTGCCCCGGCGGGAGATTTTTCCATGAGTTTGGGAATTTGTGGGTGTGTGTGTGTTGGTGTGAGTTCGTGTGAACTCACACTAACACACACAGTTCATACATTCATACGGAAATGATCCCAGATGAATGTAAAACTTTGTAGAATTTGAAACTTTTACAGGATGTCAGCCTCAAAAAGGGAAAGGCGGGACATTCCCTAAAGTGCTGCATCTCTGGAATGTGAGGGATTGCCACAGATTCCGAGTTCCGATGTGTATCCTCGGGAAAGTCGTCGTACAAGTCGTCTCCTGTGTCGTCTGATATGCATCGTCACGGAAGTCCTTTGTAATTATGTGTATAGTTATGGGATTACGAGTGGCTATGGGAACCAGTTTGCAGACTGGGTCACCATCTCTTTCCAGGGTCACACCAACACACCATGGTATGCTAGCTGGTTCCCGTGATCTGTGCAGATGATGGGGAACGCTCTCGTAACCGTAACACACTGTCGGAGAACCCGTTCAAGCTGGGTTTCAGACAGATTCGTCATAGTAGGCACTCTGGAGCACTCTAGGCTCCAGTTCTGGAGTTCTGGTGTCCACCTCCTCTGCTCTGATTTACCTGCTCCCACTCATTCAGCTCCTCGGCTGATGACGAGGCGATTCTGGAGTTTATTCGGGTGTGCCGGAGCAGCAGCTTCATTTAACACCTACAGTGTGTGTCCAGTACCTGCCCACTGTGGTGTGAATTGTAGGTTAAAGAGGTTGTGTGCAGAGCAGCAGCCCACCCGGGGCGGGCATAAAGGGGCGAAAGGGTACTGGGTTTAGTGTCCTGTTCCTTATTGTTGAACGTTACTGCTGCTGTTGCTGTTCTGAGCTCACATCGCTGTGATCACCTACGTTTGGATGGAACGGGAGAAAACTGTATTTCGAGATGTATTCATATCGCTTATTATTCATACTGTTAGCTGTAGATATGAGTGAATGGCTGGACTTCAGCCTGATACAGTAGGCACACCGTGCAAATGGAGCTGGTGCTGGAGTTGAAGATGAAGCTGGTGCTGGAGCTGAAGCTGGAGATGGTGCTGAAGCTGGAGCCGGTGCTGAAGCTGGAGCTGAGACTGAAGCTAGAGCTGGTGCTGAAGCTGGACCTGAGACTGGAGCTGATGCTGATGCTGATGCTGGAGCTGGAGCTGGAGCTGGAGCTGGTGCTGGTGCTGGAGCTGGAGCTGGAGCTGGTGCTGAAGCTGGTGCTGGTGCTGGAGCTGGAGCTTTTTGCGTTATTGCAGTTCTGACTGGATGACTCGACCTCTGCAGGACATAAGACACACGAGAAGGATCCATTTGAGCTTTGTGAAATGAAGAAGAATCGATCTGTGGCATGTTTCCGTATTGGTTGATATGGATTGGTTGTTTGAAGTGCGGTTCTGAGTGAATGGATAGACGTCTGCAGGACATGAAAGGCACACATTAATGAGTGTAGCCAACAGGGCTGAAGAAGAACACAGGTTTTAGGTTTTACCAGCAATAGTGAAGCATATCTTCAACCAAAAGCCCCTGGATAATCAGATACCTGCAGAAATCTGACGTAGATCCGATTATCGAGTACATATAGACACTTGGTGAATGAGCAGGTGTCCAAATACTTTTGTCTCATCATGTTTCTATGTTTCAAATCACAAACACCCTCCTTCTCTCCAGACCTGATGTGTCTCTGATACAGTACCGGGCTTGACGACACCCCAGTCCAGGACTGAACGTGAAGGACGGTTCTAAAGCCCAGTTCCATCATGTATTGTTTGCATATATGATCTGACCGGTCAGGGATTACAGACACCCCCCCCCCCCAACTCGGCCTCACTGGCTCTGAGAGGATATTGATCCAGAGCTTTGTTCTCCCGCAGCACACATGAACGTGAAGTCCGTGAAGAAGGCGCCTGCTTTGTCCTGCTGAATGAGTCCCCGTGTTGGAGGCGAAATTGCACCAGGCGTGATCTTGATTGGACTCGTGTTCACGAGCCTGCTCGCTCATTCTCCTCTGCTCTTTTGTTCTTTCTCTCCTCTGCATCTCCACATCTGGGCCCCAGGCTCGTCTGTAGTACTACAGGAACTCTATACGAGGAACGTTACGGAATACATGAGATGATTGGCCGGATCAGACTGGTGGTCCAGTGGCTGAAACCAAAACGTGTTAAGTGCAGGGCAAATATGCAAATGGCTGTGTGTTTGGAGCCCAAATCGTCTGATCTGTCCAATCTTGGTGGACTGCAAAACAACAACCAGCTGATCTTGGCTAATGTGTCTCTGCCGGTCTTCTTTATAAGGGACAAGTTATTTACGAAGGTGGTTTTTGCAGATTCTGGTCTAAACTGATGGCCAGTCACGTGTGTTGAGCAAAAATGTCCAATTCTGATCTTGATCTTGGCTGATTCCAGTCTTGGCTGACCGTCAATTGTTGCTTTTTAGGGGGAAAAAGGATCTTGGCAGATTGTAATGTTTCCAAACTTTAATTCCGATGTTGTCTGACTGCCAATCATGGAATTACAGCAAAGAAAATCTCAGTCTGATCTCGATTTTCTGATTTTCTGATCCAAAAAGTCTGATTTCATTGATTTTGACTGGTTCCAGTCTTGGCTGATTCCGATGTCTGATGGATTGGCAGACTGTGATCTTGGCTGGTCGTCAGTCACATGTTTAGAGCATGTCTGATCTTGGCTGATTCTAATCTTCAATCCAATATTTAGTGGAAGAAATGTCAGATTCCAGTTCCAATCGAGGCTGATTTGCCTGATTGGTCACATTTTTACAGTAAAACCTTCTGGTTCCAGTCGTGACCTGTTCGGATCATTAAGCCTCTCCGAGCGCTGTGATGTTGGGCTGAAACGGTTCGATCTGTCCAGTCCGTCACTGTTCTTTATTGATGCCTCAGCTCGTGGTCAGCTGGCTGTGTGTATATTAGAGCAGTGAGCCTGTTGTTGTTTACGTTGTGGTTGAACTTGACCACTGAAGTCCTCAGAAAAGCTGTGGTTTCTCTTGTATTTCTTCGTGGGGTTCAGGATGCTGTCGTGCTTTTCCTCCCTTTTATCACCGTCACTGCAGAATACAACCCCTAACATGCTACCGCCCTTATCACACACACGCACACGCGCACACACACACACACACAGTTGAACTTGGAGACACATACAGAGACCTTGGACGGATAATTAAAGGAACGTTGTTCAATATTTCTTTAAATCAGCAGATTAATCAAATGTGTTCCTGCCGTCGTTGTGAGACACACACACACACACACACACACACACACACACACACACACACACACACACCAAGCNACACACACACACACACACACACACACACACACACACACACACACACACAC
>CM067518.1:2565930-2575930 GCA_034509495.1 Acestrorhynchus altus | reverse complement strand
TTCTGCACAGTTTGTGTTGGTCGTCCTCTAGTCCTTCATCAGTGCTCTCAGGAGGGACGTTCCTGGTTGGTGGACTGTTCTCAGTCCAGCAGCGACTGAGGGGTTTAAACCCTCCAGCAGCACTGCTGTGTCTGTAATTTCATTGGTGTTCTATTGGTGTTACGTTGGCGTTACGTTGGTGTTCTCTGTGATGTATTATTGTATTTACTGTGTAATTCATAATGGTTAGTTCTTCATAACTGTAGTCTCTATGAAGTCGGTCAGATTTATACCGTGTGCTGAGAGAAAAGGGCCATTAATTACACTGCTAATAGCTTTGTCCTTTACACACACACACACACACACACACACACACTGTGAAACATTCCCACATCAGTCTCCCACTCGCCACACACACCGCGCTTCTATTTTTAACGCATTTACAAAACGTGCCTCCCAGAAAGGTCGCCACGGAAATCGAGTGATTGACAGCGCAATCGACTGTCATCAAACAACTCCGCCCACCGACCTTTGCAGACTCTGGCACGGCCGGCGTCACCTTGCCTTCACTGTGCATGACGAAGTGATACACATGCACCAACCCCTCCACACACGGGCTGATCGCAGAGCTTGCCCAGTCTGCACTGAAGGTGTAAAAATAGCCTGAAACGGCCTTCCTGGTCATCATCATTCCCGCTGTTGGACTGGACGTGGGACGTGTTCATTCCATCAGCTCCTCTGACCACACAGCAGCACTTCGCGGTTCTATAATTACGGCCTGTAGGTCGTCTGCTTCTCTGCAGACTTTATCCTCCTCCTTTCTCCCTGATCTTCAGTGCTCAGGACCCCACAGGACCACCATGGGTCATGCTTTGCCTTTCTTGCCAGCGTCCAGGCAGTTCTAGCTTCCACAGTTCCCCTGAACTGCCTTTAGGGGCTGCGTGTCCGATAGTGGAAATGGTGAACTAAGTTGGAAGCACTTTGTTTTCCCTGCTTTGTATGAATTAATGAACCTGATTTTAGCTCCTTGGCCTGCTGCTTCCCAGTGCACGGGGTTGGGGATTGTCGGAACAGGGTTTAATGACTCGGAAATTCATCGTATTGTGGAATTCATGTTGTAAAGATCACTCTGCTCCTGATAAGTCGGCGAAGGCCTGCTTATTTATTAGGTTTTGAAAAATGAAAGCATGCGCTTACATTTGCATGAATTGTGCATTATTTGCATAAAAAGCTATTTGTTTAAACCATTTTGCTGCAGAATGTGTGATTTTTCCGCAGGTGCACGTCTGTAGTATATACACCTTATCTGCGTCTACGTAAAGAGCATGCTTGACAGCGTTGTAATGAGGAATTCTAGGGCCTGCTAGTGAGAACTGTTCCAGCTTTGGGCTGGAAAGCAGCAGGTGAAGACAATGTAATGAAAAGCTGGCGGGCTAATGAGCCGACACGGCTCAGCGCTCGCACGCCGCTGTTCCCACAGGCTCACAAACACGGAGAAAGGGGGAGCGAGAGAGAGCGAGAGCGGAGAAAGTAGTGTACCACACTTTTTGTAAGGACACAGCCGTCCACCCGTATTTTCAGCTCGTGTTATGTTCTATCTGCGCCGCTATTTCTATCCCTCTCATTCTCATTTCTCTCCTTCCCCCTTTCCCGCTCCCTCTCCGAGCAGGCCCCATTTGGAAGTTGCACGCTTTAAGAAGTGACTGAATCCCTCTCCTCTCTCTCTGACAGGCTCTCGTGCCGCCACACTCGTTCTGGCTCCTCTGCCGTCACTCCTTCCCTCCCAATTCCCCTTTTCTTCTTACATGCATTAGTCAGTGAGACACGGCCGGGCCCCGGAGAAGCGCTCCGGAAAAGTCTTTCCAATTTCCTCTCCCTCTCTCTCACGCTCTCTCTCTCCCCCTCACTCTCTCTCACACACACACACACACACACGCTCCCTCTCTCTCTCTGTCTTGTCGTGTACCCATGGACAGAGCAGTAAACATGCACTGGAAGACTCCTTTTCCATTTAAAGGAGGGAAAGAGGAGCAGCAGCATGCTTCCCGAGTTGGTGTGTTTGTCTCTTAATGTTTTTGAAACGATATCCGACTCGGGAAGATGTTAGAGGACGAGGCCACGTCCTACCGGGTGGGAGACAGTCGTTCTGTAGGAATTTGATTTTGATTTCCATATGACTTGGCCATCATTCATGAAATTATGATCTCATCCCTGCAGATCATATCATAAGAGGGTTTGTGTCCATTCCAGTAATGATAGTAGTGTCATCTCCATCCAGAACACTCTCTCTCTCTCTCTCTCTCTCTCTCTCTCTCTGTGCAGTTGAACTTTATTTTAGAGTGTTTGGACAGGTGTTGGATGGTGGCTCTGAGGAGTTGAGCTGACTATCCTGGGCTTCTCTGACTTTCTGTCACACGTGTCTCTGAAAGCCTCCTCAGGCAGCAGAGCTGAAGACTTCAGGGCAAGAACGTCGCGTGACAACATGGAGCGGCGTGTAACACTGACGCTGTTGATTTCAGATTGACATAAATGTGTGTGTGTGACCGAAGTATAACAACGTTATTAATATTGTGCAGCTTTTACCTTCATTTCGGGAGATACGTGAGCAGCGAACTTACGGTCAGTGTCACTGACCCGTTATGTCCCATCATGACGTGTGAGATCCCTCCACACCTGCCTCGTCCTGTAGAATCAGGTGTAGTACAGCACAAGCGTGAATGAACTATCGCTTTAAATAAGCGTTTCCTTTCACACAGCCCTGGAAGCCTCGTTTATGCCATCTATTGGAGTTCACGGGGTCCACAAGAACCTACAGCCCATAAATTTGGTGCGATGCTTTGCGAGTTCCCAGCCTGGCGAGGTGGCTCGTACACTGCGCTCACCGCTCGGCTAATTGGACCGTCAGCAGCACCGTGCCGTGTGGAGTTTGTCAGGTGCCGTCGCGCCTGTCAGCTGGAGCTATTGAGGACGCGAGAGTAAGAGAAGCGAAATCGGCTGCTGGCGGAGACCCTAAGCTGAACAGTGTCTGTCGTTCTTGCTCCTCAGCAGGATTTCGGAATAAATTCAGAGTTTGGAGCGAGGAAGGAGGCTTTTGGAGGACTGTATCTGGACTGGGTTCTGCTGCTCTTTTCAAAAAGTGGATCACAGGGATGTGGAGGGCTGTTAGCCACTGGCCTGAAGATGCAGCCACCTTTAATGGGTTGTGGGCTGACAAGGTGTAAACACCGTCTCGTTCCCTGGGTAGTGAGTAATGCTGACTGCTGCTGACAGAACGTCTCATCGGGGGGTTGGTTTACCTCCTGTTCCACTTTATAATACTTTATAAAAGTTGCTGTGGCACATCGGGCGTCTAGATCCTCTGCCGGGGAAGAGAACCGTGTACACTGGTGGTTAGGGAATCAGCCTTGTGACTGGAAGGTCACTGGTTTGAATCCCTGAACTGGGAGGACATGACTGAAGTGCCCTTGAGCAAGACGCTGAAGTCCCCAGCTGCTCCAGCTGCTCCTTGGGTGCTGAGGACAGGGCTGCCCATCACTCCAGGCACATATGGTGCCCCCTGGTGTGTGAATTCACTAGTGTGTATGTGTGTATGAGTATGTAGGCTCTTGTAGGTGCTACAGGTGGTTCTTTGCGAGGTTCTAGCATGGCATCCCTTGTGAGATGTTTTTTGTTGGTAGTGGTCCAAATAAAAATAGGGAAAAGAGAACAAACTGAATTTCAATAAAAAAATTAGTTTTATCCCTTCTCGGGACTTTAATTCTGAAATTTGGACGCAGAACAAATAAAGACAGCAAACAGCCCCTCGCTTCTCACTGTGACATCATTAGCCCCGTCCCCTCTCTCTGATCAGTCAGAGTCTGTATGCAGGTTGATCATCAGCCCCGCCCCCTCTCTCTGATCAGTCAGAGTCTGTATGCAGGTTGAGCATCAGCCCCGCCCCCTCTCTCTGATCAGGCAGAGTCTGTATGTAGGTTGAGCATCAGCCCCGCCCCCTCTCTCTGATCAGTCAGAGTCTGTATGCAGGTTGAGCATCAGCCCCGCCCCCTCTCTCTGATCAGTCAGAGTCTGTATGCAGGTTGAGCATGTCCTCGTGGGCCGAGCAGTAAACATGCACTGGAAGCTCCTTCGGCATCTAAAGGAGGGAAAGAGGAGCAGCAGCGTGCTATCAGAGTTGGTGTGTTTGTTTTTAATGGCTTTAAATAAAAATAAAAATCAAGCTGTATTGTGTATATATATATACATATACACTGTGTGTGTGTGTGTGTGTGTGTGTGTGGTTTAATTTTTGAATTTAATGATCACAACCCTTTTTCACTGTATTCATCGTATTTTTGAGATGCATTCGTTTCTATTCTAGTTTCTAGTCTTCACAAATTCGCTCGCATGCGTGCACGCACACACACACACACACACACACACACACACACACACACACACACACACACTCACTCACTGCTTGTCAGGTCTGCTTTGGCTGAGTCCCATCAGCACCTCCATCAGCTCCTGTGTGCAACAGGAACGTCCACTCGCAGACAGGCCGTGAAGCTGGAAGAGACACAGCGCTTTCACTCCCTCCGGCCACTGTCACTCCAACACACAGATAATGAGACACACACTCAGACAATGGAGAGAGAGCGAGAGGGAGCGAGAGAGAGCGAGAGAGAGCGAGAGAGCGACCGAGGGAGATTCAGAGCCGGAATTGTGGTTGTCTTTGGCTCTGATGTGTGTGGAACGCCGTGGACCTGGAAATGAATAATTGCTCTGTGTAATAAAGCAGTAGACGTCTGAACATCATGCCCATATTTGGAATAAAGCCTTTTACTGGTTTCCTCTGTCAGAGGAACAAACAGAGGAGTCCACTCCCCAGGTGGGACTGAGTAATTACTGTGTATAAATATATAAAATGCCTGTTGTTCCAGTGAAGTGTGTAAATAGTGTAATGTGTGCACTGGACAGGTGTTCTGAAGAGCATTATGTCAGGATTAAGTGTGTAAGTGTGGAGTAAAATGTCAGTAATTGCTGATTTTTAAATAGATACTGGTTGAATATTCATTAGATACTGAGTAATTAATATGTAATAAATTAGGGGCTACTGAATAATTACTCCTGTTGAATAATCAGAAATTGTAATTAATCAGGACTACATAACTAGTACGTTCTAAATTTGGAGTATTGGACAATAATTAGTAGCTACTGAATAATTATAAGAATTTTACTACTTATTAAATGAGTAGTATAATTAGCAGGTACTGAATAATTAGAAAGTACTTTTATACTTAATAATTCTAAGATTTGAAGATGTGATGGGAAGATACTGATTATTAGTAGGTACTAAATTGGGAGGTACTGAATGATTAGTGGGCGTGACTCCTCTTGAGCTTCCAGGGACTGCACTGGTCAGAAGATCTCCGTTTGAGAGTGTGACAGAGTGAGGATTTCTCACTTTCTCCAGAATGCAGCGGTTAAGCGGCTCAGGCTGGATAGATGGATCGTCCTAATCCCTAAACCTTCCACAGACGTATGGCGGAACCCGCACCGAGAGCAGGAGAAGCTGGATTTAGCTCTGTTATCTGCACCGAGTCAAACGAGCACATTAGGGCCGGGTCCGCGAGACGGAGGAGAGATTTAGGTGTGTGGCCAGTATTTTGTCTAGCTCTTCGTCGGCAGCAGCAGACGGGACTGTAGCTGTCCGGTGCTGAATGTGTGGGCGTTTGTGGTCAGTTTGTTGACCTGGTCGTTGTTGGGAAGCCTGTTTTCTGTACCAGTTTCCCAACCCCATTGAGGCCCTCTCCCCATCACATGGAATGTTCTCAACACTAGGGTGAGGACAAGCTCATGCCTTCCATTGCGTCATTGCTGGGCAGCCAATGCACCCGGAGAAAATCGCTTGGTCCCCAGCTTCGATACAACGGCTAACAGATGCCTCACGTTGGAGAGAGCGCCATCTCCCTACCCGTCTACCCAAATTTGCTCTCTCAGATTCTGACTGCCGACGGCGAGCAGCAAGTGGCTGACTTTGGCCATTTCTTCAAACCTCCCTGATGTCCAGTTTCCAGTTTTCAAATTGTATTTATGAGGAATTCCGATCTGGCTGCGAAGTGGCAGATTTTTTGTCATTTATTTTGATAATTGAGCCACTTTTACCTGCAGTGTGAATGTAGCCTCTACAAAAACTAAGATTAGTCACAGCCCAGATTTACCTCCAGCTGGTCTCCACAGACCTACAGTTACCGAACAGTGGACGGGAATTCAGGGTCATCTCGTGGGCCAAGGCACTGGACCGAAACCGATATCCTTAATACATACACTTTGCTGTAGTGGACAAGATCGTAAAACACAAGGTGCTTTTCATTTGACAAATGGCCACTAAAAGCTTTCTGCTTGCTTCATGGCCAAGACGGCCTCCAAAAACCATGAAAACACTTTGGTTTATGTCCGAGCACAGAGTGCGTTTGTCCATTACGCTGGTGCTTAAGATGAGCTGTATTCAAGTGCTCACAATGGAGACCAGGCGATTCTTTTAGGCAATTTCCACCACTTTCCCAGAATCCCGCTTGTTTGCCGAAGCAGAAGTGTGAAAATGAGCAGCAGTGCTGGAGGTGGATGAGGGTGAAGAGTGATAAGTGGAGGGAGGTCCATGTGAGCTCAGCTGTGATGAGGCGTTTCAAGACCCATCTAGTCTCTCTTAATTCTGCTTTCATGCTTGGAGGATCTCCTTCCCTATCTTCCCTATTTTCACTTCTGCAAGACACACTGTGTCCAGAAGTTTGTGGACACCCCTTCTAATGAATGCATTGAGCTACTTTGTGGGTCTATCTGCTGCAGAGACTCTTAATCTCTTGGATGTAGGGATCCTTCTCTGCAGGGATTAGACAAGTTGTGTGTGTGTGTGTTTGCACATCTGTGTCAGCAATGGGTGCAACTTCCGGGAGCTGAATGCATTGATTAGAAGGGGTGTCCACAAACTTCTGGACACTTTTGGTCACTGTTCTGCTTTAACTTTGTCGGACCACAGGACTTGGTTTGATGTTCTTGGGAGGAAGTGTGGTGCTGGTACCACACCAGCATACATTGAACTCCTGAAGATGGTCACAGTCCTGCCACGGAATCTTGGAGTTCCATCGTTTGGATGGAGTTGAATATGGAAAGTCTTTACTTGGTCAGTGGAGCTGAACACATTCAAAGACCTAATAATCAGATTCCACAGATTCCATTACTGCCAGAAGTATTCTGATGTCCTACAGATCATTTCCATCATGTCACCCAGCCTCGAACGAGTGTGGATGTGGATGTGCCTGCTCAGGTACATCAAGTACCAAACCGGCATGTCAGGTCCCGCGTTCTCTTCTGAAGCCACCGTGACTGGAACAAGGTTGTCACTCTGGATAATGAACACAAAGTGGAGTGTTCCGAGGCAAAGAGCCCGGATGACACCTCGGATTGGCCCGAAGTTTCCTCAAATGGGTCACATCAGATGAATCTGGAGGAGCTGCGATGGTGGTACAAGATGTCCGAGCCGTGCTTGCTCATTAGGGTAACACACTGAGGTCCCAGCGTGGAGACTAATGAGGCTAATTAGGCTAGTAGCTCTCCGAGCGGTCACTGTGCATCTCCTCGCCACATATCTCCTCGCTCATCTGTAAAGAACTTATTAAAATTCCTTTGATCAAATCAGGTCAGATCCAACATGGACTTGTAAGTAGGTAATGGTTGACGACCTAGCAGTGGTCTCTGAGGGTATGGTGGACGCTGTAGATGAGAGAAGCTTCCCTTCTTCAGAGCCCTTGAATTTTTGGAGTTGGTCTAATCTATCCATTAGACGCTGCAGTCTGATCTTCAGCGCGGACTTATTTATGCGTCCTTCAGAGCTGCTAATGGCTGGGGGGGGTGAGACATAGATGTGCTTTATTTTTCCTTGAGGAATTCCAGCCTTTTGAATTCCAAGGAGCTGTGTTTGTTAGTCAGCATGTAGTACGTGGAATCTGTTCTACACATTTCTGCTCACACTGCCCTAAAACATTTAATAAATCAAGTCCCATTGTCCAGCAGTTGTCCCTCTCCCAGTTAAACGTTTCATGTACCACTGGCTACAACGCAACGCATGATCCATCCACCCCCATGCTTAACAGTTGGAGAGGTGTTCTCTTCGTGAAATGTTTTTTTTAGCATGCAACCATAATTAGTACAAAGTGGGACCTGATTTGAGTTCAGGTGTCGCCGCACAGTAGAACAGTGTGCCACCGTCCCTCCAGAGTCTTCTGTTTACTTCACTATTCACAGTAATCCAAACGTTCGCCGGGTAATGCCCACCATGAGCACTCTACGCAAGCGGGACCTGATTTGACGACTTCAGGAGTCGCCGCACAGTAGAACTGTGTACCCCCGTCCCTCCACTGCCTTCTGTTTTCTTCAATATTCACAGTTCTCGTAACGTTGTCCTGACGGTGGCCCTATTTGGGGGCCCGTGGTCTTTAAGTACTGTACGTGAAGTGGGACTCAGTCAGAGAAGCGAAGTACGCAATCTGTAACAATAGCATAACGATAAGTGCCTCTGTTTACCTGCAGAGTCTGTAAATCCTGGCGGAACCGTGTCAGACTGGATAATACAGGGGCCAGAGGCAGTTAGCTCACTGCCGTGGATTACGCAGCTGATAATTCTCCATCAGCCTGAAACAACCTCAGGATGTGCAGTCGCAGCCCAGCTGGGTGCCTCAGTCGAGCCGTCGAAACATCTTGCCGAAGTGATTTTTGTTTATTTACAGCAAGCATTTAAGCTGTCAAACATCTATTCACATTTGTTTGTGTGTGTAACTGTAGGCTGTCAGACACACATGCATGCACAGACACACGCGCACACACACACACACACACACACACACACACACACACACACACACACACACACAGAGGTAAATAGATTTTGACTATTATCTTTATATTAAATGTACAGTGGTGCGCTCTCTGCTTGCATGCATTTTTGTGCCTGATTATGCGATATCACACACACACACACACACACACACACACACACAGACACACACACACACACACCACTCTCCATGGGTGTTTTGTTTATCTGACATTTCACAAACAGACTGACAGTCACGCTGTGTTCTGAAACACCTCATTATACACACATGCCCACAACATTTAAATATGTCATCCTGCCTCACAAATTACTGTTCTATCACACACACACGCACACACACACACGCACGCGTAAGGCCTATGATTAGTCATTGTTGACATTGATAATAGAAAAATTCATATTGTTTATATGAAGCACAAGGTCATACGGGGCACACTGTCATTGTCTGTATGGATCATATGGACATTATGGACATTGTAGTTATTATGACCGACTGTAATACACCACAGGGAGCATAGGGGGCGCTCTGACCAGCTGAACACTTGAGAATGTATCATTCATACAGGCATTCTGACAGATGGGGGACTCCGTGATGCTCTGTAGAATTCATTTGATTCGGACTGTTCTGACAGACCGTAATACAATACTGAAAGTGTAGGGGGCGCTCTAGGATACTATGAAGGGCCCATAAGAAGGGTGGGGGCGTCGTGCTTCTTGGCCCAGTATACAAGTGAAACTGTATGGAGAACTTTCTTGTTGTACTTCAAACGTGAGGCAGAATTGAGGCCTTCGCGTCTGAAATATTGAAACAGTCCACTGACGTATCCTTCAAGATCCACAATCCTTCACACAGCATTTGAACTGCAGCAGAACCAGCTGTGAGAAGATCCTGAATCTCGCTCCTTTCTGCCAGAACTTTTGAGTGACGGTGCTGTGAAGGGTTTGCAGAAGGTCTGATGGTTTGAATAGTCAGAAATTCTAGAGTCATAATTGGATGGTCCATGTCTTTCAGCTTCGCTACGTCGGTATCGTTTTGCCACGTACGCTCCAACTGCCTTTCCCTCCCTCCATCTCCCTCCATAAACCCTCAGCCGACGTACCTCCTCAATTCCGAGTTCAATCTTCTTACGCACTCCTGCACCAAATCTGCCA